>JARHVA010002238.1:1762500-2267500 GCA_037957365.1 Torreya grandis
ATAGAATGGTTGAAGATTATTTGAATATTTAAAATTATTCAAATAATAAATGGTGATGAATTATTTCTCACCCATGAGGATGATGACCAATTCTATGGATTGAGAAGAAAGGTTAGTTGGTTGAGTGATTTATCAAGAAGGGATCAAGTTAGTTGCTTGAGTCATCTTGGAGGTTGAAATGTTATAAGATGACTCAACCAATTAACTTGAATCATTCTTGTTGATTCACTCAACCCACTCCTCTTTATTCTTAATCCATATAATTTGTCATCATATTCATGGATGAGGACTAATTCCTCATCATTGATTATATGAATAATCCTCAACCATCGAATTAGCCTCCCGTAAACCTATAATTTGATGTGCAATCCATCACTTTCAATCATCCACCTTCAATCTATAAAAACTCTATCAAAATATCCTTATCAGTCCATTCAGATCAAACCATTTGAAGCTACATGTTGCTCAATTCACCTTTTTTAGAGGATATTTGAGCACCCACATCAAGAAAAAAAGAAAATATGCCATTGATCACACAATAGAGAAAGTAATGAAAATGCATTCCATGTTTTGTAAGTATTTCATTATTTAGGTATTTTCTTGTTGTTGATTCTCTATCCTTGAAGATAAGTTTAGTTTATATTAGAATTAATTTTTATGTGATTTATTAATTAGTCTTGCATTTTATATTTTACACATACAATCTAGCATGTCTGGTGGGACCTTGTAGCTCATCTTTCACATCATAGGTGCATTTAGACAATTATTCTAGTTTATTTTTATTTTTTTTATTTTTTTTGGCATATACTTTTAACATTTATCTTAGAGTTTTTTTTTATTTCAATATTATTTTCTAATTTTTTATCCTATTATTTGTAAACCTCTAAAATAGTGAATTAATTCTATATGATAGTGATTTCATTATAACAAATAGATAATTCATTTATGTGTTGTTTTTGGTCACTTTTTTATAGTTTTTTCACTTTTCTAATAGTGTGTGTGTGTGTTTCATTTATTTAACCCCTTTCTATTTCAATTTTGATTCTTATTTTATTTTCTTTTTTGTTTAACTTTTTTTACAAGACAACAAAATCATCAAAAACTTCAAGGAATTCATCAAGAACAACAATGAATTCATCAAAAACTTCAGTAAATTCATTAGGTGATTTAGCAAAAATATCATAAACTTCAACTAATTCATCAAAAACTTCATAAAAATCATTTTAAAAAATAAAATTGATCTATAAGTGTGTCTTTAGTTTTCCATTTTTCTATGTTTTCCAACTGTTAATGAATTCATTATTTTCTCTATGTAATAGTGAAATCATTCTAGAATGTTAGTTTTCTATTTTTTTAATATTTTTTAGCTAACTTTTTATAGGTTTCCTTTATCTTTTAGCCACACCAAAAAATTTAATAGTTTATTTTAGGCCACTAGTCAAAGAAAAGCCAACAAGAGCTAGCCAAATCAAACTTTAATTTTGTTTTTACTTTTCTTCCTTTGTTTCAAGATTTGTAACAATTTTTATTTCATAATTTTTACTTTTAGTATTAATCTAGATCACATTTACTTTTTGAAGATAATTAAACTTTTAATTTCCAAGTATTTTGTGTGGAATTTGTTGCATATGCTCTTTTCTATAGTGTTACATTTATGGTGACACTTAGAAAATTAGAAACAATATATACAAAACATTTGTTACCCAAGACCCACTTTTTTCTATGATCTTATCTTGGTACCACATTTCACCATTGATGATACATGAGAATCAAAGGCAAGAGTAATTCTTTTTTATTTTTTTTTAGGGGATCTATCAATCATGTATTTTACCACTATGTAGTAGGCTAATATTATGTACCGATGGGGCATATAAATTGAGATAGAGTTGTCATTATTCTCTAGGAAATATTGTGTTTTTAATCACACCATTAAGTGAGGGGGTTCATAATCTAACCTTCAAGACTTATAAAATATGACTCTAAGTTCAATTTTATTGTCATAAACAAACTAAAATATTATAATTGTGTTGGGCACATTAGGACTAGACCTATTTGTATGTGTCTATCAATTTAGATTCTTTAATGGATATGGTATTCAATTTACTAAAAGGTATATAGAGGACTTCCTTATATAATCATGTTTAAACCTTAATCCTAGGTAAGCTATATTTGTCATCTAACTTGTAGTGCATCGATTAGTGATTAACACTGAGAAGAGACTTTCGATGCACTCTTGAAATAGGAATTAGTGGACCATGGGAATGATAGTGTCCACCATGGTGAGTGCCTTAAAATACTAGACCACAACTAATACAATAGATAAGAAAGTGACATAGAAAGCTTATAAATTATTCAAGTCCCTTAGCATAAGTTTTTTCCCTTTTGTGTAATGCATGTGTGTTTATAGTAAGACTTTTTGTTTTCTCCCTTGTGAAATACCATGTGATAAAATCCTTTGATTGAAACCAAAAACATATTTGGTAATTGAAACTAATAAATCAATTCATAGTCCAAAATCTTAAAAAATCACAAGTTAAGTCCTAAAATCAAAACTCAAAATATTTTGTTATCAATCAACTTTTCATCATTTTGGTCTTTCACCTTCTTAGATTAAAGTATTTATATTTTTCCTTTTTTGAGCCAAAACCTTTCCCTTAGCAATGTCACTTATCACAAAGAACATGGCTATGTTTAATAATTCTAGGTTGAGGGATGATCCTTTTGGAAATGACCCCTTTCAATTTAGTAGTCAAGAAAACCATAGTCACCATGTCAAAATACACAAAATCTATGCCAATGTGAAATACATGTATGTAGAATTAACTAATATGTTATCCATAGATAGATAAATAACACATAAATGTAATGGATCTAATAGAGTATGTAGATGTCAAAAATATTTGTAGATTTTTCAATGTTTTTTAATTTTTTGGGAATTTTTGAAATCTATAAAGATGTCTAATCAAGGAAGTCCTCATCATCAAAATGTGTATGACCACATGGGAATTATATATATATATATATATGCATTTCCATTTTTTCAATATTTTTGTCTAATGGTTTACCTAAACCCAATGGTGTAGGAAAATAGCCATACCCATCATGTTGTATGTAAATTTATGTATCCATATCAGGAAAACTATTACACATGTTTGTTATATCTAGCTTTGAATTCCACTTGACTAGCCAATTTTTTCCAAGATTCAACTCTAAATGTGATTATTGGTTTAAAATATATATGGTCAAGGGTACTAAATGTAGACCACAAGTGATAAGTAATTGAGTCTATCCTCAAGATTCAGGCATCAATGGGAATTATATTAGTTCATTTTTAGTATGCCCCACTTTTCTAATAAATTTAGTGTCATAAGTTTTATCCCTCTTGTTTTTTATCAAACTAGAGATGGTGAAAATATACCCCATGAATATTAGTAGTAGAAGTCAAATCTTCATGATTTAGTCACTTTGAAATATGATTCTATTTTAAAATATAGGAATGAATTTTCCTTTTGCGTGTTTCAAACATAATTTATATGCATCCCTCATTATTATATTTTTTTAATTAGGTTCCTCAATGCCTCATACTAATTGGTATTATGTCTAATGATCTGATGATAATTATAATATGGTACTCCCTTTGTAAGTAGAAGTCTATCACCTGATTTGTGTCTAGTAGAAGGTAAAAAAGGCATTTTATGTTCAAGTAAAATAGGTAATATTTTATCTAAATTATACTATTGTGTTATGATTTATAAATTTTGTATTTAATAATTTGAGAAGACTCTACATTGTTCACATGATGTACTTGTGCTTGACTCTTTTAAGGTTGACTCAATGTTTTTAACTATAGACTATTTTGACCACAAGTCAAAATAGGTCAACCTCCTATAGTAAAAAACCTAATATAATGGTGTATTATAATGTAATAGGGTGTGTTATGGTCCATTTTATGTGTTTTAATTAGTCATTAACCTTGGTCATGGTCACATTTGGCCCTAAGTCATTATATGTCATTTAAAGGTCATATTTGAATCATTAATAAGGGTGGTATGGATTTTAAAGTATCCAAGTGTTTTAAACTTTTTTAAAACATCAAATATGTTATTTTACTTATCAATAATGTTAGTAATAAATTAAATTTTTAGATTCCTAACTAAAAATCAAGAAAATAAGTGAAAAGGAGTTTTGGTAGTTATACGACCTATGGAGGAGAGTGACACATGGGAAAAGATTGTACAGTAAAATTTTAGATTATATCACTCCATTTACACACTTTATATACTTTAAAAGTGACAAAAATGGACCAAAACTATTTCTCTTTTTTATTACTCCATTAGGCATACAAAATTGGTCAACATGTCTTTGGATAGTATAGCCAGTAAGAGAGTTTCTAGGTCAAATGCTCTTTGTAGTGGATAGTTAACTTGGTTTGATTTACATTCAAGGAAGGATTTGGAACAATGATTACCTATTATTTATTAACCATTCTTAATAAGTTGACTATCTTATTTTCCTTGCTAATCCTTACACCCTATAATTTTTTATTATGTATGAGCTTGTCTGTACAATCCAGATGATGGAATGGATTTTAGAGAATGTGTAATTCATATTTTCATGGTTTATATATTTGGTTTCATGTTTGGAAATGATTTTATGAATCAAAAAAATTCAAGGTGCATGTTGATATCACCAAGTAGACTTACAGTCAGGTTTCATCAATTATAGGAGGTTTCTTTATCTACACTAATTGCAAATAAATGTGAGGTGTTGTGTTCCATATCTCCAATGCCTTCTTGATCACCTCTCATTATAAACTCATTATCAAAGGAGATGATCAATGGAGTTAAAGTCAACCTCTAACACAATCATACTTTCTTTCCTAATTGTCATATATAGTCAACTAAGTGAGGTGTCTTGAAGTGTGAGAATGTTCATAGAAGGTATATGAAGAGTCTAAATTTGTTTAGCACATTATTTTAGATTTAAAAATCAATCAAAGGCCCTTCAAATGAAAAATTATGGATTGCAACAGTCAATTCTCACATATGCACAGTCATACACCATGAATGAGCACCTACAGGAAGTCTACCATGTTGGAATAAAGACACTTGATATTATTTTAAGCATTTCAAGGTTTTAAGGTTAAATTTGAATATGTTGAGATATTTTAAGACTTGTCGAATGATCATATACTATACAAAAACCACATTCTACCCTCACTACCTTGTTTGCAACTATGTGTCCACCTATAGGTGACCTTCATAGAGGTTTGAAAGTGTTTCTTAAAGGCATGTGAACATGTTTTAAGTCCTTAATTAAGGTATTATAATTTTTTGTATACCATAGATATCATGTTTAAAAACTTTTAATGATAGGAAATCTTGGAAAGCCATGATCAAATTGGAAAAGTTGTTTCAGGGATCAAGTTCCTTAAAGCTCCAAAACATAGCCCCAGCCACTTTTGGTGTGATTATATGATGAAAAAAATGGAGCCTAAATGAGTTTGGATGTTTAAATATTGTATACCTATCCTAGGGGTATTATCTTAAGAAATAGAGTGGGTTTTTTTCCCCATAAGAGATGAAAAGGAGGCTTCCAGATCATACACTTGTTCATTATAGAAAAGGAGTGTCTTCTACAAGATATTAAACTTCAAATGACTCTACACCCTAAGATAAAATGTAAGATAATATAAACATAAATATTGATTCCATTGGAGTGAGGGTAACACTAATGTTTTAAGGTACTTGGATGAGAGATGAATTTCAAGATACTAGCCTATATATTCATTTATAGGTGCACCTTACCCATAGAATGGTCACTTTAGTGAGCATAGGCCTGAAAACACAAGAATTTTACATTTGGTATTAGTTAAAGGACCTAAAATGAATCATAAACCATGTGACACAAGTTTCATAGGTTTAATATCACCTACAGGACCCTTGCTACTCTAAAAATGGTCAACTATAGTTGACTACAGTTGACAATGAGCTAGAGCATGGTGTTATTGGTGATTAGCTTAGCATAGATATGATGTGAAGTGGATTAAATTATGTTATAATGATATTAATTAATTAAATATATTATTTTGGAAATTAATATGGCTTTGAACATGTTATATCTTATTTATAGGCACCTCTTTCAGAGCAAGAAATTACAGTCATAGTTGATTGTCAGCTAGACTAGTCAAGTGGATGTTATGCAATGGAGAATTTGGAAAATTTATGAAGTCTGATATTAATAATAAAAAAATTTAAATGATATTTTACATCTCAAGAAACTCCTATCACATGTAAACAAATAAATAAAATGTCTCTAACATGCACATACAATCTAAATTTATAATCTTGCACATAGTGAACATCACATAGTTTGCCTTGAGGGATTCATGATGATTAGAGGGGATATTCATGTGATAAATATATATAAATTTTAAAAAATCATCCCCAAAACTTTAAAAATCCTATCACATATCCACCTTTTTTGAGGTAATAGGGTAAGTGCCCTTTGTTCTATCTCAGATAGAGGGCACTCTTAGAGTGTTGAAACATACAAGCTTGCCAAGCAAATGGTAAAGAAAGGAGTTGAAAATTTTATAAAATTTAAATTAGACTTATAAAGTTTTATGAGGCATTTAAAAACATTAAAAATCATGAACAAGTGTTATAAGCTCATTAAGGTGGTCCAAACCCACAGGTATGTGGGCATACCTACTAGGTCTAGTCTAGGCCTAAATCCTTCAAGGGGATCTACTATTACTTTTGACACTAGATGATAATTTAAATGAATTATAAAAAATTCATATGGGATAATTAGATTTTATCATGTAGAGGAGATCATAGGGAAGTCACATTTTGGCTCAAAACAATTTAAGCTTGCATAGAATGGAAGGAGAAGCTCAAGAGGCTAACCTGAGAAGCTCACACCAACATGGATTCTTAACATGGGATTTTTTGGAGTTTGGATACATTTAATAATTTCTTGAACAATTTTATTGTGAAATTTGTTTAGGGTTTCAATGCCAGACCTGTATGAACAATTCTTAGAGGGTAAAACTACTCTAACCCCTCTTAAACCCTTGCTAATGACCTAATTGGGAAGATGAAGAAGGATATGAATATATATGGGATATAATTAACATTAAATTTATTTGATATTGTATAGGACTCTCTAGGTATCATTTTCATTAAATTGAGTTGTACCCTACTTGTATAAATAGGGTGGAAATGGGATTTTCTTGACATTTTTATATGTTATGTAGGTATGGAAGGGTTTCAAAACATGAAAATAATTTTGGGAGATATATTGGGACATATAATAACTCCTAATGTCTATTTCATAATTCATATAATCTCACAAGTGCCTCTATTAACACCTTCATCTTAGATAATCCAAATTGGCATAGTGAACAAGTAATGACCACCAAGTGAGAAGGTGAAAAATCCAAGTAGAAGGAATTTTAAGGTGTATTTAATGAATATAAGGGAATGATGAATATTTATAGGTTTCATAAACTCATTTTTAAGTATTCTATTGGAAAAATGAATATAACTTTGGTGCCAAGTGTGAGAGGTGAGTGAAAAAAGGGTGATTATGACTACAGGTAGTGATAAATCATGTCTAGAAGAATCTTGGTGATTATGAACACAAATAATACATATTGGGTATTTTTTATAACCCATAAATCTTATTTAAATCATGATATCTACCCATAGTCTACTGTGGAGCATTCCAAGGAGGCCAAATGATGAAGTTAATTTCTAGGCATGCAAAAGAAGAGTCATATACCACATTTTAGGAGTTTCATGCCTTTGAGGGACATTTTTATTATGAGACCTTTAATGGTATATTCCATATTCCATTCTCATGAAAATTTATCTCCTCCTCTCAGCTTGACACATGGTGACTCTTTGACTCCATTCTTCTCTCTCCTTCCTCAAATTCTATAAGTAGTAGCCATTTTGGCTCTTGTAGACTAATTCCACTCCATGTATGGAGCAGCCATAATGGGTTGATGTTGTACTTCTCCTTGAAAAATGAATTTAAATCTAGTTTTGATTTCATGAACATTTGTGTAAGTGTGTAAAGTGATGTATGGTCATGTTAATTGATACTCTTCTATCCTTACTTCTCCTTATCCTCTCATGTTTATGTAAGAGTTCCTATTTTAGTACATCATAAAGAGTGTAGCTAGTGTGTTAGGATATTTTCAAGTGTATAATTGTTATTATAGTGTGAAATATACCCTCTAGCTCACTTTCCTTATGTTTTCTCATGCATATCACCTCTATATTGAAACACCTCGTATGACTTTGAAGCTAGTTTGTAGGTCTTGTTTCTTAGTGAAATAAGTATGATGGTGTTTTGGAAATCATTCTAGTGTATAACCCCCTTAGATTAGTTTTCATTTAACGAAAACTTATATTTGCTTTCCCATAAGAAATCAGTTAAGTAGGTGATAAACATTTCAAGGTAAATTCAAGGAGCTAACCCTTAAACTTAGAGGTCTACTTATACTATAGGTAAACCCACATACCTATAAGTATTCCCATTTTGACCAAATTTGGAGGAGGCTTGAACAACCTCCTCTATGGTGAAATATTTTGTGACAATATTTCTAACATGCTTGATGGGATACATTATCATCAAGATAACTTGTCAAGGTGAATGTTGGTCTTGAGAACATCAACTACAAATTGGTGTGCTACTCAGCATTTGACAACTCCATTCAAGGTAAAATCTAGTTATAGCCCATTATTTTTTAATATATTTTCTCTCATACTTCATGGTCCTTACTAGGTCATCATATAGTAGAGTCCTAAATCTTATCAGTCCACATATTCAGCCTGAACTTCCTCTTAAAGTTTAATACCCTCAACTTAATCTACCCTCTGAAGACCAAGAAGATTTTTCTAGTCAAGAAAGTGAAGAAATTTAATAAATCCAATCCATCATGGATATGACACATACCTTCCTTGCATTTACTACTAAAAATAAAATTCATCTTGATGCATATGTTGTTATTCCCCCTAATGCTATAAAGAGTGTGCCCACATTCAATGGTGAAGGTCATGTCACACCTAGTGAACACATTAGGGATATCTCTAACTTTTTAGTTTCCACAATCTCATTGAGGATAATATTTCCATTAGACTCCTTACCATGTCCCTCAAAGGGAAAGCACCTGATTGGTATATGAATTTTCCTATTGGATACATCACATCATAGGATGACTTTACAATGTTGTTAACTTCAAGGTTTGAAGATAAAAGTGACCATACTTCTCTCATACATCATCTCAATGTGATCAAAAGAGCCACCAAGGAAATAATGCATGACTTCAATGATAGGTTTAAACAAACTTTTATATTGTCTCCTCCCATGAGACCACCTACTAGCTTTGTGTTTCTTACATATTTGAGAGCTATTGGTACTGATATTTCCATCATGCTACAATCCATGGGTGGTTTCACTTTTCCTGAATCATATGAACTTTCCTTTAGATCTTATAATTGCCTCATTTAGGTAGGAAAATTGCCTCCCAAGGTGTCTATAACTCTATTTCCTAATATACCATTTATTTCTCCAAACATTCCTCAAGTTCCTAATGCAAATGCCAAGCCTAAGACTACTCCTAAGAAGGTATATGATGTCATGGATAAATATGCATATACTCAATGGTTAGAATTTGATCTTAGGTAAGAGATAATTCAAAAAGGTGTGAATCAAAATACTTATTGATATAAATAACAATATGGGAGAGGAAGAGGTTAAGGGAAGCCTAACTTTAATAAGTCTACTAATGTGTACAATCCCAATTCCACCACCAATGCAACAGAGAAGGTACCTGTGCATAACAACTTGGTTCAAGGAGAATATTAGAAATAAGGATAATTCATAGATGATAATTAGGGTGAAAATAAATATCTAGTTTCTCAATGAGGAGTCACTCCTCTCTTATTAGCTAAAGATGAAGTCATGATGTAAGTGAAGATTGGCATCCTCAAGGAGAAAACCTCACTAACTTCTTGGTGGAAGATACTTTTGTGCTCAATAAAAGAACCTCTATTGTAGACAATAATAGATCCAAGATGAAGGATTTAGGAGGTGATATTAATGTGCTTATAAGTTCATCAAATCCTTCTACAAGGCAACAAAGCAGTCCCAAGTACTTCTACACCTTCTAAAAATTATAATGCAATAATGTCTGCTCAAGGTGATTCAATTCTTAAAGTTTAAACAAACTATTTACATCTAAAGACTCAATATAAGGTAATAAACTATTCCCTAAACATAGTGGGTTCATTAAAGAATGTTAAAGCATTTATATCTTTATGAGATGTCCTCCATATGCCTTGAGAAAAAGAGATCTTACAAAAATAGTTATCCACTGTTCCTACTAGTCCTTCACCTTCAAGTCAAAGTCATGGTAATGTAGCTCTTAAAAATGCCCCTAAAAATATTTTTTAACCATAAAATAAATCTAAGAAGCCTCCACCTTTCTACCTCACTCTCATTATGGGTGAAAAACTAGTACACAATTGCATAATTGATAGTGGTACCTCTACATTAGTCATGCCCAAAGGTTTAGCTGATAAATTAGGCCTAAAATATGAAACCCATATTTAATGAGTGCTTCAATTAGATGGTACACCTACTAATATAATAGTGTTGATCAAAAAATTGAAGGTTTTCTTATATGATTATCCCAGCTTTCCTATCCTCAAGACATTATTATTGTAGACCTTCTTACTCATTTTGAAATCTATCCTTCAAGAGAATTTATAGCCAAAATAGGTGGCTATCTATTAGATTAATAGTCCTTCTTGGAATTTAGGATAAGGTATGGAACCAAGGTGAAGATAACAACTCAGCGCCTTACAAGGTTTCACATTGAGCCCTATGTTGAATCAAGCTCTAACTTGAATTGTGTGATCAACGAGAAGGACGAGTCTAAGGTGGATGATAATGATTTTAAAATTGAGGGAATAGCTGATTTGTTTCTAGATGAATATGGTTCAAATGTTTATGAGCATGATCCTTATGCATACTTTGAGCAAACTAACCTTGGCACCTACATCATCCATGAAGAACTATTTGAGGGAGCTAAGGTAAGTGTTGAGTTTTCTTCTTCATAAGATGTTGAAGGTAATTAAATAATTCATGAGTATGATGGTAATGGACTGAGTAATTTTATTTATCACCATAATGGGAAGAATGATGTCTTTTTGCCTGTTATTGATGAAGATGCCCTTGATGATGATAATCATGAGGAAGAGGTTTATGACTTATGGCTAAGGTTCAATGCTATATGTCAAGATTTTAACCATTTAAGTAATGTTACATCCCATCATAATAATTATATATTTGGTGTGTTTTATAATGATTATAATAAGCATATTTTTGTGTGTTCCATCAAGCACAAGGATGAATATCTTACTAATGTTTGAAAGCCTATAGTCTTAAAAGGACTTAGTGGAGTCAAGGAAAATTTTATGGTGATTAAAGTATAGTTAAGATCTCTATATGATGTTGAGACAATTAAAAGTTATTGGAAAATAAATAATAATACCTTGATAGCTCCACGTATCAATCACATGCTGAACTAGAAGAGCAAAAAGATGAGGCAACTATCATCACTCCTATTTTATAGTTTGAGGAAGGCATATCAGATATGATATTGATCAAGAAGATTGAAGCCCTAATAAAAGTCTTTGGATAGAAGAAAATAATATTAATTAAGGTTAAAAATAGTCTAATTTTAGAGATAAAGAGATCCAAAGATGGTATGTTTCTTGATCATCTGCATATGTAAGTGGTTGATGAAGAGCATGTTTCACATGCTAGATTGCCTTCATGGAGTGACAAAGATGTGAGAGGAACCATATTTGACCCTAATTAAAGAATTTTAAGATTTATTTCACATAAAGAGTGAGGTTTTGTAAATAATATTTTAGGTGTGTGTGTCTTTCTTTCAGTTGTGTGTGTGTTCCATAAGTGTTCTTGAGAACACATGTTTGTTTCCCTTTGGTGTGTCTTATTTTGTGTGTCCTTTCTTGGTTTTTTGGTATGGAGTAAAAGTAAAATTATGAGTCAATTTTTTTTATAAATTATTCCATTACCTAACATATAGGATTAGGCTACTGGTCTTGGCATAGCAAGCATACCACCCTTGAGAAATTTTCAAGAATGTGACTATTTTAACCACAACTCAAAATAGTTCAAACCCCTATAGTAAAAAACTTGATATATGGGTATGTTATACAATAATAGGGTGTATCATGATTATTTTTATGTGATTTAATGATCTATTAACCTTGGTTATGGTCATATTTGGTCCTAAGTCATTATATGTCATTTAGAGGTCATAGTTGAGTCATTTATAAGGGTGGTATAGTTATCAAAGGTTTTCAAGTATTATAACTCTATTTCAATGTCCAATATTTCATATTACTTATCATTAATGTTAGTAATAACTAAAATTTGTAAGTTCTTAACTAAAAATCAAGAAAGTGAAAATGAGGAGTTTTAGTAGTTGTATGACCTATGGAGGAGACTGACATGTGGGAAAATCCTGTTAAGTGAATTTTAAAATTCCCTAACTCTATTTCCATGATTTATATACTTTATAAGTTCCATAAATATACCAAAACCATTTCTCTTCTCCATCACTACATTAGCCATACAAAACTGATAAATAGGTCTTTAGATAGTACTGTCAGTAGGAGAGTTTCTAGGTCAAATGATATTCAAGGTGGATAGTAAACTTGTTCTAATTCACATTCATGGTAGGATTTGGAAGAATTATTTCCTATTCTTTATGAACCATTTGTAAGAATTTGATTGTCTTGTCTTGCTTGTTAATCCCCACACCTTATAGGTTTTGCTTCTATATGAGCTTGTACATATAATCTAGCTAATGAAATGTATTAAAAATGATGTTTAATTACTCATATCATGGTTTATATATTTTTTTCATGTTTGGAAGTGATTTGATGAAATAAATAATTCAAGTTGTAGGTTGATATCACCAAGTGGACTTGTAGTCATGTTTAATCACTTATAGAAGTTTATTTATCTAAATAGGTTTCAAATCAATGTGATATGTTATGTTCCATGTCTCTAATTCCTTCTTGATCAACTCTCATTTCAAACTTAGTATCAGAGGAGATGATCAATGGAGTTGAAGTCAACCTCCAACATAGTCATACTTTCTTGTCTGGGTGTCATACACAATCAACTACGTGAGGTGTTTTGAAGTGTGAGAACATTCATAGAAGGTATATGAAGAGTATAAAGTTTTTGAAAACGTTATTGGAGCATGAAAAATTAAGCAAAGGCCATTTAAATAGCAAATGATGGACTATGATAGTCGATTCTCATAGATGCACAGTCATATACCATGAGTGAGAACTTATAGGAAGTCAACCACATTGGAATAAAGACACTTGATATTATTTGAATAATTTCAAGGTTTTAAGGTTCTATTTTAATATGTTGAGAGATTCTAAGACTTTTTAAATGCTCATATACTATACACAATCCACAATCTACCCTCATTGCCTTGTCTATAACTGTGTTCACCTAAAGGTGACCCCCATAGATATTTGAAAGTCTTTCTTAAAGGCATGTGAACATGTTTTAATTACTTCCTTGAGGTATTATATTTTTTTGTATACCAGAGCTATCATGTTTGAAACCTTTGAATGGTAGGTAGAAAAGTTATTTTAGGGATCAATTTCCTTAAAGCTCCAAAACAGAGCCCCAGATGCTTTTGGTGTGATTATATGATGAACAAAAATGGAGCCTAAATGAGTTTTGATGTTTCCATCTTGTATCCCTATTATATGGGTATTATATTGAAAAAATATAGTGAGTGTTTGGCCCCACAAGTGATGAAAAGAGGCTTCCAAATCATGTATTTGTTCACTGGAGAAAGGTAGTGTCTTTTATAGGATATTGAACATCAAATGGATTTACACCATAAGATATAAATTTAAGAGCATATAACCATGAATAGTCACTCAATTGGAGTGAGGGGAAGACTAATTATTAAATGGACTTGGAGGAGATATGAATTATAAGATACTAGCCTATATATTCATCTATAGGTGCACCTTACCCATAGAGTGGTCACTTACAGCATTCCTACAAGTTCATGGCATAGACTTTGGTGATCATAAGCCTATAAACACAAGTATTTTATATTTAGGGTTGGTTCAAGGACCTAAAATTAATCCTATACCATGTGACACAAGTTTTATATTTTGAAGATCACCTACATGACCCTTATTACTCTAAAAATGGTCAATTATAATTGACTACAGTTGACAGTGAGCTAGAACATGGTGTTATTGGTGATTGGATTAGCATAGATATAATGTGAAGTGACCTAAATGAATTTATAATTATAGTAATGACTTAAAAATAGTCTTGGGGAAATTAATATGGTCTTGAACATGTTATTTCTCACTTATAAGAACATTTTTCATAGTAAGAAAGTACAGTCACAATTGACTATCAATTAGGTTAGTCAAGTGGAGGGTATGCAATGGAGAATTTGGAAAATTTATGAAGTGTGATATTAATAATAAAAAAATTTAAATGATATTTTCCATCTTAATAAACTCCTATCACATATAAATAGGGAAAGAAAAGGTCTTTAGCATGCACATACATTCCATATTTAAAATCTTGCACATAGTGAACACCACACAATCTGCCTTAAGGGTTTCATGATGTTTAGAGGGGATACTCATTTTATCAAGATATAAAAATATTAAAAAATAATCCACACAACTTTTATAATCCTCTCACATGTCCACCTTTGTTGAGGCAACAGGGGAAGTTCCCTTTGTTCTGTCTTAGACATAGGGCACTCCTAGAGTGTTGAAACCTACATGTTTGCCAAGAAAATGGTAAATAAATGAGTTGGAAACTTATATAATATTTAAAGGAGATGTATAAATTTTTATTATTCATGTACTAACATTAAAAACCATGCATATGTATTATAATCTCAATAGGGTGGTCCAAATCCACAAGTATATAGGCAAACCTATTAGTCTAATCTAAGTCTAAAGCCCTCAAGGGGGTCTGATATCACTTTTGACACTATATGAGAATTTAAATTAATTATAACACATTAATATGGGATAATTATATGTTTTAAATATTTTATCATGCAGAGGAGACCATAGGGAAGCCACATTTTGGCTCAAACCAACTCAGGCCTACCTAGAATGGAAGGAGAAGGTCAAGAGGCTAACTTGAGAAGTTCACATCAACATGGATGCTTAGTATGGGAGTATCGGGATTTGGGAGATATTTAATAATGTATTTAAAAAAATTATTGTGGATTTTTCTTAATGTTTTAACGTCAGACCTATATGAACAATCCTTAGAGGGAAAACCTACTCTAAACCCTCCTAAACCCTTTATAGTGACCTGCTTAAGAAGATGAAGAAGGATATGAATTCATATGGGATATAATGAGTAAGAAAGTGATTTTATATTTCATATGACTTTCTAGGTATCCTTCCCATCAGATTGATTGTACCCTACTTATATAGACAGGGTGTAAAAGGGATTTTCTTGACAATTTTTTGTGTTTTACAGTATGTAAGGGTTTCAAAAGATGAAAATAATTTTAGGAGATATTTTAGAATTTATCCTAAATCCTAATTTAAATTTAATGCTTCATACAATCTCAAAATTTCCTCTTCTAACACCTTCATCTTAGCCAGTCTAAATTGGTATAGTGAACAAATAATGACCACCAAGTGAGAAGGCGAAAACACCAAGTGGGAGGCATTTCATGGTAACCTGATGAATTTAAGGGAATGAAGACTATTTATAGGTTTAATACACTCCTATTTATGTATTGGATTTGAAAATTTAAGATAAATTTGGTGCCAAGTGTGATAAGTGATGGAAAAAAGGGTAATTATGACTATAGGCAATGATAACTCATGTCCAAAAGAATCTTGGTGATTAGGGACACATCTAATGCATGTTAGGTAGTTTTTATAACCCTTCCCTCTCATTAAAATAATTATATCTATCCCTAGTCTATTTTGGAGTGTTCTAATGAGGCCAAATTATGAAGATAGTTTATAGGCATGCAAATGAAGAGTCCTACACCACATTTTAGGAGTTTCATGCCTTTGAGGGACATTTGTCCTATGACACCTTGTATTTTATGTTTCATATTCCATTATCATACATATTTAACTCCTAATATTAGCTTGACACATGTTGTAGTGCTTCATTTTTCTCTCTCATTCCTCAAATACTATAAGCAATAGCTATTTTAGCGCTTGTATACTAATTCCACTCCATGTATGGCAAAGCCTTGCTAGATTAATGTTGTACTTTGACTTTGAAAAATGAATGAAAATCTAGTTTTTATTTCATGAAAAAATTTCTAAGTTTGTAAAGTGATGTATGATGATGTTAAATAATAATCTTTTATCCTTACTTCTCCTTATCCTCTCATGTTTATGAAAGAGTTCTTATTCTAACAGGTTATGTAGAGTGTAGCTAGTGTGTTAGGTTCCTTTTAATTGTAAAATTATTATTAGAGTGTACAATCTACCCTCTATATCACTTACCTTGTTTTGTCTCATGCATATCACCTCTATATTCAAACACTTATGCTAGAACCTCTTAGGACTTTGAAGCTTATTTGTAGGTCTTGTTGCTTAATGAAAGAAGTATGATGGTCTTGTTGAAATCCTTCTGGTGTATCACCCCCTTATATTAGTTTTAATTTCATGAAAACTTTTATCTCTTTTCCCACAACTAATCAGTTAATTACGTGATTAGCATCTCAAGGTAAATTCAGGGAGCTAGCCCTTAAACCTAGAAGTCTACTTCTACTATAGGTAAACCCACATACCTAGAAGTATTCCCATGTTGCCCATATCTAGAGGAGGCTTGAAAAAACTCCTCTATGGTGCAATATTTGGTGACAACATTAAATTATAGAGATATATAGATTAATATGCATGTACATGTTCGTTTGCTATTTTTATTTTTCCCATATCAAGATTTATTTTTGTATCTTCTACAAGTGGATTTAGCTTATATGTATAAGACCTGTAGGTTCAAAAACTTTATACGAAAGGTGATGAAGTGGATCAAATTCTAGTTTTTACTTTTTTTAATTTGTCTTATCATAACTAGAATCATCATCATTATCATATTAATCTAAAATATGACCATATTTAACTCAGTATTGACCACTAAAGGAGGTTCAAATACTAGAGGATATTATGGTTTTATTGGCTCCTTTGGTAATGGTTCTTATTATTGATGTGCATCTATATATACCTTAGTATTGAGTGCCTTATTTTCATCTAGAGATGAAAGATCCATTTTAATTGACTCACCTATTTCATATGTGTATATACTCAAGAAGAATGCATTATGTAGGTGGTACCGATGTTGAAATGCCTTCAATTTCAAAATGTATCATTTTACAAAATTTTAAAAGTTCATCATCAAAAGGTATGGTTAATAATGTCCCATCATGTATAAATTATACACATCGATGAAGTTTAGATGGGACAACTTACATTGAATGTATCGAAGGTCTACCCAAAGTAAATTATAATTTAATGGTTAAGACATTACCTGAAAAGTAGTTGAAACCATTTATTGTCTCAGTATCAGATCTAATGTGATTTGACCAACTAGAGTCCTATGTGAATTATCAAACCCTTTTATGTGAATAACCATTTTTTGATTAAGATTGGTGTTAATACCCATGGTGGTTAGGAAGTTTATGCTACACATGTTTAGGCCCAATCCATTATCAATGAACACCCTTTTGATGCCCTTATTTTGCATAGTCAATTGTACAAACAAAGGCAAATATTGATTAAAAATATCTTTAGAGGGTAAATATGTTGAATCAAAAGTACATAAATTTTTATTATTCTTGAAATATTTATATATTTCCATAAAATAAGTGGGTTCAATGTCACTCAGAACTTAGGTCTCAAACAATGGCTTATATAGGATATCCTTGTAAAAAACAAATTAATTTAGTAGATCAAGGATTGAACTATTAGCATGTGTATTCCTCAATTGGTCAACAAGGTCATATCCCTTAGATTTTATCATAAACTTAGGTTTAGGAGGAATCTATTGTATATTAACATGTGGTTGATTAGGTTAGGTAACCTTACCTCTTTGAGTAGTAACAAAATGGACCACAAAATCCAATATAAGACATGGGAATATAATGGGTGTGGGATGTTATCCATCAATTTAATAAGACTTAGGTAGAACAAATTTTTAAGAGCATGCACGTTGGCATCTAGATACCAACTCTATAATATTACAAAAGGAATTATGAAGAGGGATAAAGTTTTATCTCTTTTTCAAAAACCTCTCATGATGTTTACAAATTTGATTAATATATTTGATAAGGCAAGTGATGTAACAAATCAAAATAACTATTACAAAGTGGAACCCAAAATAGGTAATAGATGCATCCATATTGAACATATTTTATAGCAATCAAGAATTAGAAATAGAAAAGATCAAAAAACCTTTATCAACAAGGGTTTGCAGCTTAAAGATCAATTTCACCAAATATTTAATCATAAATTAGATATGGATCCTAATATGGGTAGATAAAGTTAAGAACATATAAATAAATAAGCACAAGGTTAATAAATAGATCTATAGCATGCCAATTAATTACAAAATTTAAATAGAACACATACTAAACTTAGTAAATCTAGATATGCTAAAAATAGAAAGTATAAATATGATAGATATTGAAATGATAGTGAAAACAAGATGCTTAGTTGGTTCTAATGTTAATACAAATCCAGATCTAGAACAAGTGGGTAGCAGACTGGAATAATGTTTTGAAATAGTCACCAAATTCTAGATTAAGTGCCCTCATAGCCATGAACACTTGCATCAACTTAGGATAGTTGCATCGATGCTATTGTCCAAAGTAGATGCAAGTGTCCAGTACGAATTAACCATTAAAACATGATGCAAGCACCTAGATGTTTTTGTGTTTGTCATTAACTTTATTCTAACACATTCAAATCTAGGTCATGGACTGTCATTCCTTATCAAATGATCAAAACCCTAGTTATTTATGTTCATAGTAGTTGTGTGAAAAATGGGTTAGTGGGCACACGATGTCAAGCTGACCCAGAGACCCTTTTGCCAATGAGTGTTGTCTACATATACCAATTATCTGAAGAGGGCCTCAAACTTATATAGTTACCCCCTATGTGTTGGCTTATGTTTGAATCATGCAATGTGTGATAAATAAATATAATAGTGACCTAACTTTTAACTTGAAAAATATAGATCTTGGATGTTCCTTCAGAACTTCAAACCTATAGATGTATTGTATCTATCACTGATATGTAAATAGAAAAAAATATGTAATCTTTATTCACTTGAATGTTTGATAGAATACTTTAGATAAGTTACCTTGGTCTGTGCTAGGTGAGGAATGAATGAGAGTTGATATTAAATTTATATCAATCCATTTGAAGAATATCTCACATAATATCACTTAGGCCAGACATTAGAACATGTTTCATTTATAAATTGGATGAATTTAAGGCATTGGACACTTATATTGGGCAAGGACACTTTTATCAATGCAAGTGTCTAACTGGGATGCAAATTTTAGGGTAGTTACAAAATAGGTGCAAGTCCAAAACTTATAGAGATGGAATATAGGCATGTTTTAAGCATTATGGGCAAGATAGAAGGCCTAGGTCATCAACATAAGAATGGTTGGCTAATAAATAGTCCAATGGGCATAAGAGAGAGCAGATGCAAGACTTACAAAATTAGAAAAGGTCTAGAATTGAGAGGAACAACCAAGGTCTAAGTTTGCCAAGTGTACAAGATTGAGGTGCTATATAGTTCATAAACATATTTTACAATATCATTGATTAGTGTATAACAAGACATTTGTTTTGTGGGTTTGATATTTAAATTTCTTAACAATGGATGTTTAACTGGTAATTTTTACATTAAATGTTTTTCTAATGAAAACAATGCACAATAATTCCTCATTTTTGGTTCATAACTGCAATTATTAACTAAAGTTATTTTGCTTCTAGTTTATAGCTCCAGACTATATTAAAGCATTTTCCAGTTTATAACTTTAGTTTCAAAAGTATTTAACAATAATAAAAATAGTAGTTAATTTTCCATAAATTATTTGTACATGATCAAACTTTGAGGAACACCTTTTGTGGTCAACATTAGTATTATTGATGTACTAATGGCTTGATTAAAATAAAAGATACTAATTATAGATAAAACATATTCAAATAGATAACAATCAGTGATTGGTTTTAGGTAAACAGTGGACATTGAAATCTAAAAAATTAATTTTTGAATGTAAGTCAATGCCAAAACATTAAATGAGGGTGCCAATGAGATGTGGGTAAATTGGTTAAAGAGGCTTGGTTGTGTTTAGGCCCACATAGATTTAAATCTTGGTGGCATGTTAGGCCAGTTTTGGCCATTGGAGATGTTTGTGGGGCTAGTCGTGGTCATGATGACGTTTGTGGGGCCAATTGTGATATGGAGATGATTGTGAGACTGATTGTGGCTGAGGTATTGGTTATAAGGGATATATGGGCCTTCCATTTGTGTTTCAAACTAGTTCATAGCTCCAGTCATAAGTGTTTTGGTTTATAGCTCTGGGTTCTAAAAAAGCGTTCACTAATAATTTTAAAAAATATTAAATGAGGATACTTGGTAAGGTATTTAGAATGTACTTTATATTATTAATTTATGGTTTTATGAAGGGAGGCTTACTAAAAAAAATTAGCTGGGGTTATTAACAAAATATATAAAAAAAAAATCTAGTAAATTGATCCTATAAATTTATAGTTTACTAGAAAAAAAGTTGGATGAAAAATATAAGAATTATATGTAAAGTGATGATCTAATTTTTTTCCTGATTCTAGAATCTTAAGGAAAAGGAATCACATGGATAAAAAATCCTTAATCTAGTGAGGGAAAATTTTAGTGTCTCCTCATTAGAAAAATATGATGAAAACAAGCAAACAATCAATAATAAAAGAGCACGAGATTTATGTGGAAACCTTATTATATGCAAGTAAAACCATGGGGCAATGATAGCTTCAAACTTCTGTTACTCGAAATAAACTCTTGCAATGCCTTTTTGCCTTGCCTTTCTTTCTCCTTACTTACAAATACAAAGGGTTATTTCCCCTTTTAAAGAAACATAAGAAGAGTTTGGAAGATTACATAGTAAGTTTCCAGTAAAAAGACTCTAGAAAATATATGATACATAAGAGGGATCTACAATACTTTTTATGATGTGTGTGCTGACATCAAATATAATCAAGGAAAAATAACACTATTCATTTAGAATACTATTCTTTTAGAATTTCCAAAAATACTATTCATACTTTTCATATCGAGGGCTCTTCTCGCCCCATGTAGATGGAACTTAGCCAATTTCCCCTATAACCCCTCAACATGCCCAGTGCATACGAGCATGCTATGTGTACAACTAATACCGACAATTGAATTCCACTATAACATAAAAGAATATCAAAAATCTATATATTGACTTCACCTCCTAACACCCCTCTCTAATGTAATATCCCCTCCAAATAGGAAATATAGCAACACAAAAACTCTGAACAAAGATATGATTTTTGTTGAATAAATTCAGAATGATAACAATAATATAGTCTCTCAATAGCAAATCACAGATCTTATCACTTGTCCTTCTAAAATATTACAATTACAGTCCTCTCTTATGCATATAAATATGAAATAAAATCTTGAAACCCCTGGCTTTGCAAATCTAGAAGTGAAAATTGAATTCTGGAAGGTCTCGGCCTACTGTGTCGAACACACAGTCGCCAGCGTCGGTCGATATACTGCCGACGTCGGTCACTGTAGGTCCTTCTCTGCCGACGTCGGTCTCCCTTTCAGTTGACATGTTTTGATTTCATGGTTAGCCTATTATGTGACCCTCATAAGCTGATAGGATGGTTAGAGGGTCTTGATGGAGATTGGGGTGGCTTCGTTTAGCAGAGGTTTTCCAGTTGGCTTTTGTTTGGGCTCGTTTGGACATGTATTGAGGGAGATATTAATATTTGATTGATTTAATCAAATATTAATTATTTAGCCTAATTTTAATTAGAAACCCTAATTTTAATTTAAGAAACCCTAATTAGGGCAAGCATATCTTGTGAGGGTATAAGGGTTTCTCATGGAGGCCATTATTGATTAGCCATTGATTATTGATTATTGATTATTGATTTTGAGAATTTCTTCTGTGAAGACTAAGCCTAGGGTTCTAGGATTCCATTTGCATTGGAGAACGTTCCCTCTTCAGTGTGTGCAATTAAGAGGCTATGGAATATCCACTGATCTATTGCCAAAGTGAGAGATAGCTTCATCCAGAAGTTATCACAGAATTTCAGGTTTGAGAGATAACTTCACACAGAAGTTATTACAGATATTCCAGGTATTTCTTTATTCATGTTTTGATTCAATAAATTATACAGCTAGAGATCTTCTGTGCTAGAAACATATATTTTTAGATCAGGGGTTGAAAACAGGGAAGTTGTGCTTAATCGGCGGCCGTACGAAGTCTGTACAGGTCCGTACAGATCCACTCAGACACCGACCTCAGCAAACAGAGATTTCCAGTGACTGACATCGGCCGACTGGAGGCCGACGTCGGTCACTGTAGGTCCTTCTCTACCGATGTCGGTCTTCAGTCGACCGATGTCGGTCACTGGGAATCTTTGTTTATTGAGGTCGGTGTCTGAGTGGATCTATACGGACCTATACGAACTTTGTACGGCCGCTGATTAAGCACAACTTCCCTGTTTTCAACCCCTGATCTGAAAATATATGTTTCTAGCATAGAAGATCTCTAGATGTATAATTTATTGAATCAAAACATGAATAAAGAAATACCTGGAATATCTGTAATAACTTCTGTGTGAAGTTATCTCTCAATCCTGAAATTTTGTGATAACTTTTGGATGAAGCTATCTCTCACTTTGGCAATAGATCAGCTGATATTCCATAGCCTCTTAATTGCACACACTGAAGAGGGAATGTTCTCCAATGCAAATGGAATCCTGGAACCCTAGGCTCAGTCTTCATAGAAGAAATTCTCAAAATCAATAATCAATAATCAATAATCAATGGCTAATCAATAATGGCCTCCATGAGAAACCCTTATACCCTCACAAGATATGCTTGCCCTAATTAGGGTTTCTTAAATTAGAATTAGGGTTTCTAATTGAAATTAGGCTAAATAATTAGTATTTGATTAAATCAATCAAATATTAATATCTCCCTCAATACATGTCCAAATGAGCCCAAACGAAAGCCAACTGGAAAACCTCTACTAAACGAAGCCACCCCAATCTCCATCAAGACCCTCTAACCATCCTATCAGCCTATGAGGGTCACATAATAGGCTAACCATGAACTCAAAACATGTCAACTAAAAAGGGGACATGACAATCCACCCCTCCTAGAATTGCTTGCCCTCAAGCAATCGCTGAATGACAAATTAATCAATCCACCTGGATCCCAAATGTAGTTATGATCTCCACCACTGTCAATTAACACGAACCCCATGCCATGTCCATATCGATGCTTATGTAATGGCGTCACATCCTCTCTAGTACTAAGATAAGCACCCCAACATCCAATCCATAAATGAAAATCAGCAAGCAAACTCCTTACCTGAATAATATCTAAAACTGGATTGTGAAGGCTAGAAATAGTCATATCATCATCAACCTGTGACCCGACTATAACAAAAAGTTGAGTCCTCACCACATGTGACACTTCCTGAACTGAACTCACCTCAAGACCAAGCTCGTCCTCATACCTCTCCTGTGTTGGTGCCAATGTGCACTCGTCATCACCCTCTATCATGTCATGTGGTATAGGTACCTCCATCCGATGAAAAAACATATATCTGAAGCTGCTGCCCCGTATTGCCTTAAGAATATGTGTCTTCCCATCAACATTAAAGAGAACCTCCATGTCCTTGAGATGAAGAGTAACTTCCTCAAATGAATGAAGCTACTTCATACCCAAGACTAAGTCTATATCCCCCATATTCACCACATAATAGTCAGCCTTGAACTCATAGTTGTTCAAGCGCAGTGGGAGGTCTCTGATCATACGCTCACACTTAAGAGTGTGACCATCAGCTACCTTAACTCTGATGCCCTCAAAATCTATGGTAGTGAGTCCATGCTTTTCCACAAATCTAGCATCTATGAAATTATGTGTGGCTCCTATATCAAGAAGAGTGATAACCTTCTGCCCTGCCAAAACTCCACAGAGTCTGAATGACTCATCTGACTAAATACTAGATATGAGTGCCTCCTATATGTGAAGCTCTAACTCTGCCTCTGCCTTAGGCCCTGAAGCCCCTACCTCTGCCCCTTCAGAACTATTCTGTTGTTCAGAATCCTTAGAATCTAAATCCTCATAATATGCCCACATCACACGATTCGCCTTCCCCTTAGGCCTCAAAGGATAATCGTGATGGATATCATATGGACCTTTGCAGTAAAAGCAAAGCTTCTTCCTGCGTAGATCATTAAGCGCCTCACGATCCAAAGGTGGTGCTGTTGGATTGGCCTTTGAATCACTTTTAACCCCGGATTTATCTATGTTAAAATCCGGTCTTTTTGTATCTGCGTTGGAGCACTTATGGTCTATAGATGAAGAAGTACCCTTAGAGTTAAATTTATGGGATGGGGCTGCCATCTCCATATTACGTGCCTTCTTCATCGCTACCTATAATGAAGGAGGATCAAAGGCTTTGATCCAACCTCTCAATGGCTCTGTCAATCCCTCTATGAAGAGAACTACCAATCTACGCTCTGAAATATTGGGCACCATGATTGCCAATCTCTGAAACTCACCAATGAAGGACTCCAGGTTACCTATTTGTCTCAACTGTGCCAGATCTCGAAAGTAAACCTCGAGATCTTTTCTGTCAAATTGCTCAACCAATCTATCCACAAAGTCCTGGTACTCTGTTACCTGGTTATGCTGAAGTGTTACCATACCATGGTACCACCAATCATGTGCTACTCCATCCAAGTGCAAAGTGGCGTATTTGATGGCCTCTATCTCTGACATTGGTTTCAATGCCAAAAAGGTGTCAAGCTTATGAACCCAAGCTTGAGCTGTCATTTTGCCGCTGCCATCAAAAGTAGTCAAAGAAAGCTTACTAGTAGCCTTCTTCAGCTCACTGAATTGAACTCTAGGCCTCTTGTCCTATCTAACCAATCTGTAGTGCTCTCTTCTCAGATTAGCAAAATGGTCAAAGGACGTCCTCTCTTGAACATGAGGAGGTAATAAGTCCCACTCATCATTTGCAGCCATGTAAACATCTGCAAATGGGGAATTCCCTGCCTCCTCCTCTACTGGTGCCTCTGGTTCTTCTTGAACAAATGTAGGACGTGTAGGTCTATCAGCTATTCTGGAGTGAGTCTGTTGTGGTCTCTGATTAATTGTAGCACTCATGTCATCTCTTTGGTCCCTGCTCTGTCCATCAGGGGCGTTCATCTCCTTTATCATAGTCATAAGTGCCTGTAGTGTCTGATTCATCTGTTGTTGGCTTGTCATCATAGCACGGTGAAAGTCTCTGGTGTCTTGATCAACATCATACCTATGGCCCCTGGGTGGGCTGCCCTCACATCTGTCACTCATGATAATCCGCTATTGTTCTAACAACTGGGTACCTTCAAGCAAGGCTCTACTACGTGTGTTATACCTGTGTGGTCCCAACTCTTGTGGCTGCATAAGATCTATAGACCCTCAGGCTGGTAGGATTTAGCTCTGATACCACTATAATATCCCCTCCAAACAGGAAATATAGCAACACAAAAACTCTGAACAAAGATATAATTTATGTTGAATAAATTTAGAATGATAACAATAATATAGTCTCTCAATAGCAAATCACAGATCTTATCACTTGTCCTTCTAAACTATTACAATTACAGTCCTCTCTTATGCATATAAATATGAAATACAGTCTTGAAACCCCTGGCTTTGCAAATCTGGAAGTGAAAATTGAATTCTGGAAGGTCTCGGCTTGCTATGTCGAACACACAGTCACCGGCGTCGGTCGATATACTGCCGACGTCGGTCACTGTAGTTCCTTCTCTGCCGACGTCGGTCTCCAGTCAGTCGATGTCAGTCACTGGGAATCTCTGTTTGTCGAGGTCGGTGTCTGAGTGGATTTGTACGGACCTGTACGGACTTCGTATGGCCGCCGATTAAGCACAACTTCCCTGTTTTCAACCCCTGATCTGAAAATATATGTTTCTAGCACAGAAGATCTCTAGCTGTATAATTTATTGAATCAAAACATGAATAAAGAAATACCTGGAATATCTGTAATAACTTCTGTGTGAAGTTATCTCTCAAACCTGAAATTTTGTGATAACTTCTGGATGAAGCTATCTCTCACTTTGGCAATAGATCAGCTGATATTCCACAGCCTCTTAATTGCACACACTGGAGAGGGAACGTTCTCCAATGCAAATGCAATCCTGGAACCCTAGGCTCAGTCTTCACAGAAGAAATTCTCAAAATCAATAATCAATAATCAATGGCTAATCAATAATGGCCTCCATGAGAAACCCTTATACCCTCACAAGATATGCTTGCCCTAATTAGGGTTTCTTAAATTAGAATTAGGGTTTCTAATTAAAATTAGGCTAAATAATTAATATTTGATTAAATCAATCAAATATTAATATCTCCCTCAATACATGTCCAAACGAGCCCAAATGAAAGCCAACTGGAAAACCTCTGCTAAACGAAGCCACCCCAATCTCCATCAAGACCCTCTAACCATCCTATCAACCTATGAGGGTTGCATAATAGGCTAACCATGAACTCAAAACATGTCAACTGAAAAGGGGACATGACATCTAATAACAACAAAAAGTTTTCCACCTAAAAATTTAAGTATTCTATTTTATAAAAAATATTAATTATATTTTTAAAGTTATATTATTTCAATTCTATTAAACCAATTTCATGTTTAAAATAGGATCCCAAATCTATCTATAAAATTAGATCATAGTTAAAATTTCACTCTATAAATTTTATATTTTAAAATGCTTATAAAATATTTCAAAATAAAGATTGAAGATCATAATCGTTATAAACCACGTGCATCTTTGACATTCTAGACTCAAATTTACAATTTTCAATTTCCACTCCAAAATTTATGCTAAATATAATTTACTAAGTCAAAAGTAAATAAATAGTGAGAAAATATGAGTTCCATACTATTAACCAAGGTTCCATTTACATTAACTTTTGGAAACATAAGCCTAAAATCATCAATCATGAACCCAAGCAAGGTTCCATTTACATAAACTTTTTGGAAAACATAAGCCTAAAATCATCAATCATGAACCCAAGCTTCAAATTGTTTTAATTTAATATTTTATGAACAAGGTTTTCGTTCTTTTGTATCATGATATAGTGGGTATGTTTGATTGTTATGGTTTACATTTTTATGAAGTAGATTATGATTTTCTGTGTCATGTTATACTGGGTATATTTGAAGTTTTATTTCATTCAATTTATATTTCTTGCAGAGGATGTTTTTGGGACTAGCAACGAGTTTCATTAATTTTTAATTTTTAATTATTTTTTATTTAAAAAATTAATAATTATTGTGCTGGGAATAAGTTAAATGTTTTAAATTAATTTTTTTATTTTTTAATTATGTTTTATTTTTAAAATTAATAATTATTTTGGTTAGATTAGGTTAAATATTTTAAATTAAATTTAATGATAATTTTATAGTTTAAAAAAAGTAGTATTTTTATATATTTAGTAATTTTGAAAAATTATTTTCACATTATTATTTATAAATGTTATTGTAAATAAGTTGTTTGGAGTCTTAATTATTAATATGAATATTTATGCCTTTTCATTTTCTAATTTTTTATTATTAAAGTTGTAAATCTTTTCTATGAGATTCACGATCTATAAATTTATAAATCAAACCTTGCAAATGTTAGGGTAATCATTTCTTTTCCAATATCATTATGTTTTCAAACATGAGCTTTTTTTTTAATAGATTGGGTTTATTCATGACTCCATAAAATGCTACTAGTGAAGTTTTCTAAGAGGATCCAATAGTAGCCCCAATTTAGGTAAGACTTTTTAGCCTTTTTGTACATTTATGCACTGAAGATTTTTGTCAAATGTTGGAAATTCCCTTAGGAAGATGATTTGTATTTTTTCTTAAACCCATAATAATAAGCATATTTAGTATGTAAAAATTTGTGTTCAAATAATTGTAAGCAAACCTTTTCCTAAAAGAATATGGTTAAAATCTCCAAAAGTAGAGTTGGTTTAACAACCTATAGACTATGAGAACCTCCACTTTTGGTGGTGTTGTGCTACAACTATGGCTATTTAGTTCGAGATTTCCACTGATGTCTACCAATGAAAAAAATAGAGATAAGGAAGACTTTTAGATCGCTAGCAGAAAAGGAAAGAAAAACCCTAAATTTTATGCTAAATGGAAGGAGAAAACTCAAGAGAAAGCAAAGACCACTAGTCCGCAATTTAATATAACAAAGAGAGATGACAAATTCAAGAAACAAAGGCATTGGAAATATTATAGCTCCTGAAGGAAAGTGTGGTTTATATCAATGAGAGATGGGGTCTACCTGCATCTTTTATCAAAATCATTGTAACCTATGATTCAAAGTATGAGTTGAAGCAATGATGTGACGAGTTTCAATTTAGTTATTTAATGTAGGTAGTGGAAAATTTCAATAGGAATAAGCCCACCCTATGTTATTCAAAAATGCATTGAGTTTTTTTTTGTTGTGCTATTATATAGTCATGTTTAGCTAGTTTACTTGTTTTTCTCTTTTATTGTAACATTTTTGTCAAAGTATTTTGAGTTATATATTTTATCAGTATGAAGAATGGGCTCTGAATACTAACAATCCACCTTTTTAATTATAACTATATATATTTATTTTTATTTATTAATAAAAAAATATAATATATGAGAAAATTTCAATAAAAAAAGAAATTGATTTAAAAAAACTGTATCATTAATTTTAAGTCCAAATGTTTTATTGCACAATTTAAACTTATATTATATTTTTCGATTCGGCCAAGGTTTCACTCTCGGCTATTCCTATATGGACCAGACTTCATAATTTACCCCCAGTTCTTAAAAATAGGATAATGTTAAGCTTCCGGTATACAAGGTGGGCACCTTTGTGAAAGTGGATGACAACACTTAAGGCCTCAGAGTTGATCAAGACTATACTATTGTGGAGCTTTCCAAAACTCTTTTCTACTTGGTCAATTTGCACTTCTCGCATGGTTCATGGACATAGTTCCTCAACTTTGAAGGTCTTCCTTTTTGTTGTTTTCACTATCATCTTTTTGGACATCGGATTGCGGAGTGCCCTTCTAGGCTTCGAGGATCTTTAAGTTATCTTGGTCAACAAGTTTGGAAAAGGAAAAGGAGGGACTTTAGATCATGATTTCTTATGCACAATCATGGAAAATTTTACCTTCCTCCTTTTTCATACTTGGGTTTTCAAAATCAGATAAATATTTTGAAAGATAATCCCAAAATTTGTGCGCCCAGTGCTCCTCTAAACTTATATTGATACATACATAATTTTATTTATTTATTTTTAATAATAATTCTAATTTACATATATGATTAACGGCCTACCCATTGATATTCATATTTTTTTAAATCACCTTTTCCCCCTATAAACTGATTCTCTCTAGTTATATGAGCTTTAAAACATTATATATGTTAAAGATACCACACACTTAAATGGTCAAATTGAACACAAACATCAGACCGCCCAAATTAATGGAGCAAGGTCACCTGTAATGGCAATGTCGAAAAGGGTTATTAAGTACCCTTCGCCATGCATCGAAAAGATTTTCCTAGTAGCAGGAAAGGACACAAATATGAAAGCCATAGATCATGTAAATTTGAATTGAGCCTATACGTAGTGCTGCTTATACAATATCCGTTTGGATTTATGCCTTTTCTGGGTAAGATAACAAGGCAATCTCATGAAATCAAACACGAAAACATAATAGATATACAAAATCCTCAACGTGGGACCATAACTAACATGGCGCCTCTTTGTTTCATGCGATGACAAGACTGAATATATGTTTTCCATGAACCACAAATATTCTCTGTACTCTAATTCGTCTTATATGCTCGGAGTCGGTACGCACATGCCGGGTTTGCACTTCGCTTGATGACTTTATTAGATATTAGAATATTATATTTTCCATGAATGGAAAATATTAAAATATAAGTGAATTGTCAATCGCATAGTTTCATATTCCCTGTTTTGCCAACTTTACTACCGACAGCTTTAAAGTCATTATAATTTAAGGTTTTATTAGGGAAACTGGGTTGGTGGTGAGACGCCGAAAACTGTTGATTAAAAGTAGTTTTTTTTGGTTAAATAAAAAAAATTATAAATAATTCAGTTATATATGTTTTTTTTTTTAACTTTAATATATTTAAGTGACCAAGTTTTATATGCAATTATATATATTTATATGTATTATGTTATTTTTATGTATATTGTTTTCAACATCACAAAAAATCATAAAAAGATGTTTTCTTTATGATTAGCAAAAATTAGATTGATTATAAGTTGTATTTTACATTTTCTCTGGACTAGATATATTTCTCTATTAAAGATGACCTTTTTTTTTTTTTTTTTGCTTAAGGACATAAACATAGTGAGAACACAAAAAATGGGTAGAAATACATAGTATAAAGTTCTTTATATTAGATTATGATTGACAAGTTATTATCTAGATTAAGGAATTTATGGTTAAAGGGGTAGAGGTAGCCTAGGATACAATGATAAACTATTTTCATATTAAGTTAATTACTTTTCAAACTCAAATAAATTATATTATGAATATAAATATTGAGATATGCTAAAAATAGTAAGTACATTTAATTATTGATATGACAATGAAATAAAAACAAGAGTATTTAGTTGGATAATCGTGTGCATGTAGATATGATATGGAACAAGCTAGGAATAGACTGGGTTTTGATTCTAGATTAGTCATCAAATTCTGGTAATTTAACCTTTGTGGCCTCAGACACTTGTGTCGACCTCAGATGCTTGTGTTGATGCTTCTATCTACCCTGGACGTAGGTGTCATGTACTAAATACTTATTAGATTTATAAGTGACCACTTAGGATATTCTAGGTTCTATGTCACCTTTGCTCTGGTGTGCTCAGATTTGGATCATGTGTTGTCGCTCCTTGTCAAACAACAAAACCCTAGTTTTTTAATCTTCATAGTGACTAAGAAAAAAAAATAGGTTAGTGAGTTCATGGTGTCGAACTAATCCCAAAAACCTCTTTGTCAACGAGTGATACCTATATAACTAGTACTTCAAAGAGGGCCTCAGACTAATGTAGTTCTCCCCTAATATGTTGGCTTGTGTGTGGACAAGGGTGTAATATGTGGAAGAAAGTACAACAATGACATGGCTTGTAGCTTGAGAAATAGGACTCATGGCATGCTCCTTCAATACTTCAAACATGTAGATGCATTATCCCTATGATTGATATATAAATATGAGAAAACAAGGAAGCTTTGCTCACTTGAATGCTTTTGGTAGGTTGCCACAGGAGTTGTTAGGTTGGTGTTAGGTCTATGTCAGGTGAGGAATGAATGAGGATTGATCATACATATATACCAATTCTTTTGGAGATTATCTCACATTAAACCACTTAGACGCAACATAGGGATACACTTCATTTTAAAATTGGATGACTTTAAGAAACTAGACACTTGCATTCGAATATCACACTTGGGTTGACGCAGGCATCTAACATGGGTGTAAGCATCCAAATAGATGGAAAATAAACATAGGTCCAAAACTTGTAGAGGATGATAATAAGTAGGTTTATAGCATTATGAAGATGAAAAAAGGCTTAAATAATTAGATTAACACTGGTTAGACTAAGAGATAAGTAATAAACACATATAGATAATGGATACAAGCCTTTTGATAGTAGGAAAGGTAAACTGATAAGAATAGCCAAGGTTTGTATTTTCCAAGTGTACAAGATTGAGGAGTTATGTAATTCAAAAATAGTGTCTACATTTCCATCCTCCCATCCCCACGCCAACCTTGGCCGCCCCCCCCCCCTCCCCACGCCCCTTAATCTAGAAATGAAATTTCTAGTTAAAAAAATAGAAATGTGTACTTGGGTGTGTATAACACACCCTGTCTTGGTGTAAGCCAAACTTGAGTGTTTTGCTAGCGACTAGCCTATAACCAAGAGTATGTTAAAATATATAATTAGTGCATATAATCTGAAATCAAAAGCATTGAAATGATTGAAATTGAAAAAGTGAGGTTTAGGAGTATACATTTGTATTGATGCAATTGCCTTGCTTTTTGGCAACTTGATTTGAAAATATATATCATTATGATCTGTTAGTGTTGAGATTAGGACAAATATAGATCTGTAATGTGCATAAATATAGAATATTGAAGGACAAAACTTGCCCCAAACTTTGGAAAAAATATGTGTTTCCACTCGATAATTGAGATTAGCTCAACCGTGTAACCCAATCATACTTATAATGTAGTGACTCTGAGTGAATCGAGTCAACTCACACTATAAATATGATGAGGTTATATGGTGTAATCAAGTCCAACCTATAAAATTGTTAAGATTGAGTGACCTAATCACCTCAACCATACCAAAAAGTGAACCCAATACTATAGTAAATTGGCTTAATATAGTCTATAACAATCTAAGCTACTGAGTTAATGTCTGTAGTAGTGTTTAAAATCTAAAAGTTGATTTGATTTATAATTTAGGTGCCCTTTTGCATAACATATTCACCTTATATATGTCTCATACTAGACACTAAGAATAACATGGTACCAATGTATAGAATTATGGCATAACTGTGCATCTAAATCATATAATTGTGAATTTTGACTAGTTTGAAAACTATATAAGTGTGGATAACATGTTTCCATAACATGCCACCACTATAATCTAACTTGAAAAATGGTGTAAGTGTGGAGAACATGTTTCCAAAATATGCCTCCACTATATATTTACAACTATGATAAATGTGGAGAACATATTAATAGAACATGCCCCTGCTACAATATGAATCTGTGAATAGCATGGAAGCCATGCCTCTATGATATGCCTCTACTAATATGCCTCCCATTTTGAGCTGAGGGTAAGTATCAACTAGTAGTTATCTTATCTCAAAAGGATAAGATAACCATTGAAAATGTGAATGTATCATGTAGCATATAAGATAAATATGTCTACGTAGATATATCATGGAAACATTTAAATAATAACAATACAATTTCAAAAATCAATCAAACACACATACAAAGGCAATCAAAAGTAAATCAAGCAGCCATGGCCCAAAGAGACATCAAACAAGGGGCATGCTCAAATGATGCACAATAAAAGGGACATAACTTAGTTAAATATCCATAAGGCAAATAATGACATATTTAAATATAAAAGTAAGTAAACAAAAGCATGGGGCCTGCACATAATGGAGCATATTAAAATGCTCAAAAAAGTAAAAAAAGACATTCAAGGGAGTGCATAAAGGTAAAGCATAAGAAACCAACATAAAAATAACATGCTAACCCAAGGATCATATGTGATGGCAAAAAATATCAAGTAAAGAGAATATCAAATACACTATGAAAGATATAATCATGTATAAAGGTATGTGTAAGTACATAAGCTCAAACATGATAATATAAAGTGACCATAGAATAATATAAATTAGATGTATCATGATCAAATAAGTGGATACACATAACACGATTAGAGGGAAGACCCAACATATGGATATGCATATATCATGTATCTGTGTATGCCTAAATCGTACTCAAAGGAAGTGTGAAACACATGTATATATAAAAAAATACTGATATACCATATATAAAATTGGAACTAATAATATATATGCTAAGGAGCTAATCAAACAAGTAAACAATGAAAATGTTTTTTGATGTTTGATTTTATTTTAATAATTTTTTGGTATTTTTAGAATATTTGACACTAAAAATAATATCCTGTGATTTCATCCAATGTATGCTCACATGTATCTCTGCAATGTAACCTGGTGGTACTATTAAGGAGCATGTATAGGTGCAATATCTATCATTGTATAATCTATAATGCTCTACACATGTATAATATCACTATGTGGCCATGAAGTAACAATAAGAGTAGGGGTTCATGGAACCCATCGCTAAATAGTTTATGGTTTTTGTAGAATAGTAGTAATAGGAACATGTGTAGGTACTCTAGATATTTGACTCTCGTGTGTAGTAAATGAATATTTCATTGAACCCATTATAGATCTCTGATGCAATGGTCTCTTAAGTACTAGTCATTGAATAAAAGGGATTGCTTGTTGCTTACCCTTTTGTGGAGGATTAACCTTAGTAGGTTTGATAATTAATTGTTTGGTTATAAACTTCTCTTCAAGTGGATACTTATATGAAACTCTAGAAATTGTACTTGATTAGCATGAATGTATTTAACACACCCATGCACTGTATAAGGTACTTATCAAAGTGTATGTATCTAATATCATCCCAATAATTTATCAAAGACACATGTGGAAGGTATAACTGATAAGGTAGTAACTACATGTATGGGACCCTACTATAAAGGTAAGTGAATCTCACCAAAAACTTACTGTGAGGTCCCATCAAATGCTCTAACTATTCTATTTGAAAGATGTAAATCATGATTTGTATAACCTATTTGTGTAATTAAAGTAGTGGTATAGATGTTATCACTTGCACCATTATCAATCATAAAACTATGTATAGGCTGATGATCAAGGTATGCTCAAATGAATATAAAATAAAGATTGGAATCATCATCCATAAAATCATTGTCATCAAAAGTAATAGAGGGCATCTAAACCATATAAGGTGTATGTCATGTATAAGTACCAATAATCCCATCCAATGGGTGCCCATAATATGATGGAGGAGGATGTGCATTATATACCATTTGCACTTTTGGATCTTTCTTAGAATGGTCATGGAATGGATTGTTAAATATTTTCTATTTTTAGTGATCACTAGGTTATGAACTTGCTTCCTTTGCAGAATAATCAAATGTAATATTTTGGTCATCAATGAGGTCTTGGATCTTATACTTCAAAGTAAAACATATATTCACTAAATTCCCATGGCATTAGAGATAGTCAAAATAAACATTCACATCATACATTTTGGGTAGAAGTCTAATTATATCAACCTCTATAAGATGAGGGAGATATATGAGGTGACACTCTACAATCCATGTGATTAATGAAGCAAGAGACTCAGGTAAGCATATAAATTGTCTTCTTTGTGTATTGGATAAGATAGGCTTATTAGATTGTTGTGACACCACATTAATTGTGGTAGCTTCTTCCTTTTTAGGTTTAGGATGCTTTACCTTGTAACTTGGTTTGATAGTAAATATGATATTATATATAGATGTAGTCAGCTTGTTTTCTACATACTTAAGTTTGTTTAATGATATAATTTTCATTTCATGATCTAAACAATCTAGCATAAATCATCAAAATATTTTAATTTTTTGAAAATAATGGACTCATGTAATGGGGAAAGCAAACTTTCCTTGAATATGTCTTGAAACTCTTTTTTTGCCATTGGATTGGTTGTTTTACATAACATTGTCTTGTACATTAAGACATATTCATTGATAGGTTCATTGGTTTTTTGTTTGATTTTTGTAGTGTGGGCATATGAAATCTTTTTGTTGACATTGATATAGAAATGTGCCAAAAACTAGTCTTCAAGAGGTTTGAATGTGTTTATTGATTGGATGGGTAAATCATAGAACCACCTTAGAGCATATTCCTTGAGGCTCCTTAGAAATAATTTGGTTAAAAAATTATTATTGGAGGCATAATCAAGGCATCCCACATAAAAATATTGAAAATGTTGTTTAAGATGACCCTTACCATCATAAAATGTGAACTTAGGTGCAATAAAATCAATTACAAAGGGGTGCAAAGATATCTCTGGTGTAAGAGGATTATGCAACACCTTTTTTGAATCAATAACATATGGTAATTTCATAGAAGTTTGTTTAATATTTTTACCTTAGTTTGAAAATGTTTCATAGTTTGAACAAGAGATTGCACCTATTGGTAGTTAATGTTGGATATTTGAGAATTCACCCAAGGGGGTGTACTCATAAGCTGGATAAATATAGGAATTGAAACTAGAAATTAGGTTGAAGTACTAAGATTTCCCATGTAAGATGTGGCAATAGTAGTTTCAAGGATCAAAGGTGTGAGTATATATCTCATGCCCCTATTAGAACTATGAAGTGGTGATGTGCTCAATGGGATGGTTGTTGGTATATAGGGATGACCCATAACTCTAATATCATGATCAATATATGCACTTGCTTGTTCACCCTTATTTTTTTTAGTTTGTAATATGTTTATTAGGATATCATCAATATCTTTAGGGTTTTTATGAATACACTCATGAAATAATGAAATTACTTTCACTTTCCTGTGATCTATTTAATCATATTCATTGGTTTCATTAGAATTTTCATTATTAGAATATTCTTCTATGATAAACTCATCAATATGTTTTTCATGCTCAATAATTGTATCATTATGGACCATAGGATTAGGGCCTTCATTAGTTTGAGACATCTTAGGTGGTAGGAGAGTAATCTCACTATGTTCAATTTTCACACCTCCAAATCTAGGGCTACACCTATCTTGCATGCAAACTAATAGAAGTAGGAAATGAAAAAGCACAACAATCTAAAACCCTAGCTGATTGAAAACCCTAGGAATTATAAAATTTTGCATTCATATAGATCAGGTTCACTAAATGTTTAACCCTAAAATCTAGATTAAGGAATATAAGATTAAATGGGTAGAGATTATAGACACTTCATTTTAACCACTTCTATGTCTAAATTGCAATCAAGATCAACTTTCATAATCACGTGTAAATTTAATCTAAAATCACCACTAAACATAATTTACTCATACAACTACTATTTTAATCCAAAATCACAGTTACATGTCATTGATTGAGGTAATGGATCATATCACAATACTAATATTACCAAATGCATATTGAATTAAATTGACTATTTTCAAGTGTTATTACATAATAATTAAATGAATATTTGATTGACAAATGAATATTATAAGTACACCATTCTTCTAATTACCAATTAATAACCTTGATTAATTAGCCTAATCATTATTATAATTTAAAATTCCATGAATTAGAATTACCTATTTTCCAAAAATAAAAAGAGATTTATTTCCTCACATTGATGATGTCATAGGGGAAATTCAATGGAATTGAGTGGAGTGTGGGCAAGGTGGCTTATGACATGTCCATTTACACACACTCTTACATATCTTATAGGGCCTCTTACACACTCCTCTCTTACATGGCCTACGATACACTCCAAGAGGAATAATGACTATAATTTTCTTCTAAATATCTTCCACACTCCAAAAATGCCTTAAATGGCATCTCTTACACACTCCATGTGTGTAATCATGAGTTTGAGGGTCCATTCTCCACACTTCATTTTGAGATGAGATGTCTGGTTCACAATCATTCCAAAAAGCTATAAATTAAATGTTCATCCTCCATTATAGACAAGCTTCTTCATGTAAACTTAATTTGTTTAATTATACAAGGAGATTTGATACTCTCATGCAAAGTAAAGCCAAATACCAAGTGTAGACAAGGAGAGATGCTACCCGCACGTGGAATCAAGCATTGCTAAAAACTTTTAAATCCTACAAGTCAAGATCAACCTATTCAAAATGGTTCATAAGTAAATCTTCAAGGAAGGTATAACATAGTTTTTTGTCTTCTAAATTTTATTTCTTACTTGTTTTCCACATAATTCAACCTAAGGATTAGGCTTAAGATGCTAGTTCTCCAAGTTTGTTTGAATTTCAATCATTAAAAATTTGACTAACCTATTTTGGATTTCTAACCTACATAATGGCATGCCTGATTGGAATCATGGAATTCAACATACCCCACAATTTATTTTATACCATTAAGATTTTTTTAATTACCAAAATTAACTAACTAGTTTAATTCACATCTTTTTTATTCAAAAAGTCATTAATCTTCACTTTAGGTGAAATCAATGAATTCAAATTTCTAAATAGTATCTTCACCATTGAAAATAGTGAGTTTGACCTATTAATCATTGAATTCACCCTTTTATACTTTTTATTTATTCCACGTGTAAGTTTAAAATTAGTGAAATTGACCCAGAATAGGTGAATTTGACCTGTTAATTGGGGAATTCAACATTTTATACTTTCTACTCTGTTATGTTTATAGGTTTTATAATTAGCTAATTTGACTTTTTGATTAATGAATTTGACATTTTATACTTTCTATTCTATTTTATTTATAGGTTCTAGAAGTATTGAAATTGATATGGAACCGGTGAAATGGCTCTATAATCAATGAAGTTGACATGCTAATAGGTGAATTCACCCTTTCCTACTTTTTAGTTTGTTATATGTTTTTTAAAATCACAAAATTTCTATGTAATTAGAGAAATTACTTTACCTATAATCAGTGAAATTGACATTGTCGACATATCAACAAAATCATATTTTTGAGGAAAACCTGAGACCTTAAAAAGTCACATTTATTGCCTATCTTAAACTTATAATTATTTGTGTTGTAGGACCTTGATCCAAAAGTGGGATTTAGACTCTAATCAAAACACATTTATTTTCTACACATCTCAATTTGGGCTTAAAACAAATTCACATTTTTATTTGGGTTATAAAACTTGTTTATTTTTCAAGTTTTTTCCTTTCGTATAGGTTTTTGCTTCTTATTTCTTGAATCTCTTTTGAATTTTTTTGTGCATGTGTTCTCCCCTTTTGGGTGACCTAAAAATTCAAAGTTCCTATTTTCCTTTTACCGCTCTTTTTTTTTTGACCTTTTGGGGTGGAGTTCATCACCTTTCCATAGGACCTATGGGTGCATTGACTAGGAAGTTACATCCTAACATCATACCAACCTCGTTATCTAATGGGGTATACAAATTGAGGTTAGGTCAATGGTATTTTATTTTAAATGTCCTTTAGAGCTTAATTTTTCTATTATCACTTCACTGAGATCCTTATGGATGAATTGGTCATAAAGGGTCTCGATCATTTAGCGAATAACTTATTAAATAGTGGCATCCAATTGATAGATATTTTTATGTCCATGTACTACAAGGTATATTGAGACCTTCTAAAAATGCAAGTAAAAAATTTTAAGACATTTTATCGTGAAACATTCATTAATGTAGGGATGTAAAAGCAATAACCCTTAAAGATTGCCTTACTCATACAAATCTTTTGAGAGAATGGTGGGATTAAAACACAACTAATAATTACAATAATTTATTTAAAGAATCTTAAATTTTATAAATTCAATCTCAAGTATATTGAAGGATCAAGTGAATGTGATGCAAACCCATGTTTGTTATTAGAATTGAATTTTAATACTTGTGTGTTGTTGCTTGATTGTTGTGTCGAAACCTTGTTTATACTTGAATTCCAATTAAAGAAACCAAGTCTAAATCCAAACAATTTTTACATAATAAGGCATTACTCTACCAAAATTATGGGTCAAAAGTTACGCATGCCATGTCAAAAATTATCTAAGGTCTAAAATATTATCTAAATCATGTTGTTATGTCATCTAATTTAAGCCAAACCTTAATTTTGATCAATATCCAATTTCAAATAAATTTTAAAACCAAGATCCAAATTAGTATCTAAATCATGTCATTATGTCATCCAGTTTGAGCTAAACTCTAATTCCAATCCAAAGTCCAATATCAAACATATTCTAAAACCAAGGTCTAAACTCTTGTCTATATCATGCAATTATGATTCCCATTTGGAACCATCCCTAATTCTCATTCAAAACCAATTCTAAATTTGAATCAAAATTTTAATTCTAGTCTAATCCATGTCCATAGTCAAATAGATTTGACCAAGTCAACCCAAATTAAATCAAATTAGACATTTTATGAAATTCAAACACAAGTCAACCTTTCTTCTAGTGTTCAAATTCAATAAAATTTACAAGTCACATCAAGTTTAATTTAATTGAAATGTTCAAAACAAATGTGAGTCAAACATTATCTAAGTTACATGCCCAATCCAAAGTTCACATAACTTTAAATCAACCCAAAATTTCAAAGTGAACTTGTTCAAAGCCATGTCAATTTTTACAATAAAAATAGATGACCTTTAAAACTAACATTACAAACCAAAATCAAACTTTTTTAAATCCTTTGATGTACCAATATTTGTGCACCCTTTTGGAAACAAGTTTGATTCACACATCCTTCCTATTTGGATACTTACATGAACAAACTTTTATTGAACTACTCTACTTTAAATTTTGCATTGATAGACTTAATTAAACATTCAACATCTACCAAGGTCAATTTTAACTTCAAAATCCAAATTAGGTCAACTTTGACTAGGGTACCATTCTAATCCAAATCAAGTTCATCTTAAACCATGTGCCAAGATAATCAAATCCAAGTTAGGTTCATCTTGAACCATGTACCAAACCAATCTAATTTAGAAACTAAGCTAGTCCAATCTAAACTTAGGTTTATCTTGAACTAGGTACTAAGCCAATTAAAATCCAAATAAAGTTAATTTAAATCCAAATCCAATTGATTTTAAACCATGTACCAAACTAATCTAAAACAAATTTGGTTCATCTTGAACCATTTACCAAACCAATTATGTACCAAGCCATTCCAATCTGATCAGGTTCATCTTGAACCACCTTCCAATTCTAATTCCAAGTCAGGTCATCTTTAACCATAGTTAATTTCAAAGCCAAACAATTAAAACAACATCAAATTAGGTCTATTTCAACCAAATCTCATTATTAGGAATCAATTGCATGCTAAATTAATTGACTTATTATATTTTCAATTTAATCTCTTGAATATGTAAATTGGGAATGATAAAGTCATAGCATCCATCATTTCTTTCATTTTAACGTATACAGTCGATTTCACCTTAGTTGGAGAAATTTAAATACAAGAATAAGACCACCCTTTGGGACCATTCCAATCTATTAAAATTCACCCTATTTATGGCCAATCAAATCAACACTCTTTTTATCAAATCTAATCTAAAAAAGACTACCCTCTTTGGGCCCATTTCAATCCAAGACTAGGGCCACCCTCTATATGCCCATTCTAATCCAGACAAAGTATGCCCTCATTGGCACTAATTTATTCCAATCAATACCCCTTATATGTATCCTTGCTTGGGGACATTAGTCTAAGGTTAATTAGATTCATGGTATCTCACGATCCTAAACATGTTATTATGTGGCCAATCATATGTCAAAGTGTGATAGATAGACTGACCCAACTTAACCAACATCTAGACCACTTTGGATCTACTTTAGACACTTCATCCATTAGTCTAAAGGCTAATCTAGTATTATAATCATAAAAAATCCAACCATCCATTCTATACCAATAATACCTCAAAAATATGCCATTCAGTGTTGATCATGAACAAAATTAGTAATACCTCCTAAATGTGTCGTCTAGTGCAGACTATGGACAAGACCAATTTACATGACACTTTGTTGACAACAAATATGAAAAATTTATGATATTATTAGATCTTAATGATAATATTCTAGCTAGATTTATATTAGAGAACTTACACTATATAATTTGAGATCCTAATGAGACACCCCTCACACTACCAAAAAATCAAGCTACTTCTAGCCAAAGTCAGGCTCTTATACTATCCTCTATGATATATATCATAATAAAATGCCAACTTATTGACCCACCATCCAGACATATTATATCATTACCACTCCAAGGGCCATTATATGTTAACAATCCAATTATGTCCAAGTCTTATAGCTACTCGATTAGGATATGTCATGATTACCTTCCCAAACATGATCATGTATGTCCACTTCCAAAGCAATATCAAGATAGTTAAACCATTGTTGACATTTTTGTTGAATCACCCATATTTAATCAAATCCAAACCATTGATGATCCAAATATATTTGATAAAGGACCTCTATTTGAAATAGGACCCATCTTTGATGAGCCCATATTTGGAGAACCTATTATTGACCAAAAGTCTTATCTTTCATAAATTACCAAAAATCCCCATTTTAAAAAATCCCTTCATCCAAAAGCCTTAATTTTGAATCAGAAGGTGAACAAGGTATTTGTGTAAAATGAAATTAAAAAACCCCTCTTTTTCCTACTTTTATATCTTGAATAAGTTCCATTCTAGAGCCAAATTTATTGTTAGCATCAACATCAGAATCAAGTTATATTCTAGAACCAATATCAAAATTAGGTTCTATTTTGGAGTTAATATCATATTTAGCATTAGAATAATAATTAACATTAGTCTCAATAATGGATTTAGATCATCTTAAGTTAGAATCATCTCCAAAATTAGAATATGTTAATGGATATTACAACATCGGTTATATGCTTCTACTAGATCCACTTGAGTTAGAATCAACTTTAGAATCAATATATCTTAATAGATGTTATGACATCGACAACACACTTCTTGTAGATCATATTGAATATATTTTCAATCCTTCCATAATTTTTTAGGATTCTTCCTTTGGCATTGACACAAGTTCTCCTAGTAGCCTCTACGAGGATTGTGTTACCTTTTACCCTTCCATAGACATTACACATGCCTTTGTCACTAATTAATTTAACCATTATGTTGACATTCCACCACCCAAAAATGTTGATTGGGATTGACATAATCATGCATTATTGAAATATTTACGTGGTGACATCTTAGTGGCAAAAGTGTTGGGGAGCCAAGATAACATTCAGATAGAAGAACAATCTCATAGTGAGACATAATTTGAGGTATTAGGGGACAATCAAAGTCTAAAATCAACATCTTCTAGTGAAAACTTATTTGAGGTAATAAATGATAATCATAATAAAAAATCATAAACCTTTAATGAAACCTTGATTAAGGTGTTATTAGATAATCAGAATGAATTATCAACATCCTTTAGTGAAACCTTATTTAAGGCAGTATTAGACAATCTAAATCAAATAATAAAAAAGACTTTATTGGTTAAAACCTCTTCGAGGTGCCAATAACTAAGCCAATCAGTTCTTAATTGCTTTATGAATATAATAGTGAAGTCCATATCGACCCTAACATAACCAAAATGAATTAAAATCTAGAATAAAAATAAATGTGTGTAACTAAAAAATCCCAATCTTCATTTGTACACAAATAATTATACATTCCATCATAATCCTATATTACACTATCTAATCAGACTATTTATCCCATGCCTACACTTCTTTACCCTTCTTGGTAGCATTACTTTTCCTAAAGGCTATGAATACATATTATATATAGGTTTGGAGGAAGAGGAATCAACAACCTGTTAGAAACCCAACCAAAGAACTCTATCACCACCTTTGTTGGGAATAATGGAAGCACATAATTGATTACCAAATACAAGCAACTTACATGCGAAAATTAACCAGAATACACAAGTAACTAGAATTCAAAAATAACACATGATATGAGAGACAATACACAACTTGTATTAAAACTCTTTAGAAGGAAATACAACAAAGAAGATCGCCACAATTCTTCTTCCTTACACACCTCTAGGGCTCCCACACCTCTAGGGCATAAACAGTAAATCTTCCCTCAAAGCTCTCTCTCTTAGCTCCCAACACACAACTCAAACACAGAGTTGGTGTTCACCTCCAACCAGCCAGTATCCACTACTGCTAGTACTCTAGTGCTCCACGCACACCACAAGTGATCCACGCACTCCACATGTACACAATCGTACTTTAAGTAAATCTCCCCTAAACTGCAACAACTTGCAACCCAATCTGATCTTACTTATGGAAGGAACTGCCTTGCCTTCCTCTTTGCTCTCTTTTCGAGTACACACTATACTCCAAGTAGATCCTACCTGAACCTGCTCCTTATTGTGTTGCTATCCTCCCTGATCTTACACACCTGCAAATCAATCTGGTTCTACACACCTGCAAACCTGGATCATGCACACACATACACCTATAGATCAATGATCTTACTTACCATGTAGATCTCCTAAAGTAGCCATGCACACCTGCTGACCAAGATCCTACACCCCTAAAGAATCCTGCTGACTCTCCAAAACCAACACCCACCTTGGTACTGCTATGGAACTAGGAGGAACACCCTTGCTCACCTCACACATAGAAGGAACTAACTTTGCTCAACTCAAACTAGAACACCTTACAATATAATCCATGAGTCTATTATATAGATCTCATCCAAACAATAATTAGACATCTAATTACAATAATTAGATCCACAGCTTCCAGTCTAAAATTGGCTCTTGACATGCAAACACTTGGTTCATTAACTAACTGCCCGTAACACTCATAGTTCAAACCACACAAGTGACCAACGTCGGTCCCTGTCTACCTGGGGGTGTCGACACCGGCCGATCTCTGACCGACATCAGTTGCTCTTCTGCCTATAACCTACCGACGTCGATTGGCCTAATCGATGCCGGTGTCTGTGACACTCAGCAAAATCTCTGCAACCTCCTCCTCTGTTTGCATCAATGAAGCTTTTAGCTCCACAACCTAACAATCTCCCACTTAGAGATAAATAGTTGCACTGTACCTATACCTGTACTCTATCTAATCTATTTCTTAGCTTGTATCCCTCTTCAAGATGAATCTTGAAGACCACCCACCACACAACCTGTGGTGCACCACCTGTCATTCGAGTACCCTACCACATCCGAACCTACAAACCCATGTAGTGAAGTCCTGACCCTGCATAACATGAATCCCTACTGTTGGTCCCTCTCAAATACCTGAGAACCCACTTCCCCGAATTGGCTCCTAACTCTCTAACAACTCCCACTGCTTGGGAAAACTCAGGTCTATACCAGACCTCATGTGATTTCAGACACTAAACTGTCCAACCCTTAGTGTGCTCCAGTTCTACATCTTGAACCTCGCCAACACCTGATTCACATCAGCTCCCACTGGAGACAAAATCAACCTGTGATCCTCCATGTCTCCCATGCCAAAGAATTTCACTGCTCTAAATTCCTCATGACATGCCACTGAACTAATCTTACCCTTAGCTCAGCAAAACCCTGTATATACAGACTTGTTAGCTAGTATACCATCCACATATAGTAACAGGATAATGTTGCAATCATCATCCACATGGTAAGACAAACCACAGTAGTTACCTTGACATTGACTAAAGCCATGCTTTGTCATCCACCTATCAAACCTGTACCACTGTCCTGCAGCTTCCTCAAGACCATATGACCTGGTCTTTCATCTCACGTGTCCATTCTCTCTATTCTTCAACTAAAGAATCCATTCATCTCTAGTGCTTTCTTCTGGCTGACAACCCTACCAAATCTCCCGCTTGGTTCTACATCATATCCCTGCCATGCTCCCACTATTTCCTAGATCCTTCCTACTCTGCAGTCAACAACTAGTATAAAGAAGAGGAGCAACGAATTTGAGGCTTACTTACCACTTCAGTCTTCCATATGGGTGTTTGAGACTCCTTGATAGCTTGTTGTCCACCCAAAATCTGTTACAGTGACCGACCTCAGTCACCACACAGTCTGCATCCAACTGACATTGGTTCCATGCACCTTTCCTGACTACCAACTCTGCCAATGTCTGTGTCCCTTTGATGATGTTGGTCCTCTTGATCGACGTTAGTCTTACCTATTGCCAACATCAGTCCTCCTGACTGACGTCAGTCTTACCCTGCCTGACATCACCGGCTTTGGTCTGCACATGACTGACATTGGCACCTATCTATTTGACATCGGTTCCCCCTGATCGACACCGGTACCTGTGTTCACTTGTGAGTGATGAATTTTTACCCGTGAGCTCCTTTGAATCAAAACCCATGTCCAAACTACCCTGCTCAGAAGTATCCAGCCTCATCCACTAAACTCTATCTGTCATCTCCTCTAAGAACACCAAGGCTTTCTAGTTTTTAAACCTATCAAACACATCTGTCTTTTACTTAAGAACATGCATCTCCTTCTTGCTCATGTGACCAAGCCTACAAAGCCACGTCTCTACAATAAAAGAAGAATCAATAATATAAGCAAGTAGATAAAGAGTACCTGCTTTCTTACCACCAGCTAATTCAAGTGCATCCACTATGAGAGTTTTTGTGCATCTCTCATCACCCAACTTTTTTAAAGAAATTAGCCATATCTTCAATACTGGGCCCTGCATGACCTCCTTCAACACCCATGTGTTGGCCGCCTGCAATTTCAGCTTCACTTCCCCTTTGTCAATTCTTTGGCAAGGCACACCAGCTCCTCTACCTGGGCCTGCATGGAAAGAGGCAACATAATCTATAAAACAAGATTCTACTTTATCTAAGAAACCTCCCAGATCATCTTGTGTAACAAAACCTACAACATTTGCTTCTTCAGTTCCTTCTTGTTGATCTTTCACAAACCAACAATCTCTTTTTACCTGCTCTTTCTTTCCATAGGACTGTAAGTGACCATTTGTGCTTTTCAATTCCTCCATTCTTAGCTTACTTTGATCTACCATTGCTTTACTCCCACTCAATTAGAAACCCCTGAGAGTGACCTGTAACCAAACACAAAACCACTCCCTGCAACCTTAGCTCTGATACCACTTTGTTAGAAACCCAACCAAAGAACTCTATCACTGCCTTTATTGGGAATAATGGAAGCACACAATTGATTACCAAATACAAGCAACTTACATGCAAAAATTAACCAGAATACATAACTAGAATTCAAAAATAACACATGATATGAGAGACAATACACAACTTGTATTAAAACTCTTCAGAAGGAAATACAACAAAGAATATCACCACAGTTCTTCTTCCTTACACACCTCTAGGGCTCCCACACCTCTAGGGCATAAACAATAAATCTTCCCTCAAAGCTCTCTCTCTTAGGTCCCAACACACAACTCAAACATAGAGTTGGTGTTCACCTCCAACTAGCCAGTATCCACTACTGCCAGCACTCCAGTGCTCCACGCACACCACAAGTGCTCCACGCACTCCACAAGTACACAATCATACTTCAAGTAGATCTCCCTTGAACTGCAACAACCTACAACCCAATCTGATCTTACTTATGGAAAAAACTGCCTTGCCTTCCTCTTTGCTCTCTTTCTAAGTACACACTATACTCCAAGTAGATCCTGCCTGATCCTCGTCCCTGTTGTGTTGCTGTCCTCCCTGATCTTGCACACCTACAAATTAATCTAGTTCTACACACCTGGAAACCTAGATCATGCACACACATACACCTGTAGATCAATGATCTTACTTAGCATGTATATCTCCTAAAGTAGCCATGCACACCTGCTGACCAATATCCTACACCCCTGAAGAATCTTGCTGACTCTCCAAAACCAGCACCCACCTTGGTACTGTTGTGGAACTAGGAGGAACACCCTTGCTCACCTCACACATAGAAGGAGCTAACTTTTCTCAACTCAAACTAGAACACCTTACAATATAATCCATGAGTCTATTATATAGATCTCATCCAAACAATAATTAGACATCTAATTACAATAATTAGATCCACAGCTTCCAGTCTAAATTGGCTCTTGACATGCAAACACTTGGTTCATTAACTAACTGCCTATAACACTCACAGTTTGAACCACACAAGTGATTGACGTCGGTCCTTGTTTACCTGGGGGTGCCAATGCCGGCTGATCTCTGACCGATGTCAGTTGCTCTTTTGCTTGTAACCTATCGATGTCGATTGGCCTGACCGACGTCGATGTCTGTGACACTCAGCAAACTCTCTGCAACCTCCTCCTCTATTTGCATCAGTGAAGCTTTTAGCTCCACAACCTAACACAACCAAATTAAGATCATGATAACAATAATATAGTTCACATCAGTAGTAGGATTTAGATAGACCAACCATTTTGAGTAGGTATTGGCTAGACAAAAATGGGTATACATTATACATATTGTAATCCTTTATTGAGTTGAGATGCTAGAAAATACAAAAAATAATATAAATACAAAACAATCAAAATATAAAAATAGATAATTTGTCTAACAGTGAAAACCATGTTTATGGTGCCTTGAACAAGTACCATGATGAAAACTAGGTTTATGGCATCATGGATAAATAATTTTTTGTCTGCAAGTAGCTTGAGACTTGGGGGAATCCCTATCTACATTGAACTTTGATTAAATCCAATAAAATTTATCCATTGAATCCTATTCAACCCAGCCCATCTTATTATGACCATCAGTTTTCTTGTCTTGACTTTGTTATAAAAATAGAAGTTATATTGAGACATGTTTGGGGAAACATTGTGGTATTTACCTACATGATAATTTAACAAATAGAAACATTTGAATCTCATGTGACATGGTCCTTATAGACTCATATTCCTTTTACTCATTTTCATCCATTATTATCCAACATTATCCATTAATCCTACTTTGTTCTTTTTTTACCTTAACCTATTGTTGACTAGTAGTATCTCTTAATATGGGTAGAACTACATTGACCTGAAGTCTATTTGGACTATATAGGCAACACTCAATTTATAAGGTCAACTTGGTCAACCTTATTCTCATGCTCTCAACATTATTTTATCAACCTAAGCCACACTCTTACCATTTTATGAGTAAACTATTCCTATAAATACATGTTCCATATACATTAGAAACCATAAAATTTTAAAAATCCAAAAACAACATAAAAATCAAAAATTTCAAAAAGGGGATTAAAATTTTCATGAGAGATATTAAGCCAAAAAATATTTACTTGTTTTATTATCCTATTTGCTAATGGCCTTAGGTCTTATACTAGGTGTCATAGTTTTTAACCTAACCCAGGTGGAAACCTCTTATCTAGTCTTAATCATTTCTAATTTACCATTACCATTCCTTCATTACACTCTCACTTATGGGAGAAATACATTGGCCTAAGGTCCACATGGACTATGTAGGTATAACTTGGATTTATGGAGCATCTCAAGTTAGCTTGACCAATCTCATTACCATTCCATTTTTCTTAAATTATCTAAACACTCTCACCATTTGTAAGTATATCTTTCTTATTTTCTTCCTCTATAATAAAATTTAATTTTAAATTTTTTATTCTTTCCCAAATCCATGGGAGAACTAAATTTGGCCTGAAGTGCATTGGACTATGTAGGCAACATCCAATTTCATGGGGTATTTGGAGATAACTTGACTGCCCCTTCTTTTTTCTTCTATACCCCCTTTTTGTGCATGTTACCATCTTGTCCTGTTTATTATCCTCTAAAACCTAGAGCCCAAATATCCAAGAGTAATGCTTTACATTCACACACACATAAATGGTTTAATAATTACTTGTTTATTTTTATTTTTACATCTATCAACATTGTTTATTTTTTATCATTGTTGGTGTATTTCTTTGTTTTTCCTATGGAGCAATATGATACTTTATGTTGCTTTTATTTTTAGTTTGTGTTTTCTTAATTATCTACTTATTTATTTTTTCATTTTTTATTATTTCCTCAACTCAGTACATTATGCTAATAGGGTCATCATCATGGTACTTCCTATCATGTAGTTGTACTTGAGTCCATCCAATTGTAGATGTCTGCATTTTTATCATGGTTTTGATCATTTGGTGCATTGTTGTTAATTGTATATTGGATTGGGGGTCAATACTTATGCATATTATAGTTTGTTCATCATGATTTTTTCTATGTGCTACATATCATTAGGTTCTACATAAAAAATCAAGTGCCAAAGAAGTCTTACAAGCAATGTTGTAGCAAAGTATCTCCTTATCTACTATCTTACAAATAAGATCACTAAATTCCATAACTAAGTTATATGCTATTCATGATACATATCAAAAAATGAGTGTATACAAAAATTCATAAACATTTTTTAGGCATGAGTAGATATCCATATCTAATTCCATTTTCAATCCATAGAATCCTATCAGACCATTCTATTCTTCCTCAGAGACCCATTTTTGGTTCCTTTAACTATTTTATTTTAACATTCTTCTTCTATTCAGCTTATTTTATGTATGGATAGTGATTTTTAATCATTTCAAGGGCCTGTCCATTTTAAATTCTTCTCTAACCATTCCCTCAAGGGGGAATCCAAGGTTAATGGCACCCTTTGGGGTATCTACCTAGGTTTATCAACTCAAAAATTTTAAAGAAAAAGAGAAGAGTGAGGACATCATTCTTCAATCACTATAAAATTTATTCTTAATGACTTTTTCATTATTTGAAAAGATGTTATTTTGCCCAGTGTCTCTCAATGCATTATCAAATAGGGGTAGATGTAGACACTTCATTTTAACCACTTCGTTGTCTAAAATAAAATCAAGAGAAACTTTTGTAATCACATGGAAATTTAACTATAAATCACCACTAAAACTAATTTACCTAAAAAACTACTATAGAATAATTAAATGAACATTTGATTGAAAAATGAGCATTGCAATTGCACCATTCTTCTAATTTCGAATTAATCACCTTGATTAATTAGCCTAATCATTATTATAATGGAAAATTCCATGAATTAGAGTTATATTTTTTTCATAAAGTAAAATGGATTTATTATCTCACATTGATGATGTCATAAGCAGAACTTAATGGAATAGAGTGGAGTGCAGGCAAGGTGGATAATGACATGGCCACTTACACACACTCTTACATCCTTAAAGGGATTCTTACACACTCCCCTCTTACGTGGCCTATGACACAATCCAAGATGACCAATGACTGCACTTTCATTTCAAATCTCTTCCACACTCCAAAAAGGCCTTAAAATGGCATCTCTTACACACTCCATGTGTGTAATAATGAATTTGAAGACTCGTTATCTACCCTCCATTTGGAGATGATATGGATGGTTCAAAATAATTCCAAAAGTCTCTAAATTAAAGGTCTATCATTAATTATAAACAAGATTATTGATGCAAACTTACTCTACTAAATTATACAAGGAACTTCAACACTCTCATGACAAGCCAAGCCAAATACCAAGTGTAGACAAGAAGAGATGTTGCCTGCATTTGAAATCAAGTATTATTAAGGAATTTTAAATCTTAAAAAATGAGCTCAACCTACTCAAATTGATTCAAAATCAAATATTCAAGGAAGGTATAAGCATGGTTATTTTTTTTCTAAATTACATTTATTACTTATTTGCCACATAGCTCAACCTAGGGATTAGGCTTAAGATGTTAGTTCTGCAAGTTTGTTTTGATTTAGGTCACCAAAAAATTGACCAATATCTTTAAAATTTATAATATACAGAGATAAACTAGGGCATAAGGGTGATAAATTATCTCTATAAAAGGCTAACTAATTTATGAACTCAAATAAAAATATTCTAAATTTAAATATTGATATATCTTTAAAATAGTAAGTATATCTAACAATTGATATATTAATTAAATGAAAACAAGATTACCTAGCTAGGATACTATGTGCATTCAAATCTAATATAGAATAAGATACAAATAGATTAGACATGGATTTTGGATCAGTCATTATATTTTATAAATGTGAACTCTATAGCCTCAACCACTTGCATCGACATCAAATGGTTACATCAACACTTTTATCTAACCTAGACAAATATGTCTATATGAAATACATGTTGGATCTAGATGTGACCACCTAAGATATTTTGGGTTTGATGTCACCTTTTCTATGGTGTGATAATGTTTGGATCATGGGTTGTTCATTGTCAAATAGTGAAACCCTAGTTATTCATCTTCATAGTGACTATGAAAAAAATGGATTAATGGGCTCACAATATTGACTACTCTGAAGAGGGCCTTAAATTGATGTATTTCTTTCATTATGAGTTGGCTTGTATGTGCATAAGGGTGAAATATGTGGAAATAAAATACAATAATGACTTAACTTGTAACTTAAAAAATAAGACTCATGTAAGTTCCTTAAATACTTTAGGCCTATAGATGCATTGCACCTATGGATGATATGGAAATAGGAGTAAATAGGGAATATTTTTTCACTTAAATGCTTAATTTATTACTTCTGGTAAGTGGCCTTGTGAGTTTTTAGGCATATGCTAGGTGAGAAATGACTGAGGATTTATCATGCATATATATCAATCCTTTTGGATAATATCTCACATTAAAGAACTTAGGTTGATCAAAGGGATATGTTTCACTTGTAAAATATATGAATTTAGGGCACTAGACACTTACGTTAGAATAAGATACTTATGTCAATGTAGGCTCATAACTAGGACACAAGTGTCTAAGTAGATGGAAAAAGACACATGTCCAAAACTTACAGAGGATGATAATAAACAAGTTTATAGAATTTTGAGCATGATAGATTACATGGGTCATTATAATAACACTAGTTAGACTAAGAGATAATAAATGATCACAAATAGATAATGGATACAAGACTTTTAATAGAAATAAAAGTTTAGAACTAAGAAGAACAACCAAATTTTGTATTTCTCAAAACATACAAGACTGAGGTGTTATATAATTTAGAATGAATGTCTATAGTTATAAAAAAACTAACATGTACTTTGTTGGGTGAATATTTTGTCAGCCAACTAACTGGTGACCAAAATAGTTCCTATCACCACAGCATAGGGAGATCAGTTAGCCAGATGTGCAGGTTTACTGCATCAACAGGGGACAAATCTCTCCTCTCATCAAAGGGAGGTTCCCTATAGATATGTAGGAGATGTAGGAGGATATATATATATATATATATATATATATATATATATATATATATATATATATATATATATGCAGAAAGTAAGACACAGGGGGTAGGATAAACCATCCATCTCTCTTCTTTCAGAGATGATACTGACAAACATAGGAGAAATACTGGGTGATGGGGAAGGTGCTTCTCTTCTTTCAGAAGCAACTTTGAGCCAAGACCCAAATTCCTTCCTAAATAGTATAAATCTTGGTGAGGCAATAGAAGGCACTTCTCTTCTTTCAAAAGTGCTTGTTCTTGAAAATAATAGGACTCTTTCTGGTAATAGGTAACCAAAGGTGCAGAATAACCAATAGCCTAGAATGTAGCACAAAGTCTCCACCTTGACTGCCCAAAGAGTATATCACAAAGGATAATGGGGGCACAAAGTCTCCCCAGAATCCTCAACACAAAAAGGAAAGGAAAACACAGACTGAAATCAATTGTGAAAGCACAAAGTCTTCTCACAGTTGGTTTCAGGTCACTTCTTTGTTACCTTTACTAATTCTGTGCACCAAATTAAATGAATAAGGACACCTTCAGATGACACAAGTCAGAATAGCACAAAGTCTAGAAAAACCTGCTTTCTTATTCAAATAACAAGGAAAATGAAATTACAACATGAAACTCTGCCCATTTTGAAAGAAGAAGACTGAGACTTTGAGCTCAAGTAAGAAGAAGACTAAAACTTTGAGCTTAGGTTGTAATTTCATTTTCCTTGTTATTTGAATAAGAAAGCAGGTTTTTCCAGACTTTGTGCTGTTCTGACTTGTGTCATCTGAAGGTGTCCTTATTCATTTGATTTGGTGCACATAATTAGTAAAGGTAAAAAAGAAGTGTCTTGAAACCAAGTGTGAGAAGACTTTGTGCTTTAAAAATTGATTTCAGTCTGTGTTTTCCTTTCCTTTTTGTGTTGAGGATTCTGGGGAGACTTTGTGCCCCCATTATCCTTTGTGATATACTCTTCAGGTAGTCGAGGTGGATACTTTGTGCTACATTTCAGGCTGTTGGTTACTCTGCACCTTTGGTTACCTGTTACCAAAAAGAGTCCTATTGTTTGCAAGAAAAATCACTTCTGAAAGAAGAGAAGTACCTTCTATTGCCTCACCAGGATTTCTACTATTTAGGAAGGAATCTGGGGCTTGGCTAAAAGTTGCTTCTAAAAGAAGAGAAGCACCTTCCCCATCACCCAGTATTTCTCCTCTGTTTGTCAGCATCATCTCTGAAAGAAGAGAGATGGATGGTTTATCCTACCCCCTATGTCTTACTTTCTGCATATATATATATATATATATGCAGAAAGTAAGACATAGGGGGTAGGATAAACCATCCATCTCTCTTCTTTCAGAGATGATGCTGACAAACAGAGGAGAAATACTGGGTGATGGGGAAGGTGCTTCTCTTCTTTCAGAAGCAACTTTCAGCCAAGACCTAGATATACATATATATATATATATATATATATATATATATATATATATATATATATATATATATAGCCTCCTGCATCTCCTGCATATCTATAGGGAACCTTCCCTTGATGAGAGGAGAGATTTGTCCCCTACTGATGCAGTAAACCTGCACATCTGGTCGACTGATCTCCCTATGCTGTAGTGATAGGAACTATTTTGGTCACCAGTTAGCTGGCCAACAAAATATTCACCCAACAGTTTTTGGTGACTCTATTGGGGAACTTGAACAAGCAGTCCCTACCCTTATCCATTATAGAGTCTGGTGACTCCCATCTGGGTCTTACCCATTATCCATTTATAGCCTTACCATTTTCATCCATCTCTATTATATTATCTGGTCTACAAAACTAGAGCTACTGAGAAAAAAACATAGTTTGAAGCCTCAAGCTTTATGCTGTGGCAGGGCCAATTTCTTTTCTATTTTTGTCCTATAATCTAGCAACTCCACTCAGATGTGTTATCCCTTTTTTTCATAATTAAATCATGGCAGTTTGAGGCCCCTGGGGTAACTCTTCTAGCCCACTTAATCTAACTCCACCCCTACATGAGCTACCACTCAGTTCAAGGAAGAATTTCCCCAAATTCTTTGGTGATGGAAGAGTCCACCCTGATGAACACATTGCAACCTTCACCATACCTTGTTGTGTGATAAGGGTGGAATTTGAAGATGTAGCAGTCAGGCTACTTATGGAGACACTACAAGGTGCTATTGTAGACTGGTTTTACCATCTACAGACTAGATCAGTGACTGGTTGAGACACTATCAAAGCCAAGTTCGAAGCAAGGTTTAAACCAACAAAAGATGCACATGCCCTTCTGGCCCAGCTCACGTAGATGAAGAAAGAGCCTCATGAGCCTATGAGGGATTTCATTACAAGGTTTGACAAGCTGAGGAATCAAATTCCTATCATTGCTCAGCTAACACCTAAAAACCTAAAGTGCTTCTTCATCAACTCACAACTGCCTGAAGTGAGTTTTCTACTAAGGCATGCTAGCTAGATAGACCTTGCTGAAGCTCAGGACTTGGCTACTGAGGTAAAAGATGACCTTATCTTGGCTGGAAAGATAAGAAGGGATTCAAATAGAGGCACATCTTCTTCATCTTTTGATAACTCACCTATAGCCACCACTGACCCAATGGTGCAGAAGTTAGCAAATGAAGTGCTGGCCCTCAGAAGACAAATGGCCCAAGGTATGTTTTTTGCTCCTCATCAGGATGTACCAAGGAGGGCATTCCCTGATTAAGCACATCAAGGGCAGCCAAATCATCTTCCTCCCCCTTAGAGGAATCTTTTCATTGAAGCACCTCCAACCAACTCAGTAGTTGGATATTTGGAAACAGAGCATGAGTTCTCTATCCAACTTGAGTTTAATCAAGAAAGTGACGCTAACCTCTTCAGGAAGGATCAAGAAGAGTCAGCTGGTGACTCCCACATTAGTTTCCTGAGTTACCAGGATGAACCTAGAAGTAAAGGTGAAGCTGCTGAGGGATCATGCGTAGTGTTCACTAGGTCCAAGAACCAATCAACCCAGCAAGCTGATAAAGAAAAGACAGAGGAGCAACCTCAATCAACAATTTCAATTGCTAAGCAGGGAACCACTCTGCCTCTTCAGCCAAAGGATTTGGTAGTTGCTATAGAAGTAAGTACATCAAACATCCCTGTACCTTCTACTTCAAAATTACATATCAGTCCTCCCACCCCTCCCATAAACCAAAAAGAAGAACTCCCATCCCTTGTGCCTAGTCCAACCCAACCATTTGACATAACTAGTCATGTCAAATGTGTCAAGACCCAAATGGCTGCCCCTGTAGCCCAAATTTTGTTTGAGTCTTTAGGTAGGGATAAAATAGCAGAAGAATTGGTGGAGTGCAGCATAAGTACAAGGGAACCCTTCCTCCCAAATAAAGAAGAATCTGAGATATTTGAGGGAGACAATCAAGACATGTGCTGGGCTAATTTATTAGGATAGCAAATTATGGTACTGGACCATACTGCTACTCTCCAAAATTAGGCAGAGGAACTCTTCACAGGGAGAGGAAGGAGTTATGGTTTTTATTTTGAAGACCACATCTTGCCTTAGAGCAAGAAGAAGAAAAGGCCAAGAGAAAGATGCAGGAGATTGGTTCCCTGGTGGAAAGTTCTATTTGCCCATCACCATTTCTGGGGACAAAATGGTTTCCTGCTGGTTTATCAAGATGGCACACCATTTTCACTATCTCATAGTGGGCAGCATCTGAAGTGCTTCAAATCTTGAGGCATCAGATAAGATCATTTGTACATATGTATATTTGTATAGTCTTTAGTTCTATTTTGTGCTTTTCATTTTCATTTTTGGAGCCTTTCTTTTTGGGTAGCATGACTCCATAGCCCAATGGCACGCTTCTAAGGCATTAGAGATTCTGGATTCTACTCCCTTCAATCAATTTTTGCAACTAAAGGTAGTTCCCCAACTGGAGCCAGCTGTTGTCCCTGAAAAATGCCACTCATTTTTGGGACAACCTATAGACCAAAATTTCTCTCTTCCCTTCTCAAAAAATCTAAGCATTCAGGTTCACTTTTCAAGTTTTTCAAAAATCTATGGACTCTGTAGGCTTGAATCTATGAACTCTACCAGTAGGCTCAAATCTACGGACTCTGCAGGCTTGAATCTATGAACTCTGCAGGCAGGCTCAAATCTACGGACTCTCAAGGTTGGTTTCTATGGACTCTACAGGAAAGAAAAGGGTTCAACACTTTGCCAAATAATGAAGAATGAACCATTGAATCGTTGAACCAACAAGTTCAATAAGTTCAAAGTTTAATGGTTCAAAGGTTCAAAGGCAGCCTCTGTTAAAGAGAGAAGCAACAAACAGGTGGTTCAATAATGGGTTCAACCAAATGAATGGGCTTGGTTCAACTAATTGGTTCAAAGACATGGCTCAAGCAATAGTCAACCAATGACATCCCTGCAGACGTCAAATTTAAGGTAAGGGAATATCTGTTGAAATTCAAATAAAGCACAGAACGCAAAGGAAGAACCAAGCAACTAGCTGGAAAGATAGCTCGATAGCTCAAATTGTAGTAGAAAGAGACAAAATTGGAAAAGCCTGACTGAAGAGAAAAGCCCGTGGAAAAGTGCCCAATGGAAAAAGACAAGTGTAGTGAACATGACAAGTGTTTGCATCCGTGTTCACCTTTTGAGTTGCTCAGGCAAAACATGTCATGGACTCCATTTTCCATGAGTTTCTAATGAGTTTCATAACAACATAGCTTGCCACTTGTCAAAGATGCAGAAAAGACCCCCCCAAAGACTTAGGCAAGAAGGGCTATAAAGAGCAAAGAAGCACTTAAGCAATGAAGGGAGGAGTGAGACCGAAGGATCAGAAATATCTTCAAAAGAGTTATTTCTAGTAGGTGAAACAGTGGATCAAGTAGACTTCTGAGCGCACCAAACTAAGGATGTGGCCTATTTTCTTCCATGAAGTAAAGACAAATATGCAAAGGACCAGACAGTCCATATTAAGGAGAAGACATATGGGATAAAATAGTTAAGATAGCTGCCCTATTTTCAATGCAGTCCTTTGAAAAATGCATTCAAGGCATTGAATGCACGTCATGGGCTATTCTTTGAAAAATAAGTGCCCAAGTATTTGTTGGGGCTCTATATATTGTAATCTATCTTTTGTTGTAAGGGAGACTTCTCATTTTTAAAAGAATGAAACTTTCCACATTTTGAAAGAAGAAGACTGAGACTTTGAGCTTAGGTTGTAATTTTATTTTCCTTGTTATTTGAATAAGAAAGCAGGTTTTTCTAGACTTTGTGCTGTTCTGACTTGTGTCATCTGAAGGTGTCCTTATTCATTTAATTTGGTGCATAGAATTAGTAAAGGTAATAAAGAAGTGTCCTAAAACCAACTGTGAGAAGACTTTGTGCTTTCATAATTGATTTCAGTCTATGTTTTCCTTTCCTTTTTATGTTGAGGATTATGGGGAGACTTTGTGCCCCCATTATCCTTTGTGATATACTCTTTGGGCAGTCGAGGTGGAGACTTTACACTACATTTTAGGCTATTGGTTACTCTGCACCTTTGGTTACCTGTTACTAGAAAGAGTCCTGTTGTTTTCAAGAACAAGCACTTCTGAAAGAAGAGAAGTGCCTTCTGTTGCTTCACCAAGATTTCTACTATTTAGGAAGGAATTTAGCTATTAGCTGAAAGTTGCTTCTGAAAGAAGTGAAGCACCTTCCCCATCACCCAGTATTTCTCCTCTGTTTGTCAGCATCATCTCTGAAAGAAGAGAGATGGATGGTTTATCCTACCCCCTATGTCTTACTTTCTACACACACACACACACACATATATATATATATATATATATATATATATATATATATATATATATATATACAGCCTCCTGCATCTCCTGCATATCTATAGGGAACCTCCCCTTGATGAGAGGAGAGATTTATCCCCTGCTGATGTAGTAAACCTGCACATCTGGCCGACTGATCTCCCTATGCTACGGTGATAGGAACTATTTTGGTCACCAGTTAGCTCGTCGACAAAATATTCACTAAACATACTTTTCAATGGATTTTATATTTTATTTATGTTTCAATTGACTATAATAAGGAATATGTAATTGATTTTATAGTTATAATTATATATGTTATTCTTATGAGTGTATTTTATGTGTAATTTAATCTAAAATTACAAAGGGATCATATAAAGAGACAAATATTAGGACAAAGTAGTAACATATTTGCTCTTTTCATCATCTCTTAATATTAGTTTGATTGGAAAAAAATATCATAAAAATATACTTTGTATATGGTCTCTAAGAATTGGATTGATTGTAAGTAGCATTTCATATTTTATTTTCACTAAGTTTATTTCCATATTGAAAAATATGATGTTTCAATTTCTTGAAAACAAATAAAATCTTATTTTCAATAATTATTAATTATATTTTAAATTTAATGATATATTGACTTGATAGAATTAGGCATGTACAATCTATTCTACAATTTTTTTTCAAGTTTTAATATTACTTTAAGATTATTTTAAAGATTTTTGATCATTTTTATGTAAGCAATTTAAGAAATGTTCAATTTTTTTTTAATTCTATTATTATATAGTTTTGAGCCCCAAAAAAGACATCTAGTCCATTTTTACATAGAGATTCAACTAACATATGCCACACAAGTGATACATGCAATATTCATACACTTGTGCATTGAAGGACTCATGCATAGGATTTTCATAAGGATACAGTGAGCCTAAGGTAAGTGGTTTGAAGCTATGTTGGTAAGGATGATTTCACATGGCTTAGGGTTGTGGATCAATAGTATCCAAGTAGACTCATCCTTAGACAATGCTTTATTTTAGATGATTTATGTCGACACAAGCAATAAAGTAGAAGGGGAAAGGTTCTTGACACATGTAGTGCATGAAAACTCACATCAATCAGATTTTTACATATTTTTAAATAATTAAATAATATTCTCTTGTCCATTGTTAGGGTAGAGGGGTTATTGAAATCTTATAAATACATCCCATGGGTTCTTCATTTAGATCTATAGTAAGATTTTGAGCTTTATATGAATTAAGCTACCTAATTCAACCTAAAACTCAAACTACCTTTTAGGAAGGATTCTAGAAACAAATTATAGTGATATGAAACTTACCAACCTCCTTGCTTCTAGTAACCTACTTCTAAGATGTCCAAAAGGATGATAGATTGCATGTAGACTTAGATTTTTGGCATAGTGATGGCATGATGTTGGATGTTGATAATGGATTCTTGATTATGGATTTGGCATGGCTTACTCACAAGATTTCTAGATGGCCTTTCATGGAGGAAGAGTCTTGATTATATAGATGGAGGGAAGATCAAGGGTTGAAATTCAAAGTTAATGGGATGAGATCAATGGTTGTAGTTTATCCAAGGAATATTAAATTCTTTAGAAGCTTCTAGACTTAGAGGATCTTAGAGAGGGAAGTTAAGTTAGAGAGGAATGGAGAAGGTTATAGGTTTAGAGGAATCTAGAAACCTTTTTAGGAGTTAATTAGGATTAAGGAGAGGTTAAATGGGGATTAGGTAAGGATTGTGGACTAGAGGTGTAGGAGAGCTGAGCGAGTAGGATTAGTAGGTGGTTAGGTGGGGTCATGGGAATTTGAAATTCCCATACAATAAATAACTAGGATTAGATTAGGATAATATGAATTAATAAGAACTAATGAAGGATTGGGATGAATAAGGTTAATAGATGAGGGAGAATAAAAGAGGGTGATATTAGATAATTGGATAGGATTAGGATAAATTAGTGGGATAAAAGGGGATATTAGAAAAGAATGAATTAGAATAAATGGGATGAGGGGAATTAGTGTCAACTAATAAGAATATTAGTGAAAATAATAAATAGAGTGATTTTAGGTGCATATATTTTGCCCCTCTTTAAAATGACATTGTAAGTGGAATGAAATGGAAGGAGTAATGGTCTTTTAAAAAAAAACCATGTCATAAATGAATGTTAATAGATAATGTTAGGGGATATGATGCCCCCTTGAGGGGACATGCATAGAAGAATGAGATAGATGGTCACTTGAGAAAAGAGATGATGGGTGGGATGCGATGGATAGATGAGGGGATGAGATGATAGATGTGTGAGAGAGGAGGAAGAAGATAAATTCTACTTGGGTAATGAGCTAAAAATTGATGATGATACCCCTAACAAAGACACATGCACAAGGTTTAGTGATGTGGGTGTCATGGTTGTTGACATACCTTAAGGGGGAATCAACTGAAACATGATGATGATAAGATTAAAAGGCCACAAACTTTATACATATCCCAAGCAAGGATACATGTAAGGGAGATATATAAACTAAGATAAGACTTATTAGATAAAATTAATAGTAGGTATAACTAAAAGATAAATTGATAAATATAGATGATGATAGAGAAGAATTGATATGATCAAATGACCAAAGGATTGGGGGATGAGGATGGATGAGAGAGATAGTGGCCGATATATCCTTGGACACTACCAAGTAGCCAAGTGATACCTACATAGTCTAAAAAGACCTCATGCTGATGTATTTCTAACTAGAGGATAGATGATACTGATTGATTAGGAGGTGATGATGATGACTATGATTAATGATTAAAGGGTGATTTTAGTGATGAAAGGATAAAATATTAGATATTAGTTGGGTGGGTCAAGAGGATTAGATTAGTGATGTAAATAGGGATGATAAGATGATTGGATAAATGATGAGGGAGGGTATAGATGATCAATCCATCATAAATGCCATAAAGTTCATCATAGTTTAAGGAATCTGATGGATATGGCACTTAGCAGTATGCCCCATGATATAATATGACCAAGGAGACATTATGCTGAAGGATGTGGGTAAATGGTGACCTCTGCATTGTTGAGTGAACTTTTGGTGTCCTCATAGCATCTTCATTCATTTCCCAATAGAAAAAAAAGACATGATGCAAGACATAGAAAAATATGAAATAAGTAGATATATACATAATAAAAGTCATACAAATAAGTTGAACAATAAACAAGTAACACACACAAGTATCTGCATGAAATGTCCCAATATCTTATCTAATGATGGGATGAGTGATTTGGTGATGGGTTAGATGATCATGATGTGATTGTGGACTTAGGATGGGCTTGTATTTAGATGACCAGGATGTGATTATGGAATTAGGATAGAATTACATAGACTAATGATGATGATTAGGATTAAGACTTGGATAAGGATGATCATGATTATGATTAAGACTTAGAGAAGGACTTAGATGAGGATATGGGTGAGATGTTACCCCTAGTTAAGGATAGAAGGATACAAGATAGAGGAAGGTCTTTAAATAATGACTTGGTCTTGAAATTGAATCAATAAGTGGACAAGGAAGGTGATTTATAAAAGTGATGACCAAGGATTACCAACAACCAAGGCCCTATAAGAATCCAATCTAGAAAGGAGACTAGGAGATGATGGGATCAAATACCTTTTACACTAGAAAAGAATAATTGGATGGGTGTTAAGTATGAAGAGACAATGATAAGGATAGCGATGGGATAAAACACCTTCTATAATAGCAAAGAGTGATATGATGAGTGTTATATATGAAAAGGCCTTGATAGGGAAGTGATGGGTGCCAGATTAAATTTTTGACAAAGTGATGTGTTAGGAGCTTGTGAAACCCCTTCTCTTAATTTTTTAGTATATTAGTCGCTATGGATGCATATGTTTTGTAAGTCATATTGTGAGCATATTGTTTGAACCCATATTCATGGGAAGTAGTAGTGCTTAGATTAGACTTAGTATATTAGTAATTGTTGAGGCCAATAGAGGCATCCATGAATTATTTATGTCGAGCTTGCTCAAATGAGGTTGCCCCCTCAAAGTGGCTTGTGATCAATATAACTCCTTTAGTGTTGATGCTAATCATATAAATCTCTTATTTGATACCTTTTTAATAAATTAATCTACTATTTCATGCATTTTCATTATTTTTTTGCAGGAGGATCCTCTCATCTAGTATCAGAGTGCTTTTTAGGGCCAACATTTTTTTCCTTCAGAAATTCTTAACTCTATTCTACTACATAATCCATTTAAGTAATTTTTCAAAAAAATTTAACTCTATTATTCTACATAATTAATTTAAGTAATTATTTGTATCACAATATTCTATTTTGGATCAAGGTAAAAAATTGACCATATAATTATGGGAAGTGTTTGGGTGCAAGCCCTAAAACTCATTATGAGGAGTACCATAGGAACCCCAAAGTAGCTGGCCCATTAAGAGGACTTACCAGTGAATGGGAAAAAACCTCTTCCCAATTGAGTAGTTCCCATTCATGAGGAAAACCAAGAGCTACCGCTCAGAGATAAGTCCATGGCCAAATTTTTTTTGGAGAGTAGTACTCACTTAGATGGCATTGCTGGCTAGAGTGATATCTTTAAACCTTTAGACAACCATTGAAACTTGGGGCCCATTTTTATTATTTTCATAATATTATCAAGAGTATAATAAAATTTCCATATCATATTTTCACCAGAGTATCAATAGACTTGCTAGACCAATTTTTGCATATTACTAGTAGAGTATCAAAAAACTACCATATTAGATCTACAGACTTGTCATATTAGTTTTAGCATATTCTTAGTAGACTTGTCTTATAGAATAGTCATTTTTTTTTCATTTTTTTCCATATCTCTCCATCTATAGCCTTATTGATCCTCAAATTTTATTTAAACACCTAAAATTCTATTCCCCACATTTTCTTCCTTGAGGTCCCATATCTTAATTCCACTCCTAATTTTTGCAAATCTCAATTTACCTATTTTTTGGGTTTTGCCATAACTTCTATTTTTATCCATTTGCATCAAATATTTTCCATAGTGTTCATCTCCCTATTATACTTCTTTGACCCTCTTTGATAAATTTTCCATTTTTTCTATTTTCACACCTGAAATTATCCTTGCCTTTGTCAATCATACTCCCACTATGTAGAAAAATTAGTAAAAGTACCTTTACCCATTCCATTTTCACCCAAATTAAAAAATTCCCTTACTAAATGTGTCTTAACTTTAGTTTTCCTAACCATTCTAAAAAAAATCTTTTATTCTAGTCATGGTAGTAACACAAATAGGATTAAAAAACATGGAGGATGAAATTACCACCCTCAAGACCCACATTAAAGATCTTGATGAAAAAATTCTCGGCCTCAATCTTCAACATACCACCATGAACAACAAATGACATCCAAAGTCCTCTTTAGACACCTGGTTTTCTTCTTCCAACAATTTTCATGGGATGAATCTTAATTTTCCTTGATTCAATGGTACAAATATGACTGGATGCATCTATCAAGTAGAACAATATTTTAGTCTACATAACACTTTTGATGCCAACAAGGTCCCACTTGCATCCTTTCACTTGGAACATGAGGCCCTTCAATGGTATCGATGGTATACAAAGGATCATGATGAGCCCATATGGATTAATTTTTGCATCCTCATTTTAAAATGGTTTAGCCCTAGTTCTTTTGATGACTTCATTGGATCACTCATTAAAATTTTCCAAATAGGAACTATGAGAGAATATCAAATATAATTTGAAAAAATGACTAATCACATAGAGGGATTGTCCAATAAATTATTCAAGAGTTGCTTTGTCAGTGGACTAAAAGATGTGATTCACTTGGAGGTCAAAATGTTTTGGCCCAACACAATGATGGAAGCCCTAAGGTTAGATAAGTTCATAAAGGATAAGATCACAACTCAACAATGATTCAAATCCAATTTTGCTCCATTCAAAAATATAACTCCATAATAATCTCAAACAATGATAGCCCCTAGAATCACTCATATCAAGAATTTTATTGAAGCATAGATGTGAGCCCATAGGGAAAAATGAATATGTTATAATTATGATGACAAATTCACTTAGGGACATTGATGTGTAGAGAAAAAAATTTAATTACTAGATGTGGATTCTCTACATAAAACTAAAGTTTTTGAAGATGCTCAGGATATAAAAGATAATCTAGAAGAAGCTCCACTAATTATGGAACCTACTTCTCAAGAATACCAACCAAAGATCTCCCTCCATGCTTAGTAGGAGTCACCACCCTATAAACCATGTAGTTCAGGGGTCACTTCAAAAATCTCCCTCTCATAATACTAAATGATTTGGGTAGAACCCATAAATTCATCAACCCTTAGATTGCCAAATAGGCTGATTATTTTATCCATCCTTGCTCTAAATTTTAAGTCATGATTGTCAATGGGGGCACATTACCTTACAAAGGGAGGTGTCACAATGTGCATATCTCTATTATATATTATAAATTGTGCTATGACATATTTTCCTTACCCTTAAGTGACTATGATGTTATTTTAGGATCCCAATGGTTATGCACTCTTAGACCCATCTTATGGGATTTTGTTGAACTTTAAATGTAATTTTTAGATAATGGGCAAAAGCACACATTGAAAGGCTTAAAAATGGGGTCTCTTAGCATCATAAGTTCACATCACATGGAAAATATTCTTAATAAGAATTCACATGGTGTCATTACCCAACTCCAGTCCATTAAAATGCAACCATCAATATTCTCCACTACTCCTTTAGATCTATAACCCATTCTATAGAGGTATGTAGGTGTCTTTGCCAAACTAGTGGGATTTTCACCTTCACAGTTGAAGGATCATAGTATTCAACTCTTTCCTGGAAGCATTCTTTCAAACATTAGGACTTACCATTACCCATTTTAAAAAAAATACTAAGATCAAGATGATCCTTTGAGACTTACTAAAGTAAGGCATTATTCACCTGGTACTAGCCCATATTCTTCCCCATTTCTCCTTGTCTAAAAAAAATGGGTCATAATGCCTCTATATTGAATTTCATGCACTTAATCACATCATAATCAAGGATAAGTTCCTGATTCCTATTATTGATGAACTTCTTGATGAGCTTCATGTCACTCATTATTTTTCCAAGTTGGATCTCTACTCTGGTTATCACTAGATCTGACTTCATCAGGATGATATCCCTAAGACAACTTTTCACATGCATGATGGCCACTATGAGTTTTTGGTCATGCCCTTTGGCCTCACTAATGCTCCTTTAACATTCCAAGCATTGCTAAATAAAATATTTTAGCTTGACTTGAAAAAATTCATTCTAGTCTTCTTTAATGATATCCTAATCTATAGTAAAACATGGTCTGATCATCTCCAACATCTAGAACTCATACTATGACTTCTTTCTAATCATCATCTCTATGAAAAAGTCCAAATATACTTTTATCCAAGATGAAGTGAATTATCTTAGGCATATTATTTCATCCCAAGGGGTTCAAGTGGATCCTAAAAAATAGCTACCATGATAAATTGGCCTCATCTTTAGACACTAAAGAGCCTCCATGGTTTTTTGGGGTTGATTAGATACTATCATAAGTTTATTAAGGATTACTATAAGATTGCAGATCTGTTGATAGCTATGTTTAAAATGGATGCTTTTACATAGACACAAGCTATTAAGTATGTATTTGAAGAATTAAAACAAGCTATGTGTACTACCCCTATTCTAGATATGCCATATTTGTACAAGAATTTCACTATCGAGAGTGATTCTTGTGGAAATGGACTTGGTATTGTTCTCCTCTAAGAAGGATGCCCTATTTCATTCACAAGTATAGCCCTTTATAGAAAGAATTTAGTAATATTTACTTATGAGAAGGAAATGATGGCCATTTTTCATGCAGTATAGAAGTGGAGGCCATACCTATTGGGGAATCATTTTTACATCAAAATTGATCACTAGAGTTTGAAATATTTCTTTTAACAAGTCTCCACCCTGTCATAATAGAAATGGGTCAGCAAACTCTATGGTGATGACTATGAGATTAATTATCAGAAGGGTAAGGATAATATTATGGCTAATACTCTTCACACATTTGTAGACCAAGCTTCCCTTTCATCTATTTTTATGCCTATTCTAAATTGGTTGGATATTGTACAAGGGTATGTCCATGACTCCTCATTATCTCAAATCATTCAACAATTGGCCATCAACCCCTCTATAGTACTACGTTATTATTGGGATGGTTCTTCTCTATAATATAAGGGTTGTCTGGTGCTTCCCCAAAGCACAAGACTTTAGTAGGTGGTATTCTATGAACTCAATGCTTCTCCATTTTTAGGGTACTTAGGGTTTCTCAAAACTTATGAGATGGCATGTTGTAACTTATTTTGGAAGGGAATGGGAAAGAAAATTCAATAGATGGTGGCTAAATGTGATACCTGCCAATGTAACAAGGGTGAAACCAAACTCATTCCTAGGTTACTCTAATCCTTACCCATCCCTACCAAGATTTGGATAGATATTTCTATGGATTACATTTAAGGGATCCCTAAATCTAGAGGGAAAATAATGATCTTGGTTGTGGTTGATTTCCTCTCCAAATTCATAGTTGCAAATTTTTTTTTAGACCATATTTTTTGTCTTCATGGCATTCCTTATTCTATTGTCTCAGATCATGATACAACCTTCACCAACCATTTTTGGATAAAAATATTTTGACACACTACCACCCAACTAAAGATGAGTTGTAGGTATCATCCATAAATGGATGGCTAGACTAAAATTATTAACAAATGCATATAAACTTTCCTTCATTACTTCACCTTAGGAAAAAAACACCAATGGGAAAAGTGGTTTCCTCTCATTAAATGGTAGTACAATACCTCCTACCACACTTCAAATAAAATTATTCCTTATGAAGTAGTCTATGGTCAAGTACCACCAGTGCTCCTTCCATACACCCCCAGTAGTTTACCAGTTCAAGTGATCAACATGCTTCTCTAAACCCAAAATCAGATCCTTAGTTCCCTATGATATAGTCTTCATATGAAACAAAATATAATGAAACAATAGGTTGATCAATGCCATTCTGAACACACTTTTCAAGTAGGTGATATGGTTTTTATTTGCCTATAGTTATACAAATAATCATCCCTAAAACTCAAAGGGAATCATAAGCTAGATCCAAAGTTTTATTGGCCATATAAGGTTCTCTAGAACATTGGGTTGGTTGATTATAAGTTGGATCTCCCACCTTCTTCCTAAGTTCATCCAATATTTCATGTCTCTTATCTGAAGAAAGTTCTGGGCAAAAACATCAGAGTGCAAACTTTTTTACCAAAACTTAATAATGAAGGATCCATCCTTCTTGAATTAGAGGCAATCTTAGACATGTGCACATGCTATCTTCACTTCCACTCCATTACATAGGTATTAATTATGTGGTATGGAATGCAACTAAAGGATGCAACATGGGAACCACTCTTTAAGATTCAACACCAATTCCCATATCTAAAGCTTTGAGGACAAAAAGTTTTCAAAGAGGGAGGGGATGTTAGGAACTTGTGTGACCTCTTATCTTTACTTTTTTAGTCTATTAGTTACTATGGATGCATATGCTTTGTAAGTCATCTCATGAGCATTTTTCTTTATCCCACATTCATGGGAAGTAGTAGTGCTTAGATTAGACTTCGTATATAACTAAGTGTTGAGGCCAATAGAGGAATCCACAAATTATTTGTATTGAGATTTCTCAAAGGAGGTTACCCCCTCAAAGTGGCCTGTAATCAATATAATTCCTTTAGTGTTTCTACTAATCATAAAAATCTATTATGTGATACATTTTCAGTAAATTAATCTGCTATTTCATGTATTTTCATTAATTTGTTGTAGGAGTATCCTCTCATGATGTGTGTCAATAATACCTAGGCCAAATATGATAAAGAGATGGAGGGATGGATGACCACTCTAATTTGGTGCCAAGAATGGATGTTGTATCGAATGATGGGAAGATATGAAATGGAAGGATATGGATGCAACTAGGGGATTATGTATAAGGCAAGACTTCATGGACTATTTTTGACATTTTTAGATTTTCATATTTTTAGGGTTTACTAACATATTTCAATTTTTAGGGATTTTTGAATATGTATGTACACTATAAAAATGGGGCTACTATCAAAGGGAATACCAAGCTTAGCAACCAAGATGAAGATGGATGGAATGATGAATGGGATGACAAAAGGATGAGGGTGATGCAAAAAAGGGGATGAAGAGTACAGAAGAAGGGACCAAAGATTACTAAGGAAATAGATGTCTAGAGCCCCAAATGTTCATTAGAGGATATACCAAGATAATTTTGGGAACATTACTTAAGACACCTTCCATTCCTTATGAGGGTCAAGATGGGAAAGAATGAGAGACATGATGGTAGATGATGGTTTGGATCAAGACATGGATGGGTGGTATAAACAAGGTTGATGAGGGATAGATGAAATGGAGGGATTGTGCCCCCAAGTGGTGAGGTAAAATGTAGATAATATATTATTCTATCATGATGTTGAAAACTAGTTTTCATCATGGTACTTGCCCAAGGCACCAAAAGACTAGTTTTCACCATTAGATGAATGATTTTTCTTAAGTTTTTGACTTTTTTGGGCATCTTGATTTATTAGATGTGGGAAAGATGTTGGATGCAAAAATTAGGTGTGATATTTAGCTGATGCCTATTTTGTAGATATGTGATTCTAGTATCATGTTGTTGTTGCTATATGTATTTGGGTCTTTGTGACCTTTGATGATTCTTAATGGTGACCCCTCTAGATAACTAGATCAGATGTCTTTATCACCCCTATGAGAGATGATGTTTCTTGGGAAGGTTATGGGAGATATGGATTTGATTAGATCTTTATGAGGATGTGGTGGATTTTAATGGATGATAAGACTTGATTGGCTTATGGTTTTATGATAGGATCATGTGATGGGTGATGGAGGATTATGACTAGTAGTCACATACATCATTAGAGGTATTGAACATTCTTAATTTAATTGGTGCCAAGTGATAAAAGATTTCAAGAGATCCAAGAAAATTTGACTTTGTGGCTCATATTTGATCTAATTATTTGATGGATGATCATCCATATGATTTTGAGTATTTGACTAGATTTGATTTTAACTACCCCCTCATGCTAGATTTTGGGCTTCACTAGGGGAGATTGATTTTTGACTTGATAAATGATGATTTTAACTTTAACATTCCTCTAGTGCCTAATATTAGGATTCATTAGGGTAAGACATATTTAGATTAGGCAAATTATTTACATTCCATTGATTTTGACTCATGATATCAAAGATAAATTTATCTTGATTTATGAATTTCAAAATATGGTCCTAGACCTCCATATTTGTGTCATTTATTATGTTGCTTGAATAAGGGTCTGATGATATATGTTCCTATTCATCATTATGGAGGGAAGTGATTAAGTAATCATTGATAGGAAGAAAAAGGTCTATGATAGATGAAGGTGGTGGAGATGGTGTGATGAGGTCAATGAGTGGTGATGGGGAAGCATAGTCTTTATAGGGGTTCCTAGTAGACCCAATTTTGACATCAAAGAATATCTCCTCTAGATCAATAAAAGGATCACTAAGAATATTTATAAGACACACGTCCAAGATAGGAGAAAATTCACTCTGACATTCTTTGATAGATAAAACTTTCATGAACTTCATTATGACTTCATAATCCTAATTGGGTTCTAATGATATGCTTGGTGATTGATTGTCATCCAAATTTGAGGCATTTGGATTAGAGGTATGATAAAAAAGATAAGAATTATTAGCATCAATTAAGGATGATGTTTTTGATAAGGAATTTGATTCAGATCATGGAATTGAACATGATCTTATGAAAGATAAGAATCTTACTAATTTTGATGTAGACTTTGATGTATAAAATGAAATGATGCTAATAGGAGATTCATTATCCATAATTAACCTCTCATTATGGGGTATTTGATGTGATGGGTGAGGAAAAGATGGGAGATGGATGATGGATTCGAATAAGAGAGGGTCATGAAAGGATTCATGGGAGATAGGGGGGACTAGGATCATCTTTGATGGAGGGATCATGGAAGATGGGCATGGTGTCTTGACCTTGGATTGAAAGGGGAAGGGATTGATTATGATTGGGAATGGAATATTTTCATTCCTTTTCTTTCTCACCCAAGGATATAAATACATCTGGTTCATCCTTAATTACTGTTTCACCATGGTTGATGAGGTTTTGAACATATTCTTAGAAAGGTTAACATCTATTAATGGTATGTCCTCATGTTTGATGATATTCACAATTTTGATTGTCTTTATACCAAGAGGGCATGGGCTTGGTGGGATCAAGATTTCAGATAGGTGGATAGAAAATTATGTTAGTGGTAATGAGTTATTTGTAAAAGGATTCTAAGGACATTGGAAGAGGCGTATATGGACCCATTTATATTTGTGACTTGGACATGGAAGCATTTGGCTTGTGACTAGATGGTTATGGATGTGAATGGGTGGATGGATTTGAGATGGCCAAGATTAGATTCCCTTTTCTAGAAGGGGAATGGGTAGATGATGGCTTATGATGAGTAGATGGAGGATTGGTATGGGACTCACATGAAGGGGCTTAGATGGGAGGTGAAATAAGCTGAAGGGGATCAACACCTTTAGGAAGTGGTGCACCCATCATAAGGAACTTCAAGAGGATCTCCTCCTTATGGGAAACTATGTATTGGTCAATAAAGTTGGGGTTTATCTCCATGATGATGGTTGATAGAGGATGGATGATGATGGAAGTAGGCTAAGGGTTAGATATGATAACTTGAATAAGATAGGAATAAATGACCAAGCTAGTATGATAGATGATAATGGATGAATGTGATTAGGATGACATAGGACTAGGGTTAGATGTTAGGATGATAGTGTAATAGGTGCTAATGACCTATCAATAATGCCTAGTTTTCAAGATAGTAAAAGGATAAGGGATTTGATGGGTGCCTAGATTCAAACTAGAAAGAGGATGATATGATGGGTGCTAGTTATGAATAGGCAAGATGATTAGACTAGATTAATTGGTGATTGATGGTTACTATATTGAAACTGATAAAGTGAAAAGATGCTAGTAATATATCAATTAGGTATGAGGTCTGAACAAAAGATGAATGATAGTGGATTAGGATAGGATGACATGAATGATGGGACTAGCTCAAAATTTTAGACTAATTTGCTCAAGATGGGATTGGATGGGATTAGATAATTAAGGCGATTAAGATAATGAGATAAGGACAAGTATGATAATAGGTGATGAAAATGGTAATTTAAATGAGATGAGGATAGTTAGACCTATATGTGACCCTAAAGAGCCAACTAGGATAAGGTAGGATGGGGTTAGACTAGATGGGTGATGAAGGGCATGGTTAAGACAAATGATGATGGGCTAAAGTGGACTTAGGATAGGATGTGGTTGATGAAATAAGATGTGACTAGCATAAGGTAGGGGTATGATGAATGATAAGTGGAACTAGGATAAGATATGATTAGTAGGATGTACAAGAGAAGAAAAATATTTACAAAAGGGTAAGACTAGGATATACAAGATGCAAGTGATGAGGGTGATGTCTAGACTAAGATGGGATGATAACAAGTTGAATGGTGGATGTATATTAGAGGATGATGATAAGGATATACAATGTGATGATTAAGATCTATGAGTGATGGGGTGATGGTTGATGATGAATTGATATGGTAGATGGGTATGGTAACTTATGGGGATGCTGGTAAGACAAGGTCAAATTTAGACTAAGGGCTTAAACAAGTCAAGGTGGGATGTAATTGATTCTATATGAGGTACACTTGGGATAAGAGGTGATTAGATATGTAAGTGATAAGGGTATAACCAAGGATATACAAAGATACTGTATGAAGACAAAAAGATGGTGACAAGGATGTACAAAAATATACAAGACAAGATGGATGATGACCAAGATGGATAAGATAATATATAAGCTAAGACGTATAATATAAGATGTATAATGGGATGATGAGTAGGATGGAAAAAATGATGATTAGGATATATACAAAAGGATGATGGGATAGGGATGTACAAGATGAAAAATAGGATATGATGGAATATACAAGGTGATATGTGCAAAGGACCTAAATAGGTATATAGGTTTGGGTGAAGTCTGACTCGACTCAAAAACAACATGGGTTTATCAAAACACATATATAATCACACAAGCTATAACCTATGATTAGTAAACTGATGGGTGTGTAAATTGATGCTCACACCATCCAATGACTTCATAGGTGAGGCTGTAGGCTGATGATGCTTTCTAGAATTTATTGATCCATCCCAATCATACTTTCACTTGATGGATACTTTAGTGTTGATACTGACTCCTATAGAAATACACCTATTATGTTTGAAGGCTCTTATGTGAGGTACACACAAGGATCTCTAGGTACATCCCCTATATATACAAAGGTATAATGGGGCCCAACTCTGTGTAAGATTTTATCTAATTGCCTTGGGTCTTGGAGCTTAACCACCTCTCACTCTATGGAACCATTTATGGGGAATTCTTCTTAGGCCATAGTGATAACTATCCTAATTTTTTGACTCCACTAGAACATGGAGTTTGGTTAGTGCATGGTGATGAAATACATATTGCTATACCCCTAAAAAAATTAAAAGGAAGGGGGTTTATAAGAATTTTTTTATATCTCAAGAATCATTGCAAGGATGCAAGAGATAAAGTATACACCAATCATAGCCCTGGGAAATAGACAACAAAAGCCAAAAAATTAATTAATAGATTAGATTTAGATTGTGTGATTATATACAAGAGGATAAGAAAGTATATACAAGAAAGATAATGATATATATAAGAAAAAATATTTTTACTATGCCCAAAATATTCTTTAACGAGCAGTCTACAAACATAGAGGTTAGTAGTTTGATGAGGGCACTCAAAAGATGGGTCTCAAAACATAAAGATTAGTAGTTTTGATAAATCACTCTTGATGGGTAACCTACAAAACTAAATGTTAGACCCAAAATATGACCTAAAAGATGATGTTATCAAAATAACCCCTATAAGAAACAAGATGTTAGTCAAATATGCCTTAATAAAACACCATACAAAACATGATTTGGCTCTATAATTTCCTTGGGGAGAGCAGGACATGACACAGGGGTTTGGAGGTAGCAACCCATAATGGGGTCAAGGGGCAGTGCCCCTTATGGGGTTAAGGGGAAATGCCCCTTATGGGGCCACTATGGTCACTGAAATGTAGTAGGATTTTGAGCTTTATATGAATTCATATACCTAATTCAACCCAAAACTCAAACTACTAATTATGAAGGATTCTAGAAATAAATCATAATGATATAAAACTTACCAAATTCCTTGCTTCTAATAACCTCCTTCTAGGATGTCTAAATGGATGATAGATTCCATGTAGACTCAAATTTTTGGCATAGTGATGGCATGATATTGGATTTTGATAATGGATGTTTGATTATGGATTTGGCATGGATTCCTCACAAGCTTTCTAGATGGCTGTTCATGGAGGAGTCTTGCTTATATAGATGGAGGGAAGATCAAGGGTTAAAATTCAAAGTTAGTGGGATGAGATCAATGGTTGTAGTTTATCTAGGGAATATTAAATTCTTGGAAGCCTCTAGAATAAGAGGATTATATAGAGGGAGGGAAAGTTAGAGAGGAATGGAGAAGGTTCTAGATTTAGAGGAGTCTAAAAACCTTCTTAAGAGTTAATTGGGATTAAGGAGAGGTTAGATGGGGACTAGGTAAGGATTAAGGAATAGGGGTGTAGGATAGCCTAGGAAGTAGGCTTAGTAGGTGGTTAGGTGGGGTCATGGGAATTTAAAACTCCCATATAATAGATAACTAAGATTAGATTAGGATTGTTGGGTGAATATTTTGTCAGCTAGTTAACTGGTGACCAAAATAGTTCCTATCACCACAACATAGGGAGATTGGTCATCCAATGTTGCAAGTTTACCACATCCAAAGGGGTTAAATCTCTCCTCTCATCAAGGGGAGGTTCCCTATTAAATATGTAGAGGCTATATACTATATATAAGTAGAAAGTAAGACACAGGGGTGGAATGAACCATCCATCTCTCTTTTTTTAGAGATGATGCTAATAAACAAAGGAGAAATCTTGGATGATTGGTGAAGGCACTTCTCTTTTTTTAGAAGTAACATTTAGCCAAGAGATAAATCCCTTCTTGGATAGTATAAATCTTGGTGAAGTGACAGAAGGCACTTCTCTTCTTTCAGAAGTGCTTGTTCTTGCAAACAATAGGATTCTTTCTGGTAACAAGCGACTATTAACCGGGTCCAAAGTAACCGTCAATTTAAGATGTAGCTCAAAGTCTCCACCTTGACTACCCTAGAGTGAAATATGAAGAATAATGGGGGCACAAAGTCATCCCAAGGTCCTTTACATAGAAACAAAAAGTAAACACACATTGAAAACAATTATGTTAGCACAAAGTCTGAAAGTAACTAGTTTCAAGACACCTTCCTTATCACCTCCACTAGTTCTACTTATTAAATCAAATAAATAAGAATGATTTCAAAATATAGACATACTAACAATCTCCTAAAGTAGCACAAGCTATAATAACACAAAGTCTCAGTAATGCCTTTTAATTTGGGCAGAGTTTCACTTCTGGTAAGGGGAAGATTTCCTTAAAATAATAAAAGAGATTACAATATATAGCCACCAAATAAGGCTTGGTGCTCTCTCCCATGGGATAGCCCATGCTGTAGTCAACACCTTTAATGCACCTTTAGTTCTATCTAGAGGGACCATGCCTAGAATAGTGCATTGCCTTAACTATGGTGTGTCTATTCATCTAATATGTCTTTTCTTGGGTCTAGATCATCTGGTATGTCCCCTTTGACATCTGTGCAGCTGTCCATTTTATCTTTACTCCAAAGGAGACTACAAGCCACACCTTCAATGTTTGCAAGCTCAAAAATCTATTCTATAGACTATTCCAGCTACCAGAATAACTTTTATGTAGATATTTTAGGCTTTTCCCTCTTACCTAATTTTGTACTTTCTAGCTTTGTCTTTTTTAGATTTGTTTCTTCTTGAAATTTAAGCTCCCGAGCTATCTTTTCAGCCAGTCACTTGGTTCTTCCTTCAAGTTCTGTGCTTTATTTGAATTACAATGGATATTCCCTTACTTTAAATTTGACGTATGTGAGGCTATCAATGGTTGCTAGCCACTTGAACCATGTTGAACCTTAAACCTTTGAACCCGTTGAAAGTACATTGGTTCATTGGTTCATTCTATCTCTTTTGTTTAATCGCTTCCTGGTTCAATCACTTTCTTGCTCCTTGGTTGAACCATCCATTGAACCACCTATTTGCTGCTTCTTTCCTTGATTGAGGCCGCCTTTGAACTACTTGAACCTGTGAACCATTAAACTTGTAACTCTTTTAGTTCAAGGTTCAATCAGTTCATTAGTTCTTTCTTTTTATTTGGCTAAGTACTTTTGATCTTTTTGAACCAAACCTGTTAAACCATTGAACCCATTGAAACTTTGAACCAATGTGGTTCAATGGTTCAATGGTTCAAGCCTTCTTCTCTTTGATAAAGTGTTTCGAAGCCGTTGAACCTAGAAGTGGTTGAACTTGTTGAACCTTTGCCAAAGCACTTAACTCTTTATTCCTTTATCTTTCTAAGCTCTAGTTGAACCTTTGAACCTATGAACTCATTGAACTTTTTGGTCAATAGTTTAATTGGTTCATTCAGTTCATCCTTTGAAGCCCTTTTTGTCCAAGTCTTTGAAGGTTCTTTTCTAAATCTTTGTTCAGCCTTTGGAACATCCCAAAGGGAAGGTGTCCCTTTGGGCTTTTAAAAAGGTCCTTTCTTTGTCATCAAGTGCCCCCTACAAGGGTACTTATCCTTTGGGATGTTCAGGTAGACTTTAAGCTTCAACTTCTCCGATGGGATTTTGGCTTTAGAGCTTTTTTCATTAGGAAAAAAGCTCAAAATAATTCCTTCAGACAAAAAGTCCAAAGGAAAGTTCATGTTACTTAGCCATTCATTCTTTTCCACTTCTTCAAACTTTTTCTCTGAGTGAATTCCTTCAGACAAAAAGTCTGAAGGAATTTTGCCTTAAATATTTTTTTGAGAAAAATCTTCGTGAAAGAATTCTTTTGGTCTCTTTTACTTTAGCCATTTTCTCGAGGGATTTCTAACTTTTGTCCACTTTTGCTCACTGCTCTCCACAAGGGCACTTGGAAGACCCCTTTAAACTTCTTAATTGAAAACAATGGCTGTGTTGAACCCATTTATTTCCTATAGAGTCCATAGAAACCAACCTTGAGAGTCCATAGATTTGAGCCTACCTACAGAGTCTGTAAAAGCCAAGTTCATAGTTTTCTCTAACTTTGAAAGTGTCTATAGACATCTATTTGCAGAGTCCATAAAAACCATCTGTGAAGTTCGTGGTTCCAAGCTTACAGAGTCTATAGATTCAAGCCTGTAGAGTCCATAGATTTTTGAAAAAGCTTTGAAAAATGAAGAACCTAAATGCTCAAAACAATTTTTAAAAAGGGGAGAGAGGATTTTTGGTCTGTGTAAGGCCAAAATAGTCTGTAGGTTATCCCAAAAATGAGTGACATTTTTTAGGGACAATAACTAGTTCTAGTTGGGGAACTTCCTTTAGATGAAAACTTGAAACGCAGTTGAGGGGAGTAGAAACCAAAATCTCCAGTGCCTTGAAATTTGCCATTGGGATATGGAGTTGTGCTACCCAAAAAGAAAGGCTCTAAAAATGAAAATGAAAAGAAAAAAATAGAACTAAAGACTATATAGATATGCATATGTAAAGGTGAACTTATCTGATACTTCAAGAATTGAAGTACTTCAGATGTTGCTTCTTGTGAGGCGAAGAAAAGGGGATGCCATCTTGATAAACTAGTATGAAACCATTCTGTCCCCAGAAATGGTGACAAGCGAATAGAGCTCTCCACTAGAAAACTAATTTTTTGCATCTTCCTCTTGGCTCTTTCTTCTTCTTACCCCATGGCAAGACGTGGTCTTCAATTTGAAAACCATAACTCCTTGCTCTCTTGGTAAAGGGCTCCTTTTGCTAATTTTGGAGTACAGTAGTATGGTCCACCACCATAGCTTGTTGTTCTACTGGTTCAGTCCAGCACATATTTTGATTGTTGGCATTAGACCCCTAACAAACCATTAGCTCAACATCTCCTTTGGTGTGAAGGAGTTCAATCTCTTCATCTTGAGTAGTCTTCAATCTGAACAATAGAGATCTGCATCCATCATCAGTGGAAGAATTGCTGCCATCAGATTCTAAGATCCAAGCATCATTATAAGCTAATCTTTTATTATATTTCTCTTCATCAGAGATGGAAGATCCTTCTTTATTTGTATTGCACCTTACCAATTCTTTTGATGCCTGATTTGGATCAAATCCTAGATTGCCAGCCATGGGACTTTGATCAGCTAAGACATGAGCATCCTCTATGGTCAAGGAGTAATTACCCCTACCTAAAGGCTCAAACATAATTTGAGTAGTAAGGGCTGACATTTGGGTGACCACAATCTTTGCTTTAGATAGGTCTACACCTAGCTCTTCACCAATGTTTAAATGCTCAAGATTGGCTTACAGGGATTCAAACTCAGTCATTTGAATTTTGGATTTCTTGACATGATAAATCATGTCAAATGACTAAGATGGACTTGGAAGAGAGGATGGGAGTTCGTCTTTTTGGTTTTTGGGAGGGGGAAGACTAATCTGCGAAGTTGAAGTATAAGATGTAGAGATGTTTGATATACTAACCTTCTTGGAAATCATTGGGTCCTTTGACTAGAAAGGTAGAGTGGTTCCTCGCCTAGCAATTTGAATTACAGGCTGAGTTCATTCCTCTATTCTTTCTTTATCAGCTTGTTGGGCTGACTGATTCTTAGACTAGGTGAATACTACGTATGATTCTTTGATTGCTTCACCTTCACTTTTGGGTTCATCCTGGTAATTCAAGAAACCAACATGGGAGTCATTAGCTGATTTTTCTAGATCCTCCCTAAAGAGATCAGCACCATTTTCTTATTTGAACTCAAGTTGGAAATAGGAAACATGTTTTATTTTCAGATATCTAACTGCTGAGTTGGTTGGAAGTGCTTCAAAGACAAGGTTCCTCTATGGGGGAGGAAGACAATTTGGTTACCCTTGACTTCTGGTAGCACTGCCTTGATATGGCTAATTGGGGAATGTCCTCCTTGGTATATCTTTATATAGAGGAGTAGAAGACATACCTTGTGCCATTTTCCTTTTCAAGGCTAGCAATTCATTTGCTAGCTTTTGTACCATTGGGTTAATGGTGGCTGTGGGTGAGTATTCAGAAGACAAAGAGGGTTTACCTCTGTTAGGATCTCTCTCTTTATCTCTCCTACCAAGATAATTTCATCTTCTAGCTCAGTAGCCAAGTCTTGAGTAGCCTCAAGGTCTATGTGTCTAGCCCATCTCAATAGAAGACTCACTTTAGACAGCTGTGAGTTGATGAAGAAGCACTTGAGATTCTAAGGTATCGGCTGGGTGACCATGGGAATCTTGTACCTTAGCTTTTTGAACCTAGAAATAAAATCCCTCATAGGCTCATGAGGTTTCTTTTTCATCTGAGTGAGTTGGGCTAGCAAGGCATGTGCATCATCTATAGGCTTAAACCTTGCTTTGAACTTGGCTTTAAGTGTATCCTAGTTAGTCACTAATCCAACTTGTAGATGGTAGAACTAGTCTGTAGTAGCACCTTGTAGTGTCTCCACAAAAAGCTTGACTGCCACATCTTTGAATTCCACCCCTATCACACCACAAGCTATGATAAAGGCTGTAATGTGTTCATCAGGGTGAACTATCCTATTACCAAAGAATTTGGGGAAATTATTTCTTGAACTACGTGGGAGTTCACGTAGAGGTGGAGTCAAGTTGAGTGGGCCAAAAGAGTTACCCCAGGGGCCTCAAACTGTCATGATTTAATTATGGAAAATAGGGATAACAAATTTGGGTGGAGTGGCTAGATTGCAAAAAAAATGGAAAAGAACTAGCCCTACTTTAGCTTGAGGCTTCAAATTGCACACTCTTTTCCAGTAGCTCTAGTTTTGCAAACCAGATAAAATAATGGAAGTGGAGGAAGATGGTAAAGCTATAATGATAATGGGTAAGACACAGAATGGAGTCACTAGAGTCTATAATGGATAAGGGTTTTAATGATTATGGGTAAGACACAGGTGATGTTTCAATCTAAAACTTGAGGTTTCAAATTGCACAAAATTACTGTGTCCCCAGCAAAGTCACCAAAACTATTGGGTAAATATTTTGTTAGCCAGCTAATTGGTGACCAAAATAGTTCCTATCACCACAGCATAGAGAGATTGGTCATCCAATGTTGCAGGTTTACCACATCCAAAAGAGACAAATCTCTCCTCTCATCAAGGGGAGGTTCCCTATTAAATATGTAGAGGCTATATACTATATATATAATCAGAAAGTAAGACACAGGGGTGGAATGAACCATCCATCTCTCTTTTTTAGAAATGATGCTAACAAACAGAGGAGAAATCTTGGGTGATTGGTGAAGGCACTTCTCTTCTTTTAGAAGTAACATTCAGCCAAGAGTAAGATCCCTTCCTATATAGTAGAAATCTTGGTGAAGTGATAGAAGGCACTTTTCATCTTTTAGAAGTGCTTGTTCTTGCAAACAACATGACTCTTTCTAGTGACAAGTGACTGGTAATTGAGTCCAAAATAACTAGCAATTTAAGATGTAGCTCAAAGTCTCCACCTTGGCTACCTTAGAGTGAAATATGAAGAAAAATGGGCACACAAAGTCATCCCAAGGTCCTTTACATAGAAACAAAAAGTAAACACACACTAAAAACAATCATGTCAGCACAAAGTCTGAAAGTAATTGGTTTCAAGACACCTTCCTTATCACCTCCACTAGTTCTACTTATTAAATCAAATAAATAAGAATGCTTTCAGAAGATAGACATACGAATAATCTCCTAAAGTAGCACAAGCTATAACAGCACAAAGTCTGCAACTAACTTGCTTTCTCATTCAATCAAAGAAATATAAACTATGATTTGAGCTCAAAGTCTCAGTAATGCCTTTCAATTTGGGCAAAGTTTCATTTCTAGTAAGGGGAAGATCTCCTTAAAACAATAAAATAGATTATAATATATAGCCACCAAGTAAGGCTTGGCACTCTCTCCCATGGGATGGCCCATGCTACAGTCAATGCCTTCAATGTGCCTTTAGTTTTGTCTAGAGGGACCATGCCTAGAATAATGTTGCCTTAACTATGGCATGTCTATTCATCTAATATGTCTTTTCCTAGGTCTAGATCATCTAGTATGTCCCCTCTGACATCTGTGCAGTTGTCTATTTTGTCTTTACTCCAAAGAAGACTAACAGGCTATGCCTTCAATTTTTTCAAGCTCAAAAATCTATTCTGTAGACTATTCCAGCTATTGAAATAACTTCTATGTAAATATTTTAGGCTTTTCCCTCTTTCCACTTTTGTCCTTTCCATCTTCGTCTTTTCCAACTTTGTCTCTTCCTAGAATTTAAGCTCCCAAGCTATCTTTTTAGCCAGTCACTTGGTTCTTCCTTCAAGTTTTTTGCTTTATTTAAATTTCAATAGATATTCCCTTACTTTAAATTTGACGTCCGCGGGGCTGTCAATGGTCGCTAGCCACTTGAACCATGTTGAACCTTAAACCTTTGAACCCACTAAAAGTACATTGGTTTATTGGTTCATTCTATCTCTTTTGTTCCATCACTTCCTAGTTCAGTCACTTTCCCACTCCTTAGTTGAACCATTTATTGAACCACCTATTTGTTGCTTCTTTCCTTGACTGAGGCCACCTTTGAACTACTTAAACCTGTGAACCATTGAACTTTGAACTCTTTCGGTTCAAGGTTCAATCGGTTCATTGGTTATTTTTTTTAATTTGGCTAAGTCCTTTTGATATTTTTGAACCAAACCTTTTGAACCATTGAACCCATTGAGCCTTTGAACCAAAGTGGTTCAATGGTTCAAGCCTTCTTCTCTTTGATAAGTGTTTTGAAGCCATTGAACCTAGAAGCAGTTGAACTTGTTGAACCTTTGCTGAAGCACTTAACTCTTGATTCCTTTATCTTTCTAAGCTCTGGTTGAACCTTTGAACCAGTGAAATCATTGAACTTTTTGGTTCAATGGTTCAATTAGTTCATGCTTTGAAGACCTTTTTGTCCAAGTCTTTGAAGGTTCTTTTCTGCGTCTTTGTTCAGCCTTTGGAACATCTTAAAGAAAAGGTGTCCCTTCAAGATTTTAAAATGGTCCTTTCTCTATCATCAAGTGCCCCTCACAAGGGGACTAATCCTTTGAGATGTTCAGGTAGACTTCAGGCTTCGACTTCCCCAATGGGCTTTTGGCTTTCGGGGCTAAGTAACATGAACTTTCCTTCAGACTTTTTTTCCTAAGGAATTCTTTCAAGGTTTTTTCGTCGAGTAAAAATTCCAAAAGAATTCTTTCAAAAAAAAAGGTCCAAAGGAAAGTTCATGTTACTTAGCCATTCATTCTTTTCCATTTCTTCAAACTTTTTCTCTGAGTGAATTCCTTCGGACAAAAAGTCCAAAGGAATTTTGCCTTAAACATTTTTTTGTGAAAAATTTTCTGGAAAGAATTCTTTCGGTCTCTTTTACTTTAGCCATTTTCTTGAGGGATTTGCAAATTTTGTCTAATTTTGCTCACTTCCCTCTGCAAGGGCACTTAGAAGACCCCTTTGAACTTCTTGATTTAAAAAAATGGCTAAGTGTTGAACCTATTTCTTTCCTGCAGAGTTCGTAGAAACCAACCTTCAAAGTCTGTAGATTTGAGCCTGCCTGTAGAGTCTGTAGAAGCCAAGTTCATACTTTTTTCTAACTTTGAAAGAGTCCATAGACATCTATTTATGGATTTCATAGAAACCATCTATGAATTTTTTAGTTCCAAGCTTGCAAAGTCTATAGATTCAAGCCTACAGAGTCTGTAGATTTCTAGTTGAAAAATGAAGAACCTGAATGCTCAGAACAATTTTTGAAAAGGGGAGAGAGGATTTTTGGTCTGTGCAAGGCCAAAATAGTCCATAGGTTGTACCAAAAATGAGTGACATTTTTTGGGGACAACAAGGATAATAGGGATTAAGAATAATTAATGAAGGAGTGGGATGAATAAGGTTAATGGATGAGGGAGAATAAAGGAAGGGGACATTAGATAATTGGCTAGGATTAGGATAAATTAGTGAGATAAAGGGGGATATTAGAATGGGATGAATTAGAATAAATAAGATGAGGGGAATTAGTGTTGACTAATAGTAATATTAGCGACAATAATGAAGTGAGCAATTTTAGGTGCATATAGGATCAAAGTTACAAAGGGAAAGGTTAGAGTTTTAAATTTTTTAGAGTAGTTGTTGGTGATATGGGATTCATAAAGTGTTTGGTGTATATATCATTTTGAATTTGTATTATTCATGATTGTATTATGCAATGAATAAATAATACCTATATGTAATTTTGATTTGATTAATGTAAAAAGGGTATGGTATTTTACATCTTATATATTGAATAAGTTGTATATAATGGAAACTAAATATTTCATATAGTTATTATAATTATAAATATCCATTGTATCATTAATTTATTATGACAAGGATATTAATGATTGTTGGAAATATTGTCATTGATGTCAAAGGTCTAGAATTTTTGGTGATAAAGGCCCCATTGCATTTAATGTTATTTGTAATAGATATATCTTAGCTAATGTGAGATAATATTTATTTAATATTAATTAATATATTTTTGGTTGCATATGAGACAAAAGAAGGGCCCATGAAGAAGTCAAAGAGCCATGGGGTAAATACAAAAGAAGGATGGGATGCATTTTCCCATAAAGAGTCATCTTGGGGAATGTCACCAAGTGAAGACAAAAGAGGAAGGGTGCAATTTCTCATGAAGAGACACTTTGAGGAATACAAAAGTTGCCAAGATAAGGACAAAAGAGGGAAGGACGTTTTTGCTCATGAAGGGTCACCACATGACTTTTCAAAGGCAAGGATATGAAGGGTCATACAAGTTTGGCACCATATTCCATGAGGATTGAAGGGTCACAAAGGGGGAAGGCCAAAGGTCATTTGGAAAGCTATAAATAAAAGCTTGAGAAGCCATTTGTAATATGTGTGAGAGAGGTTGATTTGATATTGTAATATCTAGCTTAGAAGAGAAATTGTGAGAGATGAATATGATTTGTATTTGTTATATCTAGCTTAGAAGAGCAAAGGTGAGAGAGAGGAAAGAGATGTTGTAATAAACTATCATTTGTTGAGATAGCAACATTGAGAAATAGTTGTGTGGTATACAGAAAGGGGTTGGTGCTCTTGTGGGTTGGTGCTCACGAATTATTGTTGGGTTGGTGCTCGGTAAAGGGGTTAGTGCTCCTATGGGTTGGTGCTCATGAATTGTTGCTGGGTTGGTACTCAGTAAAGGGGTTGGTGCTTCTGTGGGTTGGTGCTTAGCAAAGGGGTTAGTGCTTTTATGGGTTGGTGCTCATGAATTGTTACTGGGTTGGTGCTCAGCAAAGGGTTTGGTGCTCTTATGGGTTGGTGCTCATGAATTGTTGATGGGTTGGTTCTTAGCAAAGGGGTTGGTGCTCCTGTGGGTTGGTGCTTAGCAAAGGGGTTGGTGCTTCTATGGGTTGGTGCTCATGAATTGTTGCTGGGTTGCTGCTCGGCAAAGGGGTTGGTGCTCATGAAAAGTTTCTAGGTTAGTGCTCAGTAAAGAGGTTGGTGCCCCTGAAAGTTGGTGCTTGTGAATATTATTTGGGTTGGTGCTCATTCATATACTTGAGATTGTTCTCCATGGTTTTTCCCACATTGGGTTTCCATATTATATCTGGTCTCTCTCTATCTTGTGTGGTGTTTATTGTTTGAGTTTTATTGCATATCTTGAATGTTTGATTAAGTGGAATTTGGTTAAGAGAAAGTTTTATAAGATATATGATATACTGATTCACCCCCCCTCTCAATATATCCCATGATTAACAATTGGTATCATAGCAGGTTCTTTTTTGAAAAGTTTTACAGCTTGAAGGTAGATCGGGAAAACACGATGGCTGGGTCACAAGAAGGATTTTCTACAAATAAGGCACCTTTGTTTGATGAGATGAATTATGCTTTTTGGATCATGAGAATGAACATTTATTTGATGGCCCTTGGATTTGACATATGGCAAGCAGTGGTGGAGGAATATGAAGAGCCACAGACATCAGTAATTACTCCAGCAGAAAAGAAGGCAAGTGAATATAATGCTAAAGCTTTAAATGCTATTTTATGTGGTTTATGTGAATCTAAATTTGTTAAAATTATGCAATATAAATCTGCTCATAAAACTTGATAATATTTACAAAGGTGATGGAAAGGTTCAGCAAGCTAAGCTTTAGACTTTTAGAAGATAGTTTGAAAGTTTGAAGATGGAAGAAGAAGAAGATATAGCAGGTTATCTTTTGTGAGTTGATCAAATCATAAATCAGATTCAAGGTCTTGGAGAAATTTTGGATGAGTCAATGGTGGTGTAAAAGGTTTTGATATGTCTACCAATGAGATATGATGCAAAGGTTTTGGCAATCTAGGAGATGAAGAATTTAGCCAAGCTAAAGATGGATGAGCTTCATGGTATTCTCACAGCATATGAGATGCGGACAGAACAAGATAAACCCTCAAAGAGAGAATTAACTTTCAAGACATCAAAGAAAGAGAAAACTAAGATTCAAGAATCAAGTGATAGTTCTAGTGATGATGAAGATGACAATGAAGCACTTTTCATTCACAAATCAAAAAGGGGAATAGGTAAATATAAAGGAAAATTACCTTTTAAATGTTTTGATTATGGAAAGATTGGACATTTTTTGCTAGATGCCCAAATAAGGGTAATGATGATGAAAAGCCTACATACAAGAAGAATTTCAAAGGCAAATCTAAGAAGGGATTAAGAAGAAGTGCCTGTATTCTAAGGATCCTAGCTCAGTCAAAGATAGTGGAGTTAGTGATTCAAAAGAAAAAGAGATTCTATTCATGCCCATACATGAAGATGATCAAGAAGAAGAAGGGGAAGAAGCTGAAGTGAATATGGAAGGAGAACTCATTTCTGCCCTAGAAGAGTTAAAAGCTATTAAGAAGAAGAATCAAAGATTAAAGCGCCAGATCAAGAAAAATAAATAGGAGTCAAAGGAAATGATTGAAGATCTACAAGCACACTTTGAAGAAGCCAAGAAGAATGAAGAAGATCTCACAACACAGTTGGAAATAGAAAGAAAAGAATGTGAAAGGTATGTTATTGAAATTTCCTCTTTAAAAGAAGATATTAAGAAAGTAGTCAATGATAAAGTAGTTAGTGACTCAAAATTTGAGAATAACACTAACATATTGAATAAGATATTGGAAAGTCAAAAATCAAATTCAAACAAGATAGAGATCAGATTTGAAAAGAAAAAGAGCTATTTTGAAGCTCTTAGAAAAGAGGAAACAAAAAGGGGAGAAGTGAAGAATACAGAGGACATTTCAAATAGAGAAGGCTGGAGGGAACAAAGCTACAAAAGGTAATCAGGTCAGAGATATACAGATAGGTCTTATTTTTATAGCTATTGTTTTTATTGTAATGGATATGGTCACAAGAAATTATATTTTATAAAAAGAGATAACAATTTTAGAAATAAGGAGAAGGAAAGTCAAGTAGAGTCAAGAAGAAGCCACAACTCTTTTGCTCATCTATCAAGCTTTGATGAAGATACCATGTTATGCTACAAGTGTAACAACTTCAAAAAATAGCTTGGTATTTTAGAAGTGTGTTTGAGTCAATCAAGAAGGATTAGAGTTTCAAAGCTCCATTCATCAAGAAGAAGGTTTTGACATGTTCATGGCAGAAGAAACAACCTGAAGATTCTATGTTAGTGTAAACAGCTTTGCATGTAAGAAATAAAGATCAGCCATGGTTCATTAATAGTGGATGTTCGAGGCATATGATAGGAGATAAAAGTAAGTTCATAACTCTAAAGAAGATCAATGGTGGGATAGTGAGATTTAGAGATAAAACCACTGCCAGGATAGCCAGAAAAGGTACTTTGAGTTTGGATTATGGTAGAACTAAGACTAAGAATGTTTTATATGTAAAAGGTCTTAAGCATAATATATTAAGTGTTAGTCAAATATGTGATCAAGGATACACATTAAAGTTTCATAAATAAGGTTGTGATATTAGAAGAAAATATTCAAATGAGTTGATTGCAGATGCTCAAAGGATAGGGAATAATGTGTATGTATTGTCAGATATCTTCTCAAAGCCACGATCAAAGGATACATTCAAAGATCTACAAGAGGAGTTGGGAGTAATGTCTATTACTTCCTACCATTGATGTTCAAAATAAATTGAGGGGGAGCTAAGTGTTAGCTCTAGTTAGGTTCTTTGCCATTGATGTCAAAGGGGGAGAATAACAGGTACAAGTATAGGTGTAGAAATAGTACATGGAACAGGTACAGGTTGCTACAATAAGGGGGAGTTACTGTATGCTTTCAGATGATAGTATGTGCAAGTGATAGGATGTGGTAGTTTTATCATTGAGGTTTCCATCAATGACAAAGGGGGAGATTATTGGAAATATTGTCATTGATGTCAAAAGTCTAACATTTTTGGTGATAAAGGCCCCATTGCATTTAATGTTATTTGTAATAGATATATCTTGGCTAATGTGAGTTAATATTTATTTAATATTAATGAATATATTTTTGGTTGCATATGAGATAAAAGAAGGGCCCATGGAGAAGTCAAAGAGCCACGGGGTAAAGACAAAAGAAGGGTGGGACACATTTTCCCATGAAGAGTCATCTTGGGAATTCCAAGAGTCACCAAGTGAAGACAAAAGAGGAAGGGTGCAATTTCTCATGAAAGGACACTTTGAGGAATATGAAAAGTCACCAAGATAAGGACAAAAGAGAGAAGGACATTTTTTCTCATGAAGGGTCACCACATGACTTTTAAAAGGCAAGGATATGAAGGGTCACACAAGTTTGGCACCATTTTCCATGAGGATTGAAGGGTCACAAAGGGGGAAGGCCAAAGGTCATTTGGAAAGCTATAAATAAAGGCTTGAGAAGCCATTTGTAATATGTGTGAGAGAGGTTGATTTGATATTGTAATATCTAGCTTAGAAGAGCAATTATGAGAGATGAAAATGATTTGTATTTGTTATATCTAGCTTAGAAGAGTAAAGGTGAGAGAGAGGAAAGAGATGTTGTAATGAAATATCATTTGTTGAGATAGCAACATTGAGAGATAGTTGTGTGGTATACACAAAGGGGTTGGTGCTCTTGTGGGTTGGTGATCATCAATTGTTGTTGGGTTGGTGCTCAACAAAGGGGTTGTTGCTCCTGTGGGTTGGTGCTCAGCAAAGGGGTTGGTGCTCCTGTGGGTTGGTACTCATGAATTGTTGCTAGGTTGGTGCTCGACAAAGGGGTTGGTGCTCCTATGGGTTGGTGCTCAACAAAGGGGTTGGTGTTCCTATGGGTTGGTGCTTAGGAATTGTTGCTGTGTTGGTGCTTGGCAAAGGAGTTAGTGCTCTTGTGGGTTGGTGCTCATGAATTTTTGTTGGGTTGGTGCTCAACAAAGGGGTTGGTGCTCTTGTGGGTTGGTGCTCATGAATAGTTGCTGGGTTGGTGCTCAACAAAGGGGTTGGTGCTCCTGCAAGTTGGTGCTTCTGAATATTGTTTGGGTTGGTGCTCATTCATATACTTGAGATTTTTCTCTATGGGTTTTCCCACATTGGGTTTCCATGTTATATCTGATGTCTCTCTCTATCTTGTGTGGTGTTTATTGTTTGAGTTTTATTGCATATCTTGAATGTTTGATTAAGTGGAATTTGGTTAAGGGAAAGTTTTATAAGATATATGATATACTGATTCACCCACCCTCTCAGTATATCCCATGCTTAACAATGATCTCCCACTTACACTTTAGGTAAGGCCTCTATGCACTAGATCATAGTTTACAAAGCTAGTGTAAGTGGTGGTTTACTCAACATACCCCATTCCATTTTTTGGAGGAGGTACCCACTATGACTTGTAGAAATCCAAGCCTTTTATGAGGTCTTCATCCTAAAAAATATTATTGTTTTCATCTAAATCTCCCCATATAGGAAAGGCAAGTGAATGCATTTTTTGCATTTTGGACTAACTTATTAATCTCTTTCAAAAAATTTGAATCTGCACAAGTTGTTTTGAGACATATGTATTTTGGTCTTTAGAATTTGGTACTCAGCTAAAGTGTTTGAGAACTTTATTTGTAGTTTTAGCTCTTCAAAAACCCTAAATTTTAGCCTTCACTATTTGGTCTTTAGATAAAATATTTAAAGTGTTTATTTAGCTAAATTATTTGGGCTTATCATGCAATCCGATTTGGTTTTGTCAATAGTTACTTGTTATTCAAAAATTTGGTCTTCAGATTTTATGCAAAAAATTTACTTGGTGGGTTATAACCCTCACTATTCGGTATTTGTAATTTATGTTTGGGATTTGTGTTCATGAGTTTAGCCTTTAGGAAATTACATCATAATTTATGATTTAGAATTGGTGGTTGACAATTATATCGTAAAGATTTCTATCTTCAACAAAAGTGTTTAGTCTTTCTTTTCAGTACTTATGACCGCCATTTTAATGTAGATGAGTTTAGTCATTGGGATTTTTATTCATAGAAAATACATGAAAGGTTATCATTGGGTGTTTCTTATAGGATAAGCTTGGTCATCATATTTTATTTCCATAGTTTATGTTCATAATCCTCAATTTTTGAGAATTGGTTAGTTCAACACTAACACAAAACTTGATCCCCAATTACCAAAAAGCCTACTTGGCATAACCAATAAAATAAAAGAATAAGACTTAATGACACTTGTCAAAACATAGTGACATGGCATAACCATCAAATAAAGTGTTAAAATTAATATTTAATAAGTAAATAGAATTCAAAGACATTGAACATTAATGATGCATGAAATGGAATTAAATCCTAAAACTATATCAATGACTTGAGACCATATATGTGATTATTCATCACAAATGAACTTCAAGCTGATTTAATACCTTGTGAATGAGCCCTATCAATATTTGATCAAATTGTAAAATTAATTCCATGAAATATATGCTATGAAATTCTAAAAACCAATATTAGTCAATTAACCATGGCCTCTTCATCTAGAACATTAAGAGGAGACCTACCACCATCCCAATTCTCAATCAAGGATTCTACTAAATACACATATACTATTTTCAACTCCACCATTTTAGATTATCTATGCACCAAGTTTTCATCTCTATAGGATGGCATTGATGTAGTAGACATCCACACTCAAGAGGAAAGCTTATCACCAACACAAAAATAATTGGTGACAAACCTACTTCCTCTCAAATGATAAGGGCTACACTTCATGGTGTCCAAGCCTCAAGTAATACCATACATAGACCTTCTATGAGATCTTTTCTTCATTGGTAAGGTAATAGGGGAAAATTACTTGTACCACCTAGAACACAAGGTGATCATGGCCTACATCTCAAGAGATGCATTTCAAAGGTATTTATCTTTATCAATTGGGTATTCCACTTATGATTTGTAGAGGTTGGTAGGGTGTAAATCAAATAATTATGTAAATAAAAAAATCACTAAGTGGCTTTTCCTTGGGGAGATGATTGTCTCAAAAGATAAGGACCTCATACCTATCACCAAGTTTAGGATGGGGGTTCACATTGGAATGGACCTCTTAAAAAGACTATATGGATTCCCAAGAATCCATTTTCTTCACTTGGAATGGGTTCCAATTTTGGATATGATAATGACTTCAGATTTGACTTTCACCTTAAGGGAAATAATTAAAATTAGACTGTGAGAGTAAGTAATACATGAGGATAAGGAAATTATTGGTGTTCACTTCTATATGATGTTGTATCTCTTATATGTTGTAATGGGAACAATGCACATGCACTATGGGTCACTCTAGGACCTATCTCTAGATTGCATCAAAAATCACATTTGTGATTATTATTCATTCATACACATATACATGTTTTTTAGGAACATCACTTGTATTGTAGATGATGTATACCCATGGGTATGCAAGATAATTCATGAAATCCCACTACCCAAGATATACAAGTCAATTATAGACTCCTTGGCACCATAGGGTGACTATTGGTTATACTAAGATTACAAAGTAATCATGGTGACTCACAACAAAGTCAACCCCTTATATCTTCCTAAGTACATTCAAGGAAAGCTAGAAAAACAAGAGATAACATTCAAACTATGGTGGAGTGTGGATTAGGAATTGATAAATAAGAAGAAGAGCACATTATATGTCTCCCATCTAATGATAGGCTGAATGTGTTACACAATTCAAAGACACTTTGGAGAAGTGGGAAGAATGATAAATTACTATGCATTACTCACCTTGTCTGATAGGGATTAGGATCCTCATGATAGGATTTAAAATCATATCAAGGGTTTTAGTATTACATCCCAACATGATCCCTATGATCATGACTTCTTGTTCTTAAATTCCAAGGAATATGAAGGTCTTAGAAAGGGCACAAGTAGAGGAAATTATGGAAGATCATATGAATATCATATAAGGAGATCCATCTATTTCTATTACTAATGCATGACTTATGCTCCCACCCCTAGGTAGATGGGTAGCCTCAAATTTTTAGATAAGCAAGGCTTCATAACAATTAACATAACAAGGAGAGCCTTCTCAAAAAGCTCCCCAAATATTGAAGTTTCTTAAGAAGGATCTTAGGATAATTGAAGCTAGACATGGAAGGGCTTAGGGAGATATAATTTTCCTTAACTCCTTAGATTTAGAGGGCCCATACCATCCAGATCCTCTACCTATTAAAAAGCTTAAATATGTTAAGATTCCATTTGAACCAAATCAAGAGGTCTCCCCCATAGTTAAAAAGACTACAATTTTCCATAAGAGGAAACCAACGTCTCATCCTCTTCCAAAAGACCTAAATATGGGGGAATAACTAGTAGGAGCTCCCTTAACTTAGGAGCATACAACAAAAGGTGAACCTATTAGTGAAGAAAGAGATTTATATGAAGAGGAGTTAAAAATAGAAAATATCCTTAGCCTCTAGGGTATTAAAGGAAAAACACCTATATATGGAGATAAATAAGGTAAGGAGGAAACATCTTTGGTCCATGGTACTCTAATTTCCTCTATTTCTTCATTTTTGCATTTTATTTAGTTCTTCTTATTCCAATTTCCCAACCATCCTTGCTCACTCCCAAGGTAGAGGATGTGTCCTTTATCCTTGTTGTCTCCACCATCCTAACTATTTCCACTCCACTAGTTGTATCCACCTCCTCCATGTCCTACATTACCTCTATATCCACTTTTGACACTACCCCAACACCCCCTAAAACTAAAAGGAAGGCCTCTAAGAAAGTATATGGAACATTGACAAGTTCCCAAAGTCATGTATCATCCATTAAAATAAACTTGCCATTGCCTTTCTCCATATATGATAAATAAACCATTGTGACATCTTTGGAGAGAGATGGGAAGAATAAATCTATGTACACAATCCACCCACTACCTCAACATAAGGAAATGGACTGGTCTAAAATCATTTGGCATTCCCTTGATGACCAAGTGCTTGATTAATGTTTGAAGCAATCATCATTAGAAGCATCATTTGAGATTACATCTAAGGAAATTCAACCAATCAACCCATCCCAATTGGTCATCCCTTAGTGGGCATCTAATTTAGGGTCAAAGGCTTCCTAAAAGTCAAACCTCACAATCATAGATCTACCCACAATGAGTTCCATATTTGATAAATACATAGGGAACATATAGAGGGTAAGAAAAAGGAATTGGAAGATCACACTATGAGAAATATTATATCAGAAGAGAAAAAGAGGTCCTTACCTTATCTAAAATAAAGAATAGAAAATTGGGGCAGTCCCCATATGTGGAGGATTACAAGTCCTATCTTGAGACTCATAAGTATGCTTTTATGAAATTACATGAGGGAACATAAATGGTTATCTAAGAGCTTGGGCATGGATTAGAGAAAGTGAAAGAACAAAATTTTCAAGATTTGGCGCAAATAAAGGAATAATAGAGGACAATCCATGTTCCTCATGAAATTAAAACTGAAGTCTAGAATGTTGCTTCCAAATTATATAACATTTTTGAATCCATTAATGCAATGAGGGTAAAATTGATCCCTCATTTGATTAAAACCCATAAATTATTATTATTATTTAAGCAGGTTGAGAATAAGTTGAAATTTCTAATTCTTTGCACAATTAATAAGGTGTACAACCACCTTAACCTGATGGCACCACTAGAGGCATCTAATTCTCTCAATCTAATAGTCATTAGGACTCAAGAATCTAGAGATTGGATCGTAGTAGATAAGGTAGTAATACTTAAGTATGTCAAAAATAAAGATCTCATCTTGCATATCTTGGGAGATTTGAAGCTATCACAAGCAAGATATTTAGTAGGTAGGCTAATAAACATGATCAATTTTGATCAGCTTCTTCAATAGGATTTCAACAACTTCAAACAAAGTTTGGAAGGAATTTCATTTGAGGAGATTGAGGCTAATATAAGTTTTACAAGGAAGAAGGTGATAAAGGTGGAATTTTTTGGAATAAACTTTAAAAATATAAAATTTGAGCATTCAAATCTCTTAGAACAAGTAAATAAGATACATACACCTCCATTATTAAACATTGATATTATCTAGTATCATCATGATCTCAAGGACAAACAATTTCAAATTTTGGAAGAGAAAAAGAGATTTGTTGCTTCAGCTTCTAGCTTGGTCCCAACATCCACCTTAATACCTCTGATTGTTAGCAGCACCATGCAAACACCAAGTCATCTTTGTGATAAAGGCTAATCTTGTATTATGCATGTAAAAAAAATTACTAATTATTGTACTCATAATTTACTTGTATTTTATAATTTAAATGTATAATTTTATTGCACTACTTGTGAGCATGCACATTTTTCATTGCTTTATATAGGTTGAATTATGATTAAACATAGTGATATTTAACTATACACATTCATACATGCAATTTTGAGACTAAAAATAGAATTAAGATTATAATTGTAATGTAATTATGAGTTTACATGAACTTAGAGGATGAGGCAACTCCTTCTCAAGTCTATTTATACATACATAACCCTTATTAAAAAATATTGGATTGTTTTATCAATACAAGAATAAATCAATTTAATGGTCATACAACTGTGTTGATTCTCTTTATTTCCATATCTATGTTATTAAGGTTTTATTTTCTTGGTTATGTTAATTCAATATTTGAACTGTGCATATGTTATAGATAATAATAATTGTTATCATTGATATACATTAATTATAGATGTGTAAAACCTATTGAAATTTAGCAATTTTCATTGATTACATCAATTAGTTAATATTTTGAGGTGTGTAGGAGTGTTTTCTTTCTAGTATAGTCATCTAGGTGTGTGTTATAATTGCCCTAGACACCTTCTTGATCTGAGTCATAATATCCTAAAAAAGGGTATGAAACAACTCTAAGAGTAGTAAGCTTCAATTGAGAGCATTAAGTTTGATATGCCTTATTCTCAAACTCTTTGATTATGTTTTCTTGTAAGTGTGCAATAACTACAAGCAGTAAACAATAGTCATGGAAAATGTATTACTGCATAAACCAACCCAAGGGGGTGCCTTGAGGTCATATAACCTTCTTTTTTGCTCTACCCTTCCCTCTTTTTGGAGTTTATTTTTAGATATTCCCATTTTAAATTAATAACCACCCATCCATCCATCCATTTAGGTTTTATTTTTTCTTTAAGATTCATTACACTATATAAATCATCCAATTAACAACCTGCATACTCATCTTGTTATTCCACCACTTGAATGTTTAACCCATACCTTCAACTAATGCCATAGCATGGAGCTTTTCTCCATTGAGATACTAAAATGTTATAGGTCACCTCATTAAATTATAGAATGTACACAAAACCCATATCAACATATGGTACACTACTTAACCTATAGTTAATAAGGGTTGAGTCTTGGCACAAGGACATGTTTGGATATTTACCTTTTGATGAATTAGGGTTATTTTTACATTAACATTTTAGGTTCATTATCAAGAAATAATTTAGTTTTATCATGACCATGGTGACCATACATGGCTAATGATGGACTAGACCATACTAATCTTGAAAGGATCGAGAGTTGGTTTGATAAGTATAGGATTGAGTTTGTGGCAACGTTTAAGAGTAAATAGAACACAAACCCTCACACATGGGTTCACAATCATTTAGGAAATCAATTGTATGACGTGTTCTTTATTGAGTTTATAGTACAAATATATCCACATATAATAATTTTTGTAATCATTAGGAGTAAAAGGTTGGGTGAATGAATAGGCTAGATAGATGCATAGATAAAAGCTTTAAAGAACATTTTGTATATGTATGGTGTAATTGAGAAATAAAAAATTATGTGATATACTTTTTTATGTATTTATATTTTATTTTAAATAATCATAATTTGAGTTCTTGTTATGGAACCAATTAACACCCTTGGAGAGGGTTCTTTAGGCCCTTTCCAATTAAGACATAATATTTGGAAAACCCTAGGCTTTGGGTCACTATAAAAGGGTTAAACCTTTGAAGAAGGTTAGATTCCTCTTTAATATTTCCTAAACTAATGACTATCATAGGGAAAAGGGTTAGAAAGAGGATAAGGGCTCCTAATAAATTTACCTAGGGTGATGCACCAAACTTAAATGGACACTCACATATGCTTGAACCCACACTAGATCAACAAAATATAACTATAGCTCACACAACCTTACAATATCACTAATTGCATAAGTATTTGATAGAAGAGGTTTAGATAGAACACTTATTTATACCTACAATAACTTAAAAACACCTTAAATAAGGAAACCAAAAGGGCAATGGACTAGGAAGATTCTCCCTCATGAATTGATCATGCACAAGCATGCTAAGCACTAATCAAAAGAAAGAGATAGGAAAAGATTCAATATTATTACTTCAATAGGTAGTTATTACAAATGCTTGACAAGGTTTAGCCTAATCAAGTTGAGCATATTTTTTAATAGTCTTAATGAGTATCCTTGTTTCCCAGAAATATGAAAAAAATCTATAATCTGAGAACCATTTCAATGGGAAAGACAACAAGGTCATATAGGAGAAGGGGAGAAGAGAGGAGTATGTTTTTAAAATAATTAATGATTTTCCAAATTTCAATGGATACTCCACCATCATTTGGTCCCATCATGACTAGTCCATCATTAACAATTAACTTGCATTAGCTCCAATTAGTCTTTAAGTTCATTCTCATTGGCTAAGAGATCCACTAGAAGATAATAATCATTTTTGAATGATGACAAGTCTACTTGAGTGGAATCAATGACCCAACTATTTTTCCAACCACTAGTTTGCCACCTTGGGACCTTAAGCCCACTTGAATTACTCATGGGGATCAAATACTTGAACCTTGAAATTGATAGAGACATACCATGAATGGTGGTTAGTACCTTCTTTACTGAGGATGAAGCCATGTTGATAGATGATACCCTTTGCATTAATCACATATCTACTCTATCTCTGTATCCAAATCATAGGTCCAATCTAAAATGGAAAACTAATATAAGATTATTAATTTTCCTATAGTCATATTAATATAAACTTATAGACTAAATAACCCCTTTTCTTTGATCATATTAGGTCCAAACAAACCCATTTTATATTTACAAGAATTGAGAACTCACCATACATAGTTCCTCTCATCAGAAGTAGTTAATATAGTCACATAATAAACCTTTCATGATCTAAATTCTTGAACTAGAGGTATAAATTTATCTTTAATGGTGGTACCTTTATTATATTTATACCTGATTGAATCACTATATCTTTTCATGACATTTGATCAAGCTTTAATGGCAGCATGTGCCCCTTGAAAATCTTGCCCTCGATTGACCTTGGTCATGTGTTTGATCTTTAGGAAGTCCCCTAGATCTTGAGATTTAATTTCATTAGTCATTGATACCAATTTGGATTAATGACCCATTGACTCATATCACATCATCAATTTTGATCTATATGATTGAGCTGGAGCAATTGATCCTACCCTTGACTTGTCAATCTCTATCTAAATTGGTGCCACTTAGCAGTCCTACATTTGTACTCAAGATCCACTATCAGTTTACCTAATTTCACACTTGTGCCATGTGGTGGCCTCTAATATCATTAACCTTTTGACTTATATACCATTGATATGTTTGGCATGATTAGATGTCAACCATTAAATCTAATGGGACCCACTATTTGAAATCTAATGACTATTTCATGAGCTAAAAATGGACATATGTGCACCCATCATTGACATTCATGTGACCTTCATTGAAGTTCATGTAGAAAACAAATTTAAGATATGATAGATCATTGATATGTCTTGAATTTAACATCTACTCAACCATCAAATACATTTGTAATCCCATCAAATATATTTGTGAGCCCATCAAAATTTAAACCCTAGTGATATTTTTGTTCAACTTTTATTTTGACATCTATGCAACCATCAAAAATGTTTGTGTGATCATCATTGATGTCCACATGATTTTTATTGATTTTAAAATCTAAACATTTATTTGTTGAGGCCTAAATTTGACATTAGCATAAATGTTCCATTTTGAAAGTCTAACTTTGAACACTTATAACTCAAGCTAGAGAACTCACCAAGGCATGAAATTTGCATAACATGTTCCTTGCATAAAGAAATTTATGGTGCTGAATCCTTTTGGCTTGTGATACTTTTTGAGGTGAATTTATAAAATTCCAAAGTGAATTGGTTTTTTCATTCTCTTATGACATCCTAGTGATGGTTTAGTCCTTAAACTTGCATAATTCATGTTTTGATCATTCGTTCAAGGATCTTATGGATTCTTAAGATTTATGAAACCTAGTTCATGCTCTTGACTACTTATAAGCATTATGAGAACTTGTTGGTCTTTAAAATTTTCAACCTTAAACCCCTTTTATAAGCCCTTTTATCTACTACTTCATCCATAACATTTGTTCATCTTCTCATCCATTAGCAACCTGATCCATCTAGGCACAAGCTTGGTATGTGGGCAAAAAATGGACAACATATTTGGTGACTTAAAGGGAAGCATGTCTATCTATGCAAGATAACACAAACCATTTGTCTTGACTAGTCCATTGGGCATGGAGTCTCCTTTTTGGTTCAATATATTGACTTGAAGCTAACACTAGTTGCAAACCTCTAGATAATTCCTCTTGAAGCAACAAGGATAATGAAACAAAGCAACTAAGGCAAGTACACATAATCACTTGAAAGAAATAATAATAACTAACCTACTAAATAAATGTGTAAAAAGGAACTTAGAGAGAAGCATGAAAACTAGTCTAATATGTACAAGGTTACAATTCATTAATACTTTCCACCTAGGTCAAATGGGAAACTTCTAACACCATTCACTTGTGATAAAATGTGATGGATAATACCTTGCTTTGGGGAGTTCATATTAGGTGAGTTAGAATGATTTATTTTTGACTCCTTTGACATTATCTCTAATGAATTAAATGGAACAAACATGTCTCCAATGTAGACATACCAGTCCATTTCTTCAAATCTCACCCCAAATTGGACTATTGGGGCTCCTGTAACCTTCTCTTTTGATGACTTAGTTTTGTACTTTGAATGAAGCACAATATGTGATGGCTCCTCTTTTTCATCCTCCAAGCAAGCTAGGTACTTGATAGGACATCCTCTTATCAATACAAACATTGAGAAATCATATTTTACCTCACTCTTACACTTTATTTCTCCATCATCATGCTCCTCAAGGATAATTATATCATAATCTCCCTCGAGAGGGATGTAGCCTACTCTCAATATCTCAAACAAGTCTTCCAATATGACTAAAACTATAATTTCAACCTCTAATCACTCATTAGGATCATGTTCAATATTCACATTTTGACCAACTACTTCTTGGAATTGCTTACCTGAAGGTATAGGTGTGTCATCCAAACTTGAATAAAAGTCTTCAAGTTTTTCCTAGAAGGCAACCTCTTCTTGGTAATTGGAAGGGATGTGATTCTCAAACTCATCAAGACTTAATCTATAACAACTAGATTGATCTTCTTCCTCTAAAGAGAGTGGAGGCTCATCTTTGTAAGTAAGGTCTAACTCATCATGCTTTTGATGATCTTCATTAGTATGTTCATCAAACTGCATCATTTGAGCACTTGAAATGTCTTCTTCATCAACCTCACTCAAGGTTTCATCTCATTACTTAAATTCAAATAAGGGGTGATTTAACCATTAATGGTCCAAAACATTACACTTGTCTTACTCAAGCTTTGCTCTTCTTTCTTCATGCTCAAAACTATTAGGTCTATCTTCATTTGACACCTCATCTTGAAGTGTACATACGTCAAACACCTAGTCCTGATCCTCTTCTTGATATATGTAGAATGGACCTTTAGTCGTCCATTAAAAATCTATTCTATTTTCATCTTGAGGATTGTCCTCATTAGAATCTAATTCATTACTATCAAAGCCATGGCAAGAAGGCTAGTCTAAACCTAACTTTTCCCCTTTTAGATGAAGTAGACTACCTATTATGATCTCCTCATTAGAGACACTTGTGTTGTCCTCTTTAGGCTCATCTTTAATTATATGTTCCTCATCTATACTTTATAAAAAAAATTCTTCCTTTATGAGGGAGACGGTGGAAGGGTGAATAAGTCCACCTTGCTTGCAACATAAGAGAGTATCCTTCTAGCTAGGGGCTTTGAAGGCTCTTCTTGGTGGTTCTTAAGGAAAGAAAAGAGAGTCTCAGAACTCTTTTACACCAATATCATTGAGCTAAGCTAAGGTTACTTGATTTATTTCTTACACAACTAACCCTTCCTCTACTAGGACTAGTTCTTAAACTACCTCAACTAACACATCCTCCTCCTTTATGCCCTTATAAACTAATTTCCATGATGGAATGAGTATAGAATAGACACTTTTGATTCATTTTACATGGTTATAGGAGAGGGTCATCTCACAAGTGAGTGCATGACATAGCCAAGATTAAAAGTCCTAGAGAAGATCCATGATGGGATGACTTCATGTTCTTGAGGGGGAATGGGCATAGGGGTAGGATAGGGTAAATTGATTAGCTCAATCTTGACATACTCTTTCTCCCATTACTCAAACATTTTTTAGTGTACAATACCCATCATTTCATCTCTTACTTTTCAACCTATGGATAGTCATCTTCTTCAATAAATGGCCATACATTATAGAACTCTTGCAAGAAGATCCCTATCTCCTCCATGGCATGAATAGGGAATTCTTGTCCAAGTTTAACCCCCTCATTGATTTTTATGATTTTTATTCCTTGGTCCAATATTGCCTCTTTGAGTTTTGAAAAGGATGGAGTTTAACAAGGTTGACTAGGGGGATGATTAGGAACTCTTGAAGGTTGATCTTGAGGCTCCTAGAGGGAAGAGGGCCAATAAGACTAGTCGAAATAAGCCTACTACTCTTCATAAGATATTAACACACTATCTACATTTTAGATAATGTTTCTCATCATTGTTATGTATTCATTGTTACAATATGACCACTATTCTCCCTCACAAACTAACCATCTATCCTTGACTAACTGAAGGGAACTCCTTGATTTTTATAGAACATGGATAGGGATAACTAGAGAAAACTAAAAACCCTTACCAATCTCCCTTCCCAACTTAATGTAAACTAATAATGCTTGTTTAACTCTTGATAAGGATGTAACAGGGTAAGCCTAGTCTTGACAAGGAAAAAAATAGGACTAATTTGAATGCACAGGAGGCTAACCTTGGTCATACATAAGGGTAGGAGGATAAAAAAGGCCATGATAGGGCTGATAGGCTATTTGAGGGCCACTTGGGGGGAACATAAACATCATTTGCTGAATAAGTGTGGTGCTAAGGTACAAAATAAGCCTACTAATCAAAAGATGATTGATTATACATACAAGATAATGATGATTAGGTACCTAGACTACTTAAACTAGCTAATAGATGATCAAAGTTACCATTGATGTTTTTAGAATGCCTCCAAAGGCTGATATGTAGAAGAAAAACACCAAAAATCCCTCCAGTACTTTGGACCTAGTCCCACCAGGTCTACTAAAAATTGTTATGGTGCCAATCTACACCCTTGGAGAGGGTTCTTCAGGCCCTTTCTAATTGATCCATAATATTGGTATAACCCTAAGCTGTGGGTCACATATAATGTAGTTGAACCTCTTGATAAGGTTAGATTCCTCTTGATGATAACTTAAACTAATGCTTGTCATAGGGAAAAGGGTTAAAAAGAGGATAAGGGATCCTAAAAAGTTAACCAAGGTGATGCACCAAACTTAAATAGACACTCACATATGCTTGAAACCACATTAGATCAACACAAGACAACTATAGCTCACACAACCTCATAATCTCATTAATTACATAAGTATTTCATGGAAGAGGTTCATATAGAACACTAATCCATACCTATAATAACTTGAAAAACACCTTAAATAAGGTAAACAGAAGGACAATGGACTAGGAAGATTCTCCTTCATGAATTCATCATACACAAGCATACTAAGCACTAATCAAAGGCAAGAGATAGGCAAAGAGTCAATCTTATTACTTCAAGAGGTAGTTCTTAAAAATGTTTGATAGGGTTTAGCTTAATCAAGTTGAGAATATTTTACAATAGTCTTAATGAGTATCCTTCCCAAAAAGATGAAAAAGATCTAAAATCTAGTAACCGTTTCAATGGGAAAGAGAATAGGGTCATAGAGGAGAAGGGGAGAAGAGAAAAAAGGGAACATGTTTTGAGAATAATTAATAAGCTGCTAGATTTCAAGGGATGCTCTAACATTATTTGGTCCAATATTGACTAGTTCATCATCAACAGTTAACCTGCATTAGCTCTAATTAGTCTTTAAGCTCATTCTCATTGGTTGAGAGTTCCACTAGAAGATAAGAATCAATTTCACATGATGACAAGTTTGCTTAAGTAGACTAAATACCCCAACTACTTTTCCAATAACTATTTCCCCACCTTGGGATCCTAAACCCACTTGAATTGCTCATGAGGATCAAATCCTTGAATCTTGAAACTAATAGAGCCATGCCATGAATGATGGTTAATACTTGCTTTTCTGAGGATGGAGCCACATTGATAGATGAGACCCTTGAATTAATCACATATATGCTCTATCTCCATATCTAAATTATAAGTCTAATCTATAGATGGAAAACCAATATAAGATTATTGGTTTTACTGTAGTCATATTGATGTAGACCTATAGATTACATAACCCCTTTTCTTTGATCATATTAGGTCCAAATAGACCCATTCTATCTTTGTAGGAGCTAAGAACTCACCATGCACAGGTCCTCTCACAAGAAATGGTGAATATAGTCATATAATAAACTTTGAATTATCTAAATTCTTGAACTAAAGGTCCATATTTAGCCTTGATGGTAGTCCTTTTATTATATTTATACCTAACTACATCATTGTGTCTTTTTCATGGCATTTGATCAAGCTTTAATGGCAACATGTGCCCCTTGAAAATATTACCCTGGATCAACCTTGGTCATGTGTTTGATATCTAGGAAGTCCCTTAGCTTCTTGACCTTTAATTTCATTGGTCATTGATACCAAATCAGATTATTAACCCATTAACTCATCTCACACCATTGATTTTGATTTTTATGATTGAGTGAGAGCCATCGATCCTATCCTTGACTTGTCAATCTCTATCAGAGATGGTGCCACTTGGTATCCTTGTGTTTGTACTTAAGATCCACTACCAATCTACCTACATCCATGAATATGCCATGTGGTAGCCTCTAAACTCCTTGACCTTTTGACTTGCTTACATGCTATTGATTTTCTTGGTATGATTAGAAACCAACCATTATATCTACTGGGACACACTATTTAAAATCCAATGGCTACTTCATGAGCTCAAAATTGACATTTGTGTGCCTATCATTTAACATTTGCATGATCATCATTGATGCTCATGTATCCATCATATTTAAGCTCCAATGGATCATTTATATGTCTTAATTTAACTTATATGTGATCATCAAATACATTCATGATCCCACCAAATATGTTCATGAGCTTGTTAGAATTTAAACCCTAGTGATATTTTTATTGAGTTTTTATTTTGATATCTACATGATCATCAACAATGTTCATAGGACTATCATTGACATTTGCATGACTGCCATTGATTTTTAAATCCAAATAATTTTTTTCTAGGGCCTAAATTTGACATTAACATGAAATTTCCTTTCTATAAATCTAACTTTAAACATTTATAACTCGAGCTAGAGAACTCACCAAGGCATGAAATTTGTAGGTCATGTTCCTAGCATGAAGAAGTTTATTGCACTATATCTTTTTGGATCACAAGGCTTTCTAAGGTGAATTTATAAAATTCAAGTGAATTGGTTCATTCATTCCTATGTGACATCCTGGTGATAGTCTAGTCCTTAAAATTACACAATTCATCTTTTGATCATTCTTTCAAGGTTTTATGGATTCTTAAGATTTATGCAACCTGATTCATGTTCCTAAATGATTATGAACATTATGAGAACCTATTGGTCTTTAAAATTTTCAACCTTAGACCCATTTTATAATCCTTTTGATCCATTACTTTATGCAAAACATCTATTCATCTACTCATCTATCAACACCTTGATCCATCTAGGCACAAGCTTGGTATTTGGGCCAAAAATGGCCAACAGTTCTTAATGGAAGCAAGGGGGTTTTAATTTGAAGATATACCCAAATTAATATGTTTTTAATTAATATATGACTATAAAAATTAAAAATGGAAATCTAGATATTTCATTATGCAAAGTATCACCTAAGATATATAAAGGCACATGTAGAAATTTGTAGATTTAAGATATGAGTAGAATAGATAGAGTTATTATGGAAAGGTAAGGAAACATAGATATATTAGAGGTTAAGAGTGGGATATTGAATCCAAAAACCTTAAGGGAATTTTTAATTCAAATTATGTCAACCCTAAATTTAGATTTAGGGGATCTAGGGTCAATAATATATAAATGAATAAGCATAAATGTGATAAACAAATCTATAACATGCCAATTAATTACAAAAATCAGATAAAACATATACTGAATTTATTATACTAACATTTACTAAAACTAGAAAGTAAGACTATAAAAATATGGTAATGATAAATAAATGAGATACTTAGTTGGTTCTGATGCTAATACAGATCTAGACCTGGAATAGGTAGGAAGTAGATCAAATAATATTCTATAACAATCACTAAATTTTATATTTTTTGCTTTTATAGACTCAAACACTTATGCCATCCATGGATGGTTGCATCAACACTAGTGTCTGGGGTTAGACACATGTATTTTATGGGATACCTATTGGAATAGAATGAGACCACCTATATGCTTCTAGTTTTTTCATCACTTTTACTTTGGTGTATTAAGATCTAGGTCATGTAGTGTCACTCCTTGTAAAATAGTAAAACCCTAATTATTATTCCTCATAGTGGTTGTGGAAGAAATGGATTAGTTGGAACACAATGTTGAACTACCCTAAATACCCCTCTATCAATAAGCATTGCCTACATATCCTATATTTTGAAGAGGGCCTTAGACTTATGTTGTTATCCCCTATATGTTGGCTTATTTTTGAATCATGCAATATGTGTAAAAAAAGTACAACATTGACTTAGATTATAATTTAGAAAATATAAATCTTGGAATGCTCCTTCAATACTTCAAACCTATATATGTGTTTTCCCTATGATTTATATGGAAATATGATAACACAGGGAAGATATAATTATTTTTAATGCTTGATATAATTATTTTTGTAAGTTGCCTTGGTCTCTTTTGGTCATTTATAGGTGAGGAATGAATGAGGGTTGATATTATATTTAAACCAATCCCTTTGGAGAATAACTCAAATTAAAGCACTTAGGTCGACTAGTTTCATTTGAAAATTAGTTGATTTTAGGGAACTTGACACTTGCATGAGATCAAGACACTTGCATTGACGTAGGTGTCTATATTAGATGCAAGTGTCTAGGGAGTAAAAAAGTAGTTACATTCTCAAAATTTATAGGGGTGGAAGATAAGTAGGTTTTAAGCATTTTAGGAAAGAATAAAGCCTAGATCATCAACATAATATTTTTTAGACTAAGAGATAGGCCAAGGGGCACAAGAGAGAGCAGATGCAAGACTTATAAAAGAAAGTAAGGTCTATAATTGAGAGGAACAACCAAGGTCAGAGTTTTGACAAGCGTACAAGGCTAAGGTGCTATATAATTTATAAATAGTATCTACATTTTCCCTTGCTTCAATATAGTAATAAAATTACTAGTTTAAATTAAAGGAATACATACTTGGGTGTGTATAATACACCTTGTATTTTTTTGAGTCCAACTTGAGTGATTTACTAGTGACTGACCTATGTAATGATGCAAATGCCTTGCTTATTGGTAATTTTATTTGAAATATGTTTCATTATGAATCAATAAAACTAATTTTAAGACAAATATATGAATATGGAAAGTGCATATATCTAATGATAAGAGAGAAAAATATAGGAGGACAAATGCCCCCAACTTTGGAGCAAAGATGAATTACCACATGGTAATTAATACTATCTTAATCATACATATAACCTAGTGAGTGTGAGTGAACCAAGTCAATGCACACTATAAAAATAGTGAGGCTAATGATACAAACAAGTCCAACTTGAAAACATGGAAATATTGAGTGATTTAATCATCTCAACCATACCAAAAAGTGAACTAGATATTGTTGTAGATTGACTCAATATAATTTAAAAAATTACAACTTGGTGGGTTGTCACCATATATGAAAGTGTTTTACAATATAAAACTGATTTATTTTTTTAAATATTAGCCACACATTACATACTATATGCACCTTGGATATGTATAATGCTGAAACAATGTGTAATAATATTATCAATGTATAGAATCTACCACAAATGTGTATCTGAATCATATAACTATGAGTGTGTGTTTTGGCCAATTTAAAAAATTGTGTAAGTGTAGGAGAACATGCTTGAAAATCATGCCACCACTTTATATATATATATATATATATATATATATATATATATGTATATATATGTATGTATATATATGTATATGTATATATATGTATATATATATATATATGTATGTATATATATATATATATATGTATGTATATATATATATATGTATGTATATATATATATATATGTATGTATATATATATACATACATACATATATATATATATATATATATATATATATACATACATATATATATATATATACATACATATATATACATACATATATATATATACATATATATACATACACACACACACATATATATATATACATACATATATATATATATATATACATACATACATATATATATATATATATACATATATATATACATTATATATATATATATATATATATATATATATATATATATATATATATATATATAATGTATATATAGATAAAGTGGTGGCATGATTTTCAAGCATGTTCTCCTACACTTACACAATTTTTTGAATTGGCCAAAACACACACTCATACTGCCAATTTGGAGAACATGTTTCCAAAATATGCCCCCAATATAATTTGGAGATGCCAAATACTAGATAAGTATGGAGAACATGTCTACAAAACATGCACCCATTGTATATTTGAAATTGTGAATGTGTGGAAGCCATGCCTTGAAAACATGCCCCCATTGAATCTATAAATATAAATTTGTGTGTGTAAGCCATGTATCTATGACATGCCCCACACACCCCTTGCCTACCCCCCACCCCATATAGTTAGAATATGAAATGGTAGTTACTTCACCTCAAATGGATAAGATAACCATATAATTGTGAATAAACCATGTAGAATATAAGAAACTATGTATAGGTAAATGTATCAAAAAATTCCAAAGAATGTGATCACATTAAGGCCTAATATGCATGATAAATATATGGAAACATCTAGATAGTAATAATATAAGATCAAAAATTAAATTAAGCATAGACATAAGAGCACTCAAAATCAAGTCAAAAGGCAATGGCCTAAGGAGACCTTAAACAAGGGTTAATGCCACATGATTGAATGGATGTGACTTAGTAAAATGTACATAAAATAAAGAATGACATATTAAAATTTATATACAAAAATAAATAACATATGAAATGTCAAAGAAGTAAATAAAGGCATGGAGCCTGAAAATAATGGAGCATATTCAAATGCTCAACAAAAAAGACTTTAAAAGACACTCAATTAAGTGCATACATGGAATGCCAAGAAACCATTATAAACATATCATATTAGCCCATGGATCCAATGTGTTAGTAATAAATGTAAAGTATAAAGCATATTTAATACACTATATAGGATATAATCAAAGATAAATGCATGCGTAAGTACATATATGAGTTCAAAACATGATGATGTAAAGTGACCATAGAATGATATAACCTAGAAGTATGGTGATTATAAAGGTGGATGATCCTAACATCTTGGTATTATGAGAATAGGTAAAGTCCAAAATATGAAAGTGTATAAATCATGTATCTGTGTATGCCTATATCATACCCAAATAGAAGTGTGAAACACATTTGTATGTATAAGTAAATAGTATGCTATCCATGAACATGGAAATAACACTTAGATTCCAAGGAGACAATATAATATGTAGATGTCAAAAATATTTATGGATTTTAATATTTATTTTTGATATTTTTGAAATATGTGAAGCTTTACAACATTAAGTTAGATATTTTACATTATTTTCATTATTGTTGGATAGGTTGAAAAGGTAAATGTTTCTCCTCATGTTTTGCATGTGTAGTAAAAGAATCATTTATACCATTTGGAATATGTATTAATTTTCCTTCATGAGAAAAATAAATACCTTTTTTATTTGGATCAATTTTAGCTTTTATTTCATATAACCAAAATATGCCCAATGTAAATGAGTGTAATGAAATATGGGTAAAGAAACATACTTTTGTAAGGACAACATGGGCCCCATAAGAAATAGGAATAATAAATAAACATAACAAATCTTTTTTTTCCCCTTATCATATAGATATTTATCATGATACCCAAGTTGTGAAAATAATCTTTCAATCCAATAGTTTTCTTATTCCGTAATATTAATGTGGTTATGCCAAAATTAAGCACCACTAATGAATAAAGTAATTGTTAAATCTTAGTGACGTGAACACTTTTTGTGTTGTTACCCTTGTGATTTTTGCATAGGACATATACCTTAGATTGGCCCCATGTTAATTAACATTTGAAAACTAGTCATATAAAGATTAGGAACACCAATTTTTTGTTCATAATGCTCCTTAGGTAATTTATATCCTTCCTTTGTGTGAGGGATTAAAATTTTGTATTTGGAGGGAGGTATGTTAGGTTCCTTTAGATGAGTAATTATGAATGAAACATATCTATGCACATCATCATATAAATAGGTAAATGACTCATATTGTTTATTTAATGATCTTTCCTTTAATGTGGAAAAAAATCCCTCTACTAAAAATAAATTGTAATTCCAAATGGGAGGGTCTAAATGCTAGCTCATATAATGTACTTATGAATCAAATAGTATAATCTTAAAGGGATTCATCATCACATTGCTTGAAATTTTGTAAGTGTGATAATGTTAGTTTTTACCACCTTGTGGATATTGAAATCCATTAATAAATCATCTTCTTAAAGTGAAAAAGTGGTTAAGTAACCTTTTGGTAGGCTATAAAACCAATTTCAAGCCTCATAAAAAATGCTCACGTGGAATACTTTTAGCAATATTTTTTCATCTTTTGCACATTGACCAAATGAATGTACGTAGTTAATTATGTGGAGTAATGGGTCCTTGTGACATAAAATAATAGGTAAATCTGGTAGTTTAAAATCTTATGGATAAGGATATTGAAGTATACATTGTGCAAGAGGTTAATTGTTAAATGAAGTCACATTTACATTAGAATTATGGAAGGCCATTTCCATTTGAAGTATAAAAACCTATTTTTGTATACCCCCAATAGTGGTCATCATAAAAACAAGATATTCCATGGGAATTATGGTTTTTTTCATAGGTTTTATCACTGGTTCCAACCCATCACCTTTTTTGAATCTAAGCATATGAGTATCATCATCCTCATGGATAACAAGTGCAAGTTCATGATCACTAAATTTAAGATATTTTTGTAGTGGTATTGGATCTTTAATTTTTTTTTACATTTGATATATTATTTGAATAAATTGAAACATTGGAATAATTTAGTTCACTCCTTATTGGAAATGATATAAAAATTAGAGCTTGAGGAACCTTTGGTAAACATACCTTTTTTGGTATAGTAGTAGATTTTGGTGTAAATGTGTTGATCATTGAAAGTGCATCATAAAATTTCAATAGTGTTTAAGAAACATTTATCACTTATGGATTCATAGAAATCATTACATGATTTACTGGTTTTGATATTCCTGATATCTTTGGTGGAGTAGAGCCAAAGCTAATGACTATTTCACAATTGAAAATGTAAATGGTTATTAGGAGAAACCATGGTGTTAAAGCCTACTTGTGAACATGAAATTAATATAAACTAAGTAGAGTGAATTAGGATAAAAACCTAAATTATAAGGTCTAAAATAGCATGCATATTTATAATGAAATCTAAACTTTAGTTAATTAATTAAAAATGAACAAAAATAAGGGTAGGGTAGAGAAGAAAGATATTATTGATCTTCAATCTAGACATTATGACAAAGCTTAAATTTCATCTAAATATACACTCAAACAAATGTATGACATGAAATATCTGAAGATCATATCCTACCATATATTAGGCAAACATCTAAGGATAGTAGAAATAATACAAATAAGAACCTGATTTTATTTAAAGATTTACTCATTGAAAATTCTATTATAACATCTACAAGCAAAGCAAAAAAAATGAAATGAATACAAGATCTTTCAATAAATATAGCATAAGCACAAATTGGAAACTCTGCATTTAAGTGTAAACATCTAGAATCTATGAAAACCATTCAAATCTAAACATTAGACTAGAATGTTGAGGAATTAGCCATAATAGTAATCACACAAACAAATACTAGACAATCTTTGTATAATTCCTTACTTTTATTAATTTCTCCAATTTTAAAAATAGTTTTTTGTTTAAAAAATCCCTCCTCTTTTTACAAATGACATTTTATAGAAGACCAAGGAGGTATGTTGGTTAATCATATCAAATGATAACTATACAAGTGTCATGGATAGTTGTCCTTTTACAACCTTCTAGAATAAGACACTTTCTAAGTAGACTGACCTATAAGCAATGCATTTTACAATATGCACATGATTTTATAAAAAGAATATTAATTTTTAAAAATGATAAACATGTTTAGTTATAAAATAATATGCTAAATTCAAGAAATTTGACTTTGAGAAGCTCTTTATTGCTTTTGCTGCTTCATCTTCATTATTTTATCCTATTGATCATCAATCATTTTTAAGTTGATGATGGGCTCCATGAAAATTTTTCTTGATCAATCAAGCCTTTAAGATCCTTATCAGCCCTGTCTAAATCTTCCTTGAAGCTCCTTGCATCTCATATCTTTTATTCTACATATAGGATCATATCCAAGATCCTTTTGTTATCTGCCCTTGTTTTGCCTTGGCTTTGATTATTTACTTCTTGTATGAACTAAGTATCTCTATGTTTTAAATCCTTATTCATGATCAAGCCCATAGGACTGAACATAGTTGGATCCTTGATCAGGCTCCCCAATATGTGAATCATCCTATTTTATAATTTATTGAGATCACTAGAAATATCCCCCATTTCTTTGGACCATTTGTTCAAAGCTTTGATATTCTATATCAATATAGCCATATCCATATTCAAGTGTGCGAAGCTAAGTATTTTGATCCCAAGAATTTGATCCTCTATCAAAACATTGATCAAATCCTTCACTTTGTTACTGGAAGCTTACCATTGGCCAAATTAGCTTGAAGCAAAAGTACACTGTTGGTTAACCATATCCTAGTTTGAATTTTCTGCCTTTAAGGAACTAAATATATTATACATGATCATTTCAAACTGGTTTACTATATCTCCTAGAACAAACAAAATAAACTACCCCTCTAAGTTCTTTTTTTGTTACTTTAACCTGTTGATAACAACTTATAACTATTATGTCTGTGCTTGATCTAATTCCAGTACATCTTCTTCAAATATTGGATCTTCACCTAGCCTCTATCTTTCCTTCTATGTTATATTAGTCAAAGGCTCTACTTTTTGATAGGTTATCTTCTCACCACCTTATATGACTATTTTCTCAATCACCCTTTATAAACTAGTAGTCCCTAGGTCAAACCTAACTCTAGCTGAGGATTGAGTCACCTATGGAATAGGGATCTCTACTCGTGACTGGGATTGTGACTAGCTTGGAGTAGCCAAATTATTCACCTCTTCCTCTTGTAAACCAACAATCCATGGTTTTAGTTCTTACTGCACAAGGATATTAGTAGCCTTGACCAAGGCCCATGGGTGATAAGTGGGCAAATTTTCCACTCTTGGTTCATAAATGAACCACCCAGGAATAGGTGGACCATACAATATGTTATCTTCACTAAACAAATTGACTTCTTTTTGGGGATGAGGATGGTCACCTTGGGCTTCTTAGCTTTTGGAACAATGATAGTATTTACTTTCCTCTTGGGGGGTCAACAATGACTAAGTCCAAAGATTTCCCTTTATCATCATTAGTTTCCTCAACACTTGTCTTCTCTTCTTCATCTAAATTTGTATATGTCATATATAAAATCTTCAATACATCTTACATTAACTATTGAGGATCTATGGATATCATATGAATCTCCTCTTGATGTTATTCATGTTATGTTGCCTTGGAAGGTTCTAGAGCTGAGGAAGTAGAAGCAATCCCACTTGGATTTATTTCCTTTGGTCTCTTCTATTTAGGATTTTATTCTACTTGTGTCTCTACTTGTCTATTGACTGATGAAAGTCTAGAAGATTCACTACTAACCAAATGATACTACTTAGGGCCTAGGTTCTATCTATCATCCCTTTTTTTATTTCTATGTGGTCTATACTTAGGTCTTAGGTTGTGTTGTTTCAATCTTCTAGTGACTTCAAAGTAAGTAGATGACTTGGTGTATATAGGAACAAAGGAACCAATATCATGTTCATAGGGTACATTTAGAATCCCTTTGAGTTTCAAATATTATCTAACCCTTCCATAAGGGTCTTATTATCTAATTTGATCTATATATAGATTCAAATATGATCTATGATTTGATGCTACCTTAATATGACCCCACTATCTGAATTAGTCTTACCAATTATCATTAAGAAGTGCAAAAGTCCTTTTATCTTAGTTTTGAAAAGGCCATCTACACCATAAAATAATTAGTAGGCCACCTCTTACTTTGCTATCTTATCAAGAACATAGACTAACAACTTGAGAGGAGAAATTTGAGTCCCTTCAATCCTTATGATAGTGCAATTAGGGTAAACCAATATGTCTCCCATTATTTTAATACTTTTCTTGATTAGAGGGCTCACTCTCTCCATGGGAATGCCAGTTATAGATTAGCTCAGGGAAGGGTAGACATAGTCACAAATAAATTGAATGTGGTCTCTATATTTGAATATGTGTAACTTAGAATAATATTGATAAATAGTCTAGGTTCCATTTGAAAACCATTCCCTTTGATTAGGAATCTTTGTGGTTGCACATAAGGCATCTAAGAGGTAGGACATCATATAAAATTGAATCTTATTCTTATGTCTGATTTCATATATTTATCTACTTAGGGTAATACTGATTATTTCACCTAATAGAGGGACAATTACCCTTTCAACAATAAAGTAGACTGTGGGCACCCACATTGGATCCACATATGTTATGGTTACACATCCATACAATTTGTTCAACATTATCATTACCATCCTAACTCTAAGACTAAAATGACTGATGAGGACGTTCTTATTAAGGTCTATAAAGACTTGGTTTTGAAATTCTAACCATATATCTAGGGTGTCTATCAAATTATGCTATTTAGCCCAAGAATTTATAAAGGCTAGGTCAATTTGGGGCTTGGGCAGTTTGTAATAAGATTCAAATGTAATAGCATAAATGTAAGCCACTTTTATATGATTGTGTTCATTAATTAACATGCCATTATCTATCTTAGCTTCCTTAAAAATAGGATCAAGAATATTAATGCAATGTAGTACCTCTAGTTTTGTATTTATGTAGTGTAGACAAGTCATCTGGATTGATACAATGTCATATATAGTCTCTTTACAGAGTGAATATTTTGTTTTTCCCTAGTGATAACTGATTGATTCTCAATTACCCAAAATAATTTAGACTAGTTGTTATCCATTGTGCTCAAAATAATAGCAACAAAATTTGTATCCTTGATCACACGACCTTCTGCATCTAGTGTCAAATATAGCTTAACATCTTCCTTTGAAACATGCTTATGGCTTGCCATTGCTGCAATCCACATAGAATTATCTAACTGGGGACAATAACCAAATTATTTTAGTTCAATTACAATGATTATAAATATAATTAGGGCAATCTATACACTTTAGGTATTTCTTGAAGGTTTATGCAGGGTTTTAATAGTGGTCAAATAGTTCGAACAATGAGCTCTTGTGACGTTGATTACATTTTATTTTCAAATTTATACCTTTCATTTATTAGGTTCCATAAGATCTCCAATTTGACGTGTCTCATTTATGTGGCATGGCCACATTATGTGACATATTTATTTAAAATATAACCATTTGTCACTTTTGGTCATGTATAAATACCTCATGTAATCTTGAAGCTTGATCAGTTTAACCATTGATCTATTAAAAATTCCTCTAGGTTTTAATTCATCACAGTTTGTTGATCTTTCAATTGACCTCCTAAGAATGTACCACTTGGTAGCTCTATGGGATTTCTAAGTATATTGCAAACACATTCCATCATTTAATGCCTTCTTTCCACATGGTAGCATTATATTAGATTTAGGCCTATTTAATTTTTGACCCATGCTATACCATTGATCTTGATCCAAAAGATTGAATGCCATTCATTGATCTCCATCTAATTCCTCATGATATTGACATGTGTTTCTATCATTTTTGGCCTAGGCTATTTGAAAATTCCACTTTCATTTTCACCATCTATCTATAGGATACATGAATAAATGAAAATCATTGATTCCTTCTATTCCCTATTCACAAGGCCTAATGTGAACCATTAATTTGTTTTATTACTTTACTCAGATCATGACACTTGTCACTTTTGCATTCCCTCATAGTCTCTTTAACAATTTGATTCTTCACTCACCATTGGATCTTTGAGCTATATCTAAGATCGTGACACTTGTTAGTTTTGCATCAATATTAGAACCTTTTGACCTTTTAACTTGGTAAATTGCATGCATATCATTGATCTTCGACTTGAGTTCTTGAGATCTTGAAACTTGGAATCCTCATGTTAATTCATTCCTATGGGTAATGAAAATAAACTAACTACTTGGGTAATATAAAGAGACTTAGGATAGCGTTTTAGACTAAGGTTTTAGTCATGTTAATAAACACGATCAAAACTTTAGGATAAAATTTAAACTAAGTTTAATACATAATAAAGTCTTCCCACATAAATTTGAATATATTTAAAAATGAGTAAGGCTAAAAAATATTGGACTAAGGTTTTTTTAACATTATTTATATTAAAATTCAATCAATTAATTGAGACCAATTGTTAGTATAAAAGGATCAAATGAGATCATATTATTTAATCAACTAAGGGTTAATTTGACATTTAAAGTAGAAAAACTTGAACAATGTTCACTCAAATAGGACTCCATTAAACCTACAACTTGGAAAAAAATCAAACATTAGCAATATTAAAGTCAAACAAAGATTAAATGCTAACATGCTAATGTAAATTAGATCAATCATGATATTCAAATAATGCAATCTAATCAAGTGGGGTGTTTAATTTACAACAAAATTTTTTAGAATTTGAACAAGGGTCCTCATTTTTCAAAAATGGAGGTATGTTGACCTCAACTAATGGCAACTTCTGGGATAAACATATCAATATGTTAGAACTTAGATACTCTTGGTTTGAACTAATAGCTAAACTACTCATTCCAAATGATCAAGTACCGTCATTAAGATTAATTCATGATTAAAATAAGTATTACAGATGCATAATCAGCCTTAAACATCAAAATTTAGTCATTTCATGTGTGTGATTTTATTTCATAACTAATTTCCATGGGATTTAGAGAACAACTTCCAAACTTTATGGCCATAATAATTAACATTGATTTATAACATATTTAGATATTCATTAAGAATCATGATTTTAGAATAGGAAAGGCTTGGGTATTTCTTTGCTACTAGTCAGGCATTAATAGCCCTAATATAGATACTTTTGGCTCCACTCAAGGCCTTGTTTCATTGCCATCCAGGTGTCCATAGCCCTTGTGGAGGTTACTAGAATCACCTTTGATTAGAAAGCTTTTAAATTTTTGATAAAGCTCTTATTTTTTTTATTTTATTAAGTATTTTTATCTTTTATCAAAAGTTGGGAACCAAAATTAGCCAAGTTTTAGGATTTTTTCAATGTTTAATCTTCAGACAATCATCTTTGGTCATATACTTCATCCCAGGAAATAATATTATTTAGGTGATAACATGACTTTGATCTAATAATTCAAACTTTCATTTATACATATGCAATCCTTATCAGAATTAGACTTGGATCAAAACAAGGTGTAAGATTTCAAGGAATAATTAACCTAAGTATCAGTCCTCACCAATTTTTCCAAATCATAACATTAGGATCAAATCTCTAGAATCCATAATCAACCAATATATAAGGTTCATACCTAAATTATTGATTTGAGGGGTTATTTTGAGCATTTAAGATGGATTGGAGCCTAAAACTATCTTAAAAAGACTTATTTAAAATAGGGAACAAATCAAGAAAACAAACAAGAAAGAAGTAAAATAAATAACAAGAAAATAAATATATGAAAGCGCTATTTACAAATATGGAACAAGAAAGAAACTAAATAAAAGCCTACCTACACTAACTCTAACTAGTCTTACAAGTTACTCAATGAAGACTTGCGGTGGTATAATAGAGATTTAGTGTTTGAGGTATTACCCATTAGTTGAAAAGGTGAACTTTGATCCCTATAAGTCTTTGAGTTTGAAGGTGTTTTCTCCTAAAGTCTCAACAATAGGATAAGGACTAATCCATAAGGGAGTGAATTTCTCATGCTCCTTTTGGTTATGAGGATTTATCCCATAGGAAAACTAGGTCTCCCTATATAAATAACTTAATATTTGAACACTTATCAAATAATATTTGGGTTGTGGTTTGATGTCTGTTGAAGTTGGAAAATGCTTCTTCCCTTACATGATCCATTTGTGTGATCTCAAGTAACCTTGAATTAGCATATTCTTGATCTTCTTTCATTTACTCTTACATGAACTTGTACATTGGCATATTAAGAGTGATTGGAAATATAAGTTCTTGTCCATATACTATAAGAAAAGGTGATGGTTTCAATGATTGATTTACTTTAGCTTTGTCTACCCACAAAGCATATTTAAGTAATTTATACCATATCCTTAGTTTTTAAACTATAGAATTTTTAATGTCTTTCATCAAGTTATTATTTGTTGATTCTGAGACTCCATTACCTTGAGGGTAATGATTTAATGAGAACTTGAGAATTATGTAGTTATCATAAACCCACTCGATAATCTCAATAGATATGAAGGCTGGCCATTATCACAAACTAATAAAATTGGTGTCCCAAATCTTGTGCAAATATTTTCTTCCAAGAACTTGATCACATCTTTAGTTATACATTACTTGGTCATCACTACCTTTATACACCATATATAGTAATTAGTAGCAGTAAAAACATATTTATGTCCATCTAAAGAATTAGGGTTGATCATCCCTACAAAGTACAATCCCCATTGAGTAAAAGGTTTATCAATCATAACTGGCTTTAATGGCGTGGCTTCTCTTAGTTCCTTAGTGTTAAAAATATGACATTGATGACACTCTATAACATATTTATATGCATCTTTGAAGATGGTGGGCCAATAATATCCTACCCTCATGATATTATGAGTTGTCTTTTTAGAAGGGTGTCCACTTCCAAGCTTTTCATGAAAAGTACTCAAGATTTTAGCTACTTCTTTTGAGAAAAATATTAAGTATATACCTTTTATAATTATTCCTAAAGAGTATCCCATCCTTGATCAAAAATGTGCTTCTTTGAGCCTCAAAGCTCTTCTTTTCTCTCTACTCAATCCTATAGGACAAGAACCATTGATTAAAATATGAATAATTGCATCATACCAATCATTGGGTTTAAATTGTTGTTGATCCACCTGCATGACACTTAGCTTTAGATTGGTGTTAGATATCAATGTAATCAATCCTTAACACATTACAAATTTGTCAATTTTTATCTCAAGATCATACTCTTGAGGTATAGACATCCATTTACCTCTTGTCTCTCCTAGTTCACATTGACTAAGCATAAGTTTAGTAGGAGGGTTTGGCAATATTAAATGCACTTTATTCCTAAGAATATAGTGTCTAAACTTCTTAACTACCTTAACTAATGCCCCTACTTGTTTGCCAATCAAAGAATAGTTTTAATCAACATTCTTAAAATTAGTGCTCAGAAATGCAATAGGATGATCACAATTATTATTTTTCTAAGTTAAAATAACAAAAACTATATGATGAAAACAAAAAGAATAAAGATAAAAATCTTTTGTGAAATCAGAACTTATCAAACCGGTGCCTGTACTATTATTTCTTTGATGTCCTTGAAGGCTTTTGTTGCTTCTTCATTCCATATGACCTTGGCATCCTTCTTCAACACGTCATTAAGTGGATTCACAATTTATGTAAAATTATAAATGAACTTTCTCACAAAATTTATTTTCCCAAAGAAAAACTTTAATTCTTTTCTACCATTAGGAGGTTTTATTTTGGATATGGCGTCAACTCTATCAAGATCTATATAAATCCCATCTTTGTTTATATCATGTCCTAGTAACTTCCATTTTGTAACACAATTTTTTTTTTCTTAGGATTGAGATAAATTCTATACCTCTTAGAATGTTCAAATACCTACTTTAAATGCATAATGTGGTCTTCCCTATTTTTAGAAAACATAGTTAGGTCATCCATATATATGATGATGCACTTACCTATGAGACCTTGAAATGCATTGATCCAAAGGTCAATTCATAAAATTTCCCAAATCAAACTAAAACCTACACCATTACATAGGACCATTGAGACCTTCCCAATGGTATGTGGAACATGAAAAATAGAACTCATATGCTCCTTGTGCAGCTGGTCAAAGTCCTAGTCAAACTAGGTCAAATTTGGTCAAAATGCACAAAATGACCATTATATAATAATTTGAAAATAGTTCCACTATAAATATATCATCACAAGTTTTGTAGCATAATTTATGGTTTGTGAAACTGAGTCTGTATGCAAAAGATATGGTTGGTCAAAGTTGTTGTCAAACTTGGTCAACAAGATGATGTGGCAAAAATGTGGACTAGTAAGAATATGACACATGGCAGTTACTTCATGTGGGGAAATAGTGGGTTTCAATCATTTATATGTGATAGGTGAATATAGTCATCTTTGATAGGTGTAATGCAATAGGGCAAAAAAATTTGGGTTTTGAATGGAACATCTAGTTGGATGTCGATAAGTGGTGAGTGGCGGGTCATCAAGCCACCATGTGGCTTGCCACCAAATATTTTCCATGGTCCAATTTTAATTAATTCTTGAATTTTCCAAACAAACCATTTTCATGTGACCCATCTATGTCACCACATACCTTCCATGTGACATCCACAAATATTCATGTTCCATCCACGTTATACCACTCAATATCCACATGAAGCCCCAAACACCACCACACAATTTCTAATTCCCAAAAAATTATCACATGCCACCACAATTGTCACCAAATCCCACTAAAATACAAGTTTATGCCAAACACTTGGTAATGGATACCATGAACTTCATGGTATTTAAATATCCATTATGTCACCCACTTACTAATGTGGGACTAAAGATTTTGATGGAAACCAAAAACTATACCAAGAGTTTCAAACCCATGATCTACTGTGTAAAAGGGATAAGGCCCAAATGCACCATCTATGGGTCTGAATGGCTATATAAAGCCATGAAATTATATTTCAACAAAAATGAATGGAGTCCTTAGTCAAGGCATAAAAACCCACTTCTACTCTTCATCCAATTCAAGGCATCTGAAAGCATTTTTAGCTCTCAGTGTAAACTAGAGATTTATTCTAGTTTTCAAGCTAGTTCTAACCATATGCTAAATGTCAAGGTTTTATTCTATTTGACATTGATTTTGACACCCAAAAATGATATTTTTGAGTAGAAGACATCCACAAGTGTTTTTTGGGAAGGTGGAGAATTTGTTCATGGGTTTACTGAGATTCTTCGAAGGTCCATAAAACATGATTCATTATTGTTCTGTAAGATTTGCCTTGTGCTTACAAATATTTTATAATGAATTGGTTCAACTAATTTGTGAACTTAGAGATGCAGACATTATCAAACTCTGTAATCAACTCTTGTGTAGTGTGGTGTGTATTTTCATGTATTTATTTTACTTAAGTTGATTATTTTATAGAATTAATATCGATGTATTTAATAATTGCCTCTAAATTATTCATCGTAAACATTTTGGCATGAAAATAATTGCTATTTTATGGATCGAGTTTGGTATTAGAGTAGTTTTTGCCTTTTATGGCTATTGGGACTAACTTAGCCATGGATTTAGATTTGTGGATGCAGTTGTCAATGATACTATTGATATTTGGATTAATGATATAAATGATTATGTCATACAGATGGGAGTAGCCACAAAAAATAGTAGAATTTAACACCATGGTAGTGAACATGAGTACTCATCAATGAACTCAAGATCAACAAATCATTGAACTCTAGAAAAAAATTTGACTCTCTTTTTGATCAGTTATAAGAAGAGTTAGGATGAAAGAAACATCATATAGATGATCCCGATACTTCAACCAATCCAATATTTAGTCATTGCTTGAGACATGGACATGTGGTAGAACATTGTTGGTTGTGACATCTTGAACATGCACTGTAGTGATCCAACAAAAGAATGTGGGTAGAGGAAAAACTCCTACTATTCTAAGTACCAGTTAGTATTCAAAATCCTCAGTTTGATAGACAACACCATCTGGACCTCTAGATATTATCTTATGATCTATGAGATCCTCCAAACAAAATATTTTAGTTATTGCAAAGGGACATGTCATTAGACTTATTTTTGATGGAGACATCAGAATAAGTTATGTGACCACTAATGTAGTACATTGATTAGGCCTATTAATAATGCCACAATCACATACTAGAATAGTTAGCATGTAGAATGGTATTATTTGAGTTAGGGAAATATGCTATTTCACCTTACAATTTATAGTTGGGAGACATTTCACAGATGTAATGACTCTTGATATCATCCCATTGGAGATGAATGAGATGGTTCTGGGAAATTTATATCTCTTCTCTTGACAAGCATTTTTTAGAGATGATAGCATTGATAATTGCTTAGACCACACTCGGATCATGTAGTTTGAGATGGGGCAGGTCTCTATACTTAGTCACGATGAATCCAGCTAGACATCGGACTCATATGTACTAGAAGACCATTAGGACCCTGAAGATGAGCCACATGATGATCTGTAGAAAGACTACTAAAGGAGTTAGGCCCACACTAGGATCTTACAACTAGTAAGGAATCTTGGGTGTATTTTAGGTCATCTATTTGTATATAGTTATAAAACTAGCATAAATCATGTGCTAGTTAGATGTATGAATAAGACCCGTACAGGTAATATTGTGACATACATCATGCATATTTGTAAAAAGACCCATAAGACACTATGTGTATCTATATATACATGCATTATATAATTGCAGTTTATTATGTTATGAAAGTCACCTATAGAGAAATACTGAGTGACAGGTTTATCATACTAAATTTATCTTCTCACATTCTTAGGTAGACATTTTCCATTAACATCATATGCAGATTAGGGTATGTTTGTTTCTATTAGTTTTATTCTATAGAGAATAGTTAAGCAAACCTAAGAAGCACTTGGTCCACACACAGTTTTGTAAAGGGCATGCATCAAGAAGAAGACATTAATGGATATGCTAAAAGATCACTAGACTTATCTATGAAGAGGTTCTAGGGAAGCTATGCAATAGAGGAAGTCATCACATCCTAGTTTTGCGTAGAGGCTATTGATATCCATATAATAGCAGAGGATTTATAGAAGAGGTGATAAATCAAATGTCCCAAGCATTGTAAGTGTTATGTGGAACTTGAATAAACTAATAAAGACCCATCATAATTCTTTAATACTGACTAGCATTTTAGAGGATCAATATAGATTCCAATTGTGGAGTAATATTTTTTGAGACCATAGAGTCCACTATAGAGATCTTCATGAGACAATATGAAGTTCCAAATCTAGTATCGACTTTTGGTGGACCAAAAGCCTTCTTAGTGGGGAGGATTGATCTAGAGGTTAATTTAGAAAAATGTCCTCGATCAGACCAAAACCTACACCATCACGTAGGGCCCATTGAGACCTTCCAAATAGTATGAAGAATTTAGAAAATGGAGCTCACATGATTCTTATGTAGCTGGTCAAAGTCTCAGTCAAACTAGTCAAAGTAGATCAAATTTGGTCAAACTATATAAAATTACCATTATGGAATAATTCTAAAATATTTCTACTACAAATATCTCATCGTGATTTTTTTAGTATAATTTATGGTTTGTGAAATGGAGTCCATATGTGAAAGATATGGCCAATCAAAGTTATGGTCAAACTTGGTCAATAGGATGATGTGGCAAAAATGTGGACTCGTAAGAACGTGACACATGGCATTCAGTTCATGCAAGAAAATAGTTGGTTTTAATCATTTATATTTGGCAGGTGAATATAGTCATCTTTGATAGGCATAATTTAACAAGGCAAAAAAAATTTGGGGTTTGAACGGAACATTTAGTTGGACGTCGACAAGTGGTTGATAAGTGGTGAGCAAAGATTGGTCCATATGGTGGTTACTCAAGCCACCACGTGGCTTGCCATCAAATATTTTCCATGGTCCAATTTTAATTAATTCAAAAATGTTCCAAACAATCCATTTCCATGTAACCCATCCATGTCACCACATACCTTCCATTTGACATCGACAAACATTCACATTGCATCCATGTGATGCCATTCAACATCCACGTGAACCCCCCAAACACCACCACATACTTTCTAATTCCCATGAAATTATCATATGCCACCATAATCCTCACCAAATCCCACTGAAATAAATGTTTATGCCAAACACTTGGTAATGGAGACCACAAACTCCATGGTATTTAAATATCTGTTATGCCACCCACTTACTAATGTGGGACTAAATATTTTGATGGAAACTAAAAACTATGCCAAGAGTTTTGAACTCCTGACCTACTATGTAGAAGGAATAAGTCCCAACCACACCATATATGGGTTTGAATGGCTATATAAAGCCATGAAATTATATTTGAACAACGATGAATTGAGTCCTTAGTCAAGGCATAAGGACCCACTTTTCCTCTTCCTCTGATTTGAGGCATCTAGAGGCATTTTCAGCTCTCGGTGTAAACTAGAGATTTGTTCTAGTTTCTGAGTCGGTTCCAACCATATGCTAAATGTCAAGGTTTGATTCCATTTTAAAATGATTTTTATTCCCAAAAGTGAGATTTTTGAGTAGAATACATCTAAAGGTGGTTTTTGAGAAGGTGGAGAATCTATTCTTGGGTTTATGAAGATTCTTCAAAGGTCTGTAAAACATGAATTCATTATTGTTCTATAAGGGTTTCCTTATACTTGTAGACAATTTATAATGAATTAGTTTATCTAATTAATGAACTTAAAGATGTATGCATTGCCTAACTTTGTAATCAACTCTTGTGTAGTGTGGTGTGTATTTTCTTGCATTTCTTTTACTTATGTTGATTGTTTTATGGAATTAATATTAGTGTATTTAATAACTGCCTATAAAGTATTCATCATAAACATTTTGTTACAGAAATAATTGCTAGTTTACTGATCATGCATGGTCCATAGCTCTTTCAAAAGTTGTTCCTACATTTATTAGCGCAAAAGGCAGTCTTTTGTAGGTAAAAGTGCCCCACTTAGTTGTGAATGCAGTCTTCATTCTATCCTCCTTGTTTACAAGTACTTGATTATAACCTAAAAAAACATCATGAAAAGACATCATAGTAGAACCACTAACAATTTGAATAACTTGGTCAAGAGAGGGCAAAGGATATTTATCCTTTTTTGAAACTCTGTTCAAATTTCTAATTTTTATGCATAATCTAATTTCCCCATTTTTCTTTCGAATCACTACTAAGTTAGCTACCTAGGTAGAATGTCTAATGGGCAAAACTATTTTTTCATCCAATAGCTTCTTGACCTCTTTATAGATCAATGATTCTAAAATAGGGTTGACTGGCCTTTGCTTTTGTTTGAAAGGTTTATAGGCTTCTTTTAATGGAATGGTATGGGTAGTGACTCTAGGATCAAAGATCTTTAAGTCTTCATAGGACCATGCTATAACATATTTGTATTTGGTTAACAACTCCTTAGCCTTTTTCAATTCTTCATTTGTATATGTTGTACCAATATTTACCAGTTGAGGTTGATCTAGAGTACCAATGTCAACTACATTATAATATTTTCTATTCACTTTAGGAACTTTGACAAATTTAGCTAGTTTGTCTATGTCAAATAGTCTTTCTAAGGCAATCATGCCATTGGGAATTTTATTGTCATTCAATTGAATAACCTTGTCATCAGCTTTGTATTCACCAAGAGAATTTTCATTGACCTCATCAATGATATGAGACTTAAATACTTCTAAGTTGTTCATGAAGTCTAAGATTTTTTTATCATCACTAAATACTTGTAAATGATTGACATTTTCAGGAACCAAGGGACATGGGAACAACTCAATACTAAGGTTTCCTAGTTTGGAGTCTTGATTTGGTATAAGATTAACTATAGCTAAGGCTAGCTCATCATCCAACTTGTTTTTTCTATAGGAATTGAAGTAATGCTAGAAGCATCAAAGTACTTTATCAAGTACCACACTCTGAACTTATGTTTCTTAAGATAAGATAATTTTTGTTGGTACTTACTTCTAACTTGATTGATAACTAGCTCAAAATCACCATACACTTGCAGTTCTTTGACTTTATGTTTGATAGCAAATTGTAATCCCAAGATCAAAACTCCATACTTTGCTAAATTGTTAGTGCAAGGAAGCTAAAGTTTGTAAGAAACATTAAATTCCTTCCCAATGGGATTGATTAGAATAGCTCCTACTCTAGAACCAAATTTACATCTTATACCTTCAAAGTATAATTTCTACTTTCTAAGCATAAAATGAGAATTTTTAGAGTCACATACCTTAGAAGTGTCAAGAGTATTAACCATGTTGACCCTTTCATTGGTAGCATTGTATTCAGTGATCATGTTTTTCATCTTTGGCTCTCTTTCAATTCGAATTTTATTGGGAAATCCCTTCCATGGAAGCCACATATGGGAATATTCAATTGACATGTACCCATTTAAGGACTTGGTCCAATCTCTACTTAGCAACATCCCATAAGCATTAAGAATTTTCATAACTTGGATGTCTATAAATTGCTATATCCTTGGATCTACAACAAGGTGCATATGAACATTCAAAAATTATCCAATTACTTCAACTCTTGATTTATCTAATTGATTAACTACTCTATCAGACTTAATTGGAGTTAAACCAAGTTTTTATTTGTATGATATTGGTAGAAACACTTGAATATAAAAAAAAAATTATGCAAGTTTTTATAAAAAACTTTAATTGTTAGTAAGAAAGGGGGAACTTATAATTTATTTTTGTATATAACTACATTGGCATTTACAATCTTTTGTGATCTATTAGGCTTCTTGGATAAAGATTCAAGAAAAAAGTCTCTTTACTCAGTAATTTGAGTCAATTCATATAAAGTGATATTAACCTAAATATTTTTTATATCCTTAACTATATTATATCCACTCCTTGTAGAAAAACTAGATGAATCAATATTGTTTTTAGAGGTACTTCCCTTTAGAGGTTTTGGATTGTTGTTTGTTGTGGGATCTGGAGGAGTATCAAAGTTGTTTGGTGGAGTTGAAGTAGTCAATGGATATTTTTTCTCTCTATTCCTCATAGGATAAGTATTCTTTAGGTATTTTTGAAAAACATGAACCTATTCTAGAGTCTCCTTAGGTTCATTCTCCTCTTGGAATGGAAAATCAAATGTCTCCACCATTAGAATTTTGTGAGAAGATTTAGATGAATTTAAAGAACCAGATGTACCTATAACATTATATTTTTTAGGTCCACATTCAAATGTATCTAATTAATCTTGAAATAACTCGAAAGCATTACAAAATTCAATACAATCCAATTCACCATGCTTTGAATAGTTATGAACTCTGTAATATTTAGTTAAAGCTACATCACATATGTTTATCTTAGGATTGTTCTTATTGGTAGATGACTCATTGTTATTGTTTTTGCTATTGTTGCCATTGTGAAACCAATTTTTAGGTCTATTAAACCTTTGATAAGAGTAATTTTTGTTAGATATTTATCTAGTATTACCCAGTTGTTTTTGTAACTAAAGGAAATTAATGCTCAATTTTTGAACCATTTTGAGTATGGAGTCATTCTCATTTTTAGGTGCATTTGATTTGTTAACTTGAGTATTATTATCAATTGTTATCACCAAATCTCTTTAATCTTGTGGATAAAATCCATTTGTAGTGTTATTTAAGAATCCTAGGTTTTGACCAAGATGAGCATGATTCAAGGGTAATTGATTCAACACTAGTGTTTGGTTAACATTAGGAATGACATTAAACATAGTAAAATTAGGATTAACATTTGGAATGGCATATGCTATTTGACCTTGAGGTTTCATTTAGTCATTGATTTTCATAGCTTCAACATAAGCCAAGGCTAATGTGTTTATAACTCCAATAGACCTTTTTTTAAACATATAAGTCAAGGGATCTAAAGCATCCTTATAAATATCTAAAGCTAAGGCTTCAACAGGTCTACATGGAGCTATAGTTATAGTAAACATATTTTATAATCTAGCATTAAAATCTCTAATGGTTTCACTTGAATCTCTTTTCACAGTGGTAAATTATTGATAAAGTATATAAGGACTAATGATTTTTATAAATTGATTAATGAAAATATTGCTAAAATCATTCCAACAAGGAATGTAATTATTAGAAAGGTTGAGAAATCAATCATATACACCATATTTAAAAGTAAAATGGAAAAATATAAATGCAACAGCTTCATGAACACCATTTAAAAGTCTTAAAGCAACTTTAAAAGATTTGATATGTTCTTCAACAGTAACCACACCATTAGGACTGAAAGAAGGTAAATATTTCTCAAGATTTTTAGGTAAGTCATATACTTGACTAAGAACATTGGTGGAAGATGTACCTAACCAAGCCATACCTTGATAAGAATTGAACATAAGAGAACCATGAATAGGTGAAGTAAGTTGGGATTTATAAACCCTATGCTTGTCTTTATCTGCTCTAGCTTTCTTATGAACTTCTAATGAAAGGAGAGGTAATCTTGTCTCTGAATGTGACCTAGTCTTGATTCTTGGTAGTTCCATCCTATAAAATTTGAATTCTATTCAAAATAAGATGTGTAAACCTTATCTTTTTAAAGAATAATGATGAAATTTGCACGTTAAGATAATTTTTCACAAATTCATAAAATTCTTTCAAAGGAGGACTATCTTTAACTTAATTAGATCAAAGATACCTCCAAACTTACAAATATGAGTGATTTTTACACTTCCAAGTTCAAATAAATATATATTTTCAAAGAATTAATCAATATTTGAACAAAATTTCTATTACTAACCTTGAACATGGTGAATTTACACAACTTAAACTACCTTTACAATAATTTATCATGAATCTTCAAAAAATATCTCTCTTTGGATAAATAAGCCCAAAGATTAGTTTAAAATCATGAATATAAATGATCTTTACACAATTGAGCTAAGAAAGACAAATATGTCAAGAATCAACTAATCTTTAACCAGAATTCACTAAAATTAGTAAGGATACTTCAAATTCATGAAGCTTTAGCTAGAGACCCTCCTTCTAGTGCCAATGTTCATGTCTTTTAATAACTAAAAGTGCATCATAGAGTTTCAATAGTGTTTAAGAAACACTTCTCATTTCTAGATTTAGAGAATCGATTGCATGAGTTATTAGTTTTGATATTCTTGATATCTTTGGTGGAGTAGTGGCAAAGCTAATAACTATTTCACAATTGAAAATGTAAATGGTTAGTGAGAGAAACCATGGTGTTAAAGCCTACTTGTGAACATGAAATTAATTTGAACTAAGTAGAGTAAATTAGGATCAAAACCTAAATTCTAAGGTCTAAACTAGCATGTATATTTATAGTGAAAACTAAACTATAGTGAATTGATAAAAAATGAGCAAAAAGAAGGGTAGGGTAGAGAAGAAAGGTATTGTTGATCTTCAATCCATACATTATGATAAAGCTTAAATTTCTTCTAAATAAGCACTCAAACCAATATATGACATGAAATATCTAAATCTTAGATCCTACCATATATCATGTAAAAATCAAAGGATAGTAGAAATAATGTAAATAAGAACTAGATTCAATTCAAAGATTTACTCCTTTAAGCAAATTGCATTAACACATCTATAAGAAAAGTAAATAAAATGAAATGAATATAAGATATTTCAATAAATATATCATAAGCAAGAATTGACAACTCTGCATTCAAGTCTACACATCTAGAATCTAAGAAAACCATTTAAATCTAAACATTAGACTAGAATGTTGAGGAAGCAACCATAATAACAGTCACATAAACAAATACTAGACAATCTTTGCAAAATTCTTTGCTTGTATTAAATGATCCAAGTTTACAACTAGATTTTTTCTAAAAAAACTCCCTCCTCTTTTTACAAATGATAATTATAAAAGTGTCATGGACAACTTTCCTTTTACAACCTTCTAAAAAGACACTTTCTAAGTGGACTGACCAATAATCAATGTGTTTTACAAGATGCACATAATTTTACAAAAATAATATTCCTTTTTAAAATGATATACTAATCTAAAAATTGAAAGTCTTGGTTGAGTAATATTTCAAGAACACACAAATAATAATGCTATCTCTGAGAAGAGATATTTTATTGCTCAAAATTATAGGTACAACATATGCCTATCTCTAGGAAGAGATGTCTATTTTCCTTTTTGAGATATATATCTATTTATACCTATTTTTGAAGGAAAGAAGAGGATGTGGAAGGTCACCAATATTTAGGGAGATGAATTGGTTTAACTTCAAAGAAATACAATAATACAAAATTTGAGAAATTACTATTTTTAAACACTTACTATTTTTAGACTGCACTACTAAAATAGAAATTTGGGACACTTTCATTTGGTTTTTATGGGCCAAAACCTATAAAATAGTGCTTGAAAAATCTCACAGCATTACCCTCTTTTTTATCTTTCTAATGGTTTAAAAATGGAGTCAAATAGAACTATGGTGCAAAAGTTATGGCTCCTAGAAGTTCTACCATGAATTAAGGTAGGACTGTCACTTGAAGTGTTGCCTAGATCATTTCCTAAAGTGTTGTCCAAATCATATACATGTTTAGTTATAAAATAATATGCTAAAGTCAATAAATTTGAATTTGAGAAGCTTCTTGTTGCTTTTAGTACTTCATCTTTATTGGTTTATCATCTTGATCATCAAAAAACTTGAAGTTGATAATGGGCTCCATGAAAAGTTCTTGATCAGTCAGACCTTTGATATCTTTATTAGCCTTGTCCAAATATTATTTGATTCTCTTTGCATATCCTATCTTTTATTATATAGATAGGATCATATCCAAGATCATTTTGTTATCTACCTTGTTTTACCTTAGATTTGATTCTTTACTTCTTGTATGAATTGAGTAACTCTATGTTTGAATTCTTCATCCATTATCAAGCCCATAAGACTGAGCATATTTGGATCATTGATTAGGCTCCTTAGTATGTGCATCATCCTATTTTATAATTTCTTGAGATCACTATAAATATCCCCCATTTTCTTAGACCATTTGTTTAAAGCTTTTATATTCTCTGTCAATATAGCCATATCCATATTCAAGTGTGCCAAGATGACTGTTTTGAACCCATGAATTTGATCCTCTGTTGAAACATTGATCAAATCCTTCACTTCATTTTTTAAGATTTCCATTGGATAACTTGGATTGAATTCAACGTACCATGTTAGTTAACCATATCCTACTTGGACTTTACTACTTTCAAGGAGCTAAATAGATCATACATGGTTATTTCAAATTAGTTGACTATATCTCCTAGAATAGACAATTAGACTATCCCTATAAGTTCTTTTATTGATTTATCCATTTGATAACAACTTAAAATTGTTCTATTTGTGATAGAGCTAATTACAAGACATATTCTTCAAATATTGGATCTTCATCTAGCCTCTATCTTTCTTTCTGAGTCAGATTAGTCAAAGGCTCTAATTTTTGATAGGCTATCTCCTCACCACCTTATATGACTATTTTTTCAATCACCTTTATAAACCAGTAGTCCCTAGGTCAAACCTAACTCTAACTAGGGATTGAGTCACCTATGGAATAAGGATATCTAATTGTGATTGGGTTAGTGACTGGGTTGGAGTAGCCAACGTCTTTGCCTCTTCCTCTTTGAAACCAACAATTCATGGTTTTAGTTCTTTCTACATAGGGATATTAGGAGCCTTGACCAAGGCCCATGGGTGATAAGTGGGTAACATTTACACTCTTGGTTCATAAATTAACCAATCAAGAATAGGTGTACCATAAAATATGTTCTCTTTAATGAATAAATTTACTTATTTTAGGGGAGGAGTGATGGTCACCTTGGGCTTCTTAGCTTTTGAAATAAGGGTAGTCTCTACTTTCTACTTGGGGGGATCAACAGCTACTAAGTCCAAAGATTCCCATTTGTCATCCTTAATTTCCTCAACACTTACCTTATCTTATTCATTTGAATATATATATATATATATATTATAGATAGCATCTTCAATACAACTTCCACTAACTCTTGAGGATCTATGGCTATCATATGAATCTCCTCTTGATGTAATTCATGTTTTAATACCTTGGAAGGTTCTGGAGCTGATGAAGTAGAAGCAATATCACTTAGCCTTCTTTCCTCTAGACTCTTCTCTTCAAGATTCTATTATATTTTTGTCTCTACTTGTGCACTAACTGATGGAAGTCTAAAATATTCACTATTAGCCAAATGATACTCACTAGGGCCTAGTTTCCATCTATCATCCATTTTTTTATTTCTTTGCAATCTATACTTAGGTCACAGGTTGTGTTCTTTCAATCTTCTAGTGACTTCAAATTAAGTATATGCCTTGGTGTATATAGGATCAATGTCACCAAGATCATATTCATAGGGAACATTTAGGATCCCTTTGAGTTTCAAATACTCTTTAATCATTCCATAAGGGTCCCATTGTCTAAGTTCATCTATATATAGATTGAAAGATGATCTATGCTTTGATGTTACCTCAATGTGATCCCATTGTCTAAATGTAGTCTTATTAGTTATCATTGGGAAGTTTTGCAAAAGTATTTTTATCTTGGTTTTGCAAAGGACATCTACACCATGGAATAATTGGTAGGCTACCTATTACTTTACTATCTTATCAGGAACATGGACTGGTAAATTGAGAGGATAATTTTGAGTCCCCTCAATTCTTATGATAGTACATTTAGGGTATAACCATATGTATCCCATTATTTCAATAGATTTATTGATTAGAGGGATAGTCAGTTATAGCTTCACTTAGGGTAGGGTAGTCATAGTCACAAATAAATTGAATGTGGTATCTATATTTGAAGATGTGAAAACTTGGAATGATATTGAGAAATGGTCAAGTTTTTATTTGGAGACCATTCCATTTGATTGGTAATATTTGTGGTTACACATAGGCCATATAGGAGGTAGGGCATCATATAAAATTGAGTCTTCTTCTTATGTTTGATTGCATTTATTTGTATACTTAGGGAAATACTAATTATTTCACCTAATGGAGGGATAATTACCAGTTCAATAATGAAGTAGACCATGGTCCCCCATATTAGATCCAAATATGTTGTGGTTTTATATCCTTACAATTTGTTTAACATTATCATTACCATCCTGACTAAAGGGGATGTTCTTATTAAGATTTGAAAAACCTAGTTTCTAAATTCTAGCCATATAGCTAGGGTGTCCATAGAATTATGCTCTTTATCCTAGGAATTGATAGAGTCTAGGTCAATTTGGGTCTTGGGAAATTTGTAACAAGATTCAAATGCAATAACATAAATTTAAGTCACTTTATTGTCATTGTGTTCATTAATTAACATGTCATTATCTATAATAGCTTCCTTAAAAATAGGAGCAAGAATATTAATGTAATAGAGTACATCTAATTTTGCAACTGCATAGTGTAAACTAGTCATCTATATTGGTATAATGTCATCATATAGTCTCCTTGTAAAGAGAATATTTTATTTTTCCTTGGTGATATATGGTTGATTCTCAATTGTCTAGAATAATTTAGACTAGTTTTTATCCCTTGTGTTCAAAGAAATAAAAATGAACTCTATGTCTTTAAACACACAACCTTCTACATCTGTTATCAAATATAACTTACCATCTGCCTTTGATACATGCTTATGAGTCACCATTACTATAATATTAATCAAATTATCTAATTGGGGATGATAATCCAACTATTTTAATTCAATTACAATGATTCTAGAGATAATTAGGTAATCCATACACCCTAGGGTTTTATTGAAGGTTTATGAAGAGTTTTAATGGTAGTCAGCTAGTTCGAACAATGACCGCTTATGACTTAGATTTAATTTGATTTGCACATTTATACCTTTCATGTGTTAGGTCCCACAAGATATCTAATTTGACATGTCTCACTAATGTGGCATGCACATGTCATACTACTCATTTATTTAAAATATGACCATTTATCTCTCTTGGACACGTGTTAGTACCTTATGTAATCTTGAAGCTTGATCGATTTGTACCATTGATCTATTAAAAAGTCATCTAGTTTTGACTTTATCAATGGCTATTGATCTTTCATTTGAGTTTCCAAGAGTGTGTCACTTGGTAGCTTCATAGGCTCTTTGAGTACATTTCAAACACACTCCATCACTTAATGCCTTCTCATCATATGGTAGCATTATGTTAGATCTAGGCCTATTGAATTATTGAACTGATATGTGCCATTGATATTGATTTGAAAGATTAAATGCTATTCATTGATATCTATCTAATTCCTCATGGTTGTGGCATGTCACTACCACATTCAGCTTGGGACCTTTGAAAATTCCACCTTCATTCATACCATCAATCTATAAGATGTACAAATAAACGTGGGTTATTGATTCATTCTAATCCTTATTCATAAGGACTAACATGAACCATTGATTTTTTTTATAACTTCACCTAGATCATGACACTTGTCACTTTTGCATTCTCTCATAGACTATTTGATAATTTGACTCTTCACTCACCATTATATCTTTAAGATATATTTGAGATCATGACAGTTGTTAGTCTCATGTTGATCTTATAACCTTTTAACATTTGACTTTAGAAATTTCATGTGTATCATTGATCTTCGACCTGAGTTCCTGATATCTTGACACTTGGTGTCCTCATGTTAATTCATTATTACAGGAAATGAAAATAAGCTAATGGCTCAGGTAATATAAAGAGACTCAGGATAAAATTTTAGTCTAAGTTTTAATCATGTTAATAAACACGATCAAAACTTTAAGATAAAATTTAAACTAAGTTTAAGACATAATAAAGTGTTCCCACGTAAATTTGAATCTATCAAAAGGACTTAGGCTAAAACATATTAGACTAAGGTTTTTTTTAACACTTTTTAGATTTAAATTCAATCAATTAATTAAGACCAATAGTTAGTATAAAATGATCAAATGAGATCATATTATTTAACCAACTAAGGGTAAATTTGGAATTTAAAGCATAAAACCCTAAACAATGTTCACTCAAATGGGACTCCATTAAAGCTGTAACCTAGAAACAAAAATCAATCATTAGAAATATTAGATAAATTTAAATGAAGATTAAATGTTAACATGCTAATGTAAACTAGATCAAGCATGATATTCAAATAATGCAATTTGATCAAGTGGGGTATTCAATCTATAACTCAAATTTGTAGAATTTGAACAAGGGTCCTTATTTTTGAAAAATTGGGGTTTGTTAACCTCAATAAAATGCATTGTTTGGAAGGTAAGGATCCTTTAATTTAGATTCCTTGGTTGATATTGGTAGTAGTTCTAGATTTGAAACATGAGTATCCCTTTCCACTTCAGGTTTGTAATGCTTTCTTCTTCTTGATAGCTTAATGAAACTTAGTAAAGATGTTATAATAGCTTGGTTAACCTTTCAAAAAAATTCAATATCAAATGAAGGTAGGAAAAATTCATCACTATATACAAGGGGGATATTATTTGGAAATGTTGGAATAGGAGGGTTTTGATTAATGAGCTTGAAATAACATCTCCTTTATAATTAATTTTCAAATCGTCCATGATATATTTATGGAGTTGGTAAAAAATATCATGATTAAACAAAGGAACACGATTTCCATGTGAAATAAATTTTTGTGTAGAAGGTAAATGGATTTTGATCTTATTTAAGATGGATCAACTTAATTTTTGAGATGGTGAGAGTATCGAACTATAAAAGATACCACCATTTAAAAAATTTATATTATATAATTTATCACTTATAAGAATTCAAGAGTATTCAATTTTGATTCTTTCTTTGAGGGAGAGTTTGTGAGTTTCATAATTATAATCATCAAAGCAATCAATATCATCCATGATGAGAGATAAATAACACAAAAATTAGGACAAGGTAGGAGAGAAACATCTAAAAGATAAACATTATGAAATAATGATGCTCAAAGATTGGGTTCACCAAATGTTTAACCCTAAAAATCTATATTAAGGGGATATAGGGTTAAGAATATAGAAATGAATAAGTACAAGGGTGACAAAAAGATCTATATTAGGTTAATTATTTGTAAAACTTAGATAGTAAATATAATAAATTTATTATATTAAGATATGATAAAAACATAAATTAAAACTATGCTATCTATGATAATGATAGATAAATAAGATACTTAACTAGTTATGATGCTAATGCAAATATGGATTTGGAATAGGTAGTGTTGTAGTTTAATTTGGTTTCAATTTATTTACTCTATCGAGTGCTCATCTAGTTTTTCCAAGTTAGTTCTTAAATTATTACAACTAGGTGTAAATAAGGTATGTTCTCATAGCACTCAACATTTATCACTTAGATACACTAGCATTAATTTACACAAGGTACAAACCTTATGTGCTCACCCAAAGTGTAGTAGAGAAAGAACTACGGCCCACATCAGGCTATTTATTCCCTGGCATAACTCATTCTTCATAGGGCTTGGTCATTACAATAACAACATTGGTAGGTTCATTTGTGCAAGAGATTTTCGGGCTAGGATGATGGTATATAGACATATATCCTATTTGGGCAACTACTTGTAGTCATAAGGGTACAAGCCTATATTGGGTTGGTTTTATGCTTTCTAGGGTGCAAGCCTTTATGTTACTAAGTTAAGAATCATTTAGGTAATTTAGTGGGTCAAGGGAATTGATTTATATCAAGGTTCTATGCTTAAGTTATCACTCTTAGTAAGGGTATAAAAGCTTTGGTGCATACTTCTCTTACACTTAGGCTAATTCACAGGTTATGTCGACATCATCACATAACATAGAGATGCCATTAATGATTTAGAAAAAAACTTAGCTTAACAAAACCTTCATAAATTGAAGCTATACCATCATAACTATTGAATTAATTTTTCATCCAAAAGACATTAACTAGAGGTGTAGCCAAATCAAGCTCAAATAGATGCAACACCATTCTTCATTAAAAAAAGTCCAAATAAGTAGAGTACATGATAAGATAACTAAAGAAAATACTTAGCTAAAGATACTAGTGGCCCAGAGGCTCATATATGAGCTTAAGCACTATAATATGGAGCCTGATAGACATCTATGCTATACCTAACAATAATGGTAGCTCTAACAATCTAGTTCATTTTTTTTAGATATTTTATACATCAACTCCCCTCCTCTAACTCACTAGATCGAGATTGACTTTATATCCCATAGGAACATCTTCATGCTAAGGTAGAAAGTGCACATTAGGTGCTAAGATGGAGCCTTGGTTGATCATTTCATTATCTCCATCACCTTGTGCCCTTTGTATTATATTCACCATGTGAAGCCACTGAATAAGATGTCCTAAATAATTGGGTGCTAGTTAACCCCTACCAACTAGCACTATGTCTATCATGATTCCTCTAGCTAGCATAAAAGATACTAAAGTGGAGATCATACCAAGTGATTACCTCATGTCAAGATATTTAATAATCTGTCATGGATCTATACTTAGAATAAATAGGGGCCCAATATTAGCCCATACAAAATTGCTAGTTTATCCTCAAACTAGTCTTTCAAAGATTCTGGTGCATAGAATTAAGGTGTGCTCTCTTTTAGCTCAGTGTTGAAGTCCTCAAAGCCCTTGATAGAGAGCTTGATTTATTCAATGGTTCTATCTATCTCTATGGAGGTGGTGTTGAGCACAAACACATTTATCTTCTCCAATTCCTTCCTAAAGGTATCGAGGTTTGCCTTAGATTTTGTAACTCCTCCATCTAGGATTTCACCTTGTTATAGGCCTTAGTCTACAAGGAATGGAAGAGTATTTATAAGCTTTGTTCCTAGTATTTTATTTATGTGGTTAAGGTATTGACCTTCCCCATTATCTGGGAGCACGCTAACCTAATTATAGTGTATACCTATGCCATCAACTCTTCCTTTTCCCCTTTTTCCTATTTGAGGTACACATTTATGACTAATATCTATTTGGAGAAGCTACATAAGATAACATCAGCTACATTTACACCCACTTGAAGTTTTGTGAAAAGGTATTCTACCTCTTCAATTTTTTCAAAATACTCCATTTTTAACATGGTATATGGGTCCTCCTCTTATTGCATCATCTCTACCTTCAACATTGAGAGAATTTGATCCACTAGAATGCATGCCTTGTTAACCTCTAAGAGGTGATCTGTCAATGTCATATAAGAAGGATGGATTGACTATCTCTAGTACTTAATGAGTTGTTATAATTTAAACTTCATATCCTTCACTTCCTCTTCTACATCCAAGGTGATTTTATTCCAATTTGAATCCCTAAGATCATTGATGATATTCTTCCACATGACTTTGGAGGCCATCTAAATGAGTGCAATTGCCTACCTAATTGGGTTCATGTATGGGGATTTATGATAATGGAATCATTCCCTTCCTCTAGTTCATCTTCACCTAATATGAACTTATATGGTATCTCAAAATGAGGCTCATCCATATATCTATCAAAACTAAATGAGAGATATTTGTGCATCCTATTTGTGGTGGCTCTGATTGGCATATATTCAAATATGTATAAATATTCATCTATCCACCCCTTCTATGTCTTTTATCTTAGGCCAAGCTATGCACCTTCTTCTTCTATGATAAGTAGCTCCATTTATTCTTCTTCCTCTTCATCAGTGATACTTCTCTATCCAATGCTTTAATCTAAGGTTTTTATTCTTGGGAGTTATCTCCTTTGTCCACTTCTTCTTCTCCCTTGCCACTAGCTTTGCCCTCCTCTTCTTATTGCTAGGTCTCTATGGTATGCTCTATTTATTATTTCAAGGAACCATCATCGCCTTCCTTATCTTAAGGTACTACTTTACTACTTTGGCATGCCTGTAATCTAGCTTGGTCTATTATGTTAGTGGAGATGCTAGGCACCTTTTATGTCACTTATTTAATTGGTTGCATACTTGTGGCAACCTCTTTATCTTCCTTCTCTTTTTTGGCCCTTTTTTTTGGGACTTTTTCTTCTTGACCTTCCTTATTTTTGCAAATTCTAAGGCCTATTCTTCCTTGGCCTTCATTTCCTTAGGCTCAACTCTATTAATATAATATTGAGTCATGATGACTACCTTCATGGCCTCTCTTATTTTATATAGCACTAACACCATCTCTATTCCTTCCTTACTATGGCCCATTTTCCTCTATAATATTTTCTTTTCCTCCTTAGTTTGGGGAGGTTGTGTAGAGGGTTATTTTAATGAGGCATTGGGTGACTTTCTTGCTTCTCTAATCATAGTGGTAATGTTGCCTTGGATGGAATTTTGGATTTCTTATGTTCTAGGCTCTTCTCTTGCTTATTTTATAATGTATACCTTGGTTCCTCCTTCCTCTTCCTCCTTTATCTCTTCCTGATCCTTTTGTGCCTCCATTTCCTCATGTGCCTCTTACACTTCCATCTCTTCTAAGGTTATTATGGGCATTATAACAGGCCCTTTGGAATTATTATTCTTCTCCTTATTGTTGGGAGAAACATTCCCTTACATGAAGGTCATGTGCTTTCTCGTTAGGTATGATAGAGTAGCTTCCTCCCAGGAGGTGATCCTTAACTTTATGCACTCTTGAATTTATTCTAATGTTTCTCCTTGCTTTTTATAAGGATATTTATTATATGTTACTGGTGTGGACTTCCTTTCATCACCAATCTTGAGGGGGAGATCACCATCTTTCCCATGGTCTATACCCTTATTTCTCAGATTCATTTCATAATATAACATGTGTGTGTTTGAGTATTAATTCTTTCTAGAGGGGTGGAGGTCAATGTTATCCAAGTCATCCTCCTCATCTTTGGTAGCTTTTCCACTTGTGCACATGTATTATCTCCATAACCTACTTCTTTCCAAATCTATGGCCTTTATTAGGATGTCCAACTACTGTACATTGGGAATTATCCTTAGAATATCCTTAAAGTACTTGGAAAAAAATACATAAGGTAATTTTAGCCAACCTAATCAGTTTCTATCTATGAAAACCAAACACACTACACAAAAGTGTTGCATAATGACAAAGGTCACCATTCCAAACATGTTATAAGGGAGTTCCTCAGGGATGCACCATTATATCCCAAATGCCTTTATGTATTGGGTTCACCATCCCATCACTCAGGTCATGTAATTATTCGAGAAAGTAGGTGGGTAGGTGAAATCTTGGTACTTTAGCATCAGGGAGTCCTTATGTACCATGAAGACCCAAAGAGTGCCTTCATCACCATCCAACATGTTGATCTCCTCCATCACAATTAAAATCAACATTGAGCCCCATCTAAAGGTATCTCACATCGTATGACATTCAAGTAAATTCTTCATCATATTTAAAACATTAAATTTTCTTATGTTAAACTTGACCCCCTACACCATGTGGTGAGCAATGCATAGGTAAGCCTTGGTGATGTCCATCCATTGACCATTAGGGTAAAGTTTTGAACTAATGAGGTGTGAAACTACCCTTGTGCCAAGGTCCTTTATATATTTTATGAGGAAATCAAATATTCCCTTGTAGTACCTAAGGAGTTTCATGACCATTTCAACTTCAACATCATCTACCATCATCTAGTGGATGTTTGCATCAGAGTTTGGGAGCCTAGTGATTCTACTAATTAGGCTTGCTAATAACTGCATGAACCTCCTTATAAGTTAAAAATTATCTCCATGGATGCATGAGAGGAGGAACTACATGAGTTACTCTAGCTTCCCAAAATATATAAACACATAGATCTAAGTTGTGCTAGTGGTCATAAGTCTACCTCAGATGGAGACATCGAACAATGCCACACCCACTTCTATCTTGGCCCCCATATCAACCACCCAATCTTGTACTAGATATTACACATTACTTGAATTATAATGGTTGTATTCATTTATCTGGTAGGTGTGAATGAAATAATCCTAATTCTATCCTACCAAAACATCCATGGGAAACTTCATTTACTAGTATGACATCTTTGTGAGTGTCTCAAGATCAACTACTATGACACTAATCCATTCCACCGATTACACTTTATTATTTAAAACAGCCATCTCTTCAATTTTCTATGTCTATTTAACATCCTTCTATTCATATAGTGTGCTATAACTCATGTGTTTCTTCCCCATCCTAATCTACCTAGTGTTGAAGCACAGTTTGTTTAACTTGATAAATCTTGTAATATTTCTTGGCACTTTTCATAGTAATGGGATCTATTACTGTGACTTAAGCTCTTGAGTTTTGCTTGCCATTAATGGTGGCCTCGAGATCAATCAATTTTTATGCTATCTAGTTTTCATATAATTCATTCTTGATACTTCTCTATGCTAATCTTAAAAGGTACTTTCCTTTCTCTGTTCAATCATTCTCTTTTTGCATATATGGGTGTTCAAGTTTTCACTATGATAGTATTTTCTTTCTTCAACTCTAGTTTGACTCTAGTTTTGTGCTCTATGTTTTTAGTTCAAATTAAATTGAGGTTTTTAACCTAAATCAATCAACCTTTTATTACTTTATACCTTTAATACAATCACCTTCTTAATTGTAGGTGATTAATGGCATGACGGTGCCTAGATTTCTTAGAATTAGCTAAAACCTATGAAATCCACAAAAATCTACTGACACCTATGTATTTAATGTGTATCTTTGTGCCTCCACTATTACCTCATTAAATTCTCAAAATGATATTTCTAGTGAAGTGACATGTTGTTCAAACAGTCACTTCCCACCTAACTTTAGGTGGATGCTATCTTGTCTTGATGATCTTCCTCTTGTGCTTTGTTCACTTGGCATGATCTTCACCTTTTATGCACACATAGCATCCTATGTGCCTCTATGCATCACTTGGTACTCATATCTATACAAGTCTAGAAAATTTCATGCACACAAAAACTTATGTGTCTAGCCTCAGGAACTTAGAAAGCATTCGTGCTTGACTCACTTGACTAAATTTTTTGGTGGATGTGACATAATATTGTACTTACAAACCTCAAAGTGCCTCACTTATTCACTCATCACCAACATAACACAAAACATAAGGAAATGTTTGGCTTACACCAAATGTTACTCAAGTCAACATAACATAACTGAGTTATGACTAGGAAGTTAGCATCTAATGGCATAAGTGACATCCTATTGTTTATAAGGCTTTAATCAGTTGCCATTAAAATTCCCAAGGAAAATTTCATCAAATAATGTGCACAACTTACATTCACTAGTTTCCAATATGTTATGGATGACATATGGACCCATTCACCTAATTTGTAGCTTTCCCAAGTGATTGAGGTACTTGGAGTCATAGAACAAGACCAACTCTCCTTTAGTAATTACCTTATGCTTAATATGTTTGTCATGCCATAATTTTTGGTGTAAATTTTCTATTTTCTCTTCACCTTGCTTGGGTATGCACCTCATCCAATTGTTCTAAGTCCTCTAACCTCACACTCAATGATTCTTAGTCATATAAATGACCAATACATTAAATATACAATGATGGAACCAAGAAATATATTGGTCAAAATACCTTAGTGCCAAATACTAGTTGAAATGGTGTAGCCTTGTCTAGGTACTTATAGGTTGTGAGATATGCCCATAATAATTTTGACACTTGATCATCCCAATATTTATGACCAATGTCACGTATATCCATGAGGAACATTCTTAGTATCTTTTTAAATTCCTCAACTATGTCATTCACTTGTGGATGATAAGGGGTGGTCTTATGGTGTTCTACCATGTATTTTTGCAATATGAACTGCATATTTTCATTGTTGAAGTGTGTGCCTCTATCACTAGTCAAACTAAGTGGGTACCCATAGTGACTTATGATGTTCTCCCATATGAAGCTCATGGATGTGGAGGTTGTGTAGTCTTTTCTTGGTGTTGCCTCAACCCGCTTAGTGAAATAATTGATGGTTGCTAGAATGTATCTTGCACCAGTGTGCCTTATTGTGGGAGTGATTAGCCCAAAAAAATCAATGACCCATTTTTCAAATGGTGTTTGGGAAAGAATGGAGATGACAAGAATTTCATCCTAGTGGTTGGGATTCCCTATGCACTAGCATATGTCACATGTCTTGGTGTAATCCTTTACATCTTAAAACAAAATTAACCACCACAAACATGATTACAATACCTTACATATTGTTGCATCTCCAATGCAATGGCCACCTTCTATCCCTTTGTGCACCTCATGTAAAATGGAGTCCATTTCATTTTCTAAAACACATTAGTGTAGGACTTCATCTCATCCTAGTTTGTATAGTTCCCCACTGATGAGCTAAAAAGGGGCAACATGAACTATGAGCTATTTTTCTCTTTAGTTGTCATGGTCTGGGGTACAGGTCTAGATGTTAAAAAAGTGACTATATTTTTCAAGTCCTTAGGGACACATTGGAATCTATATAGTTTCAAATTTTACATGTCATCCTTGATTGGTACTGCTATATCACCTGAGTTGATACAAGACAAATGGTCTAGGCCTAAATTCTATTTTCTAGGATTAATGATAACTAAGAACTGAAACTCTTGAAATAGAACTATTCATCTATAAATGTGTCATGGATAACATGATTATTAATGAGGTACTTAAGAACCTATTGGTAAATGAATAAGATGAATGGGGTTTCCAACAAGTATTTCTTGAATTTTTGTAGGGTTTAGACCATAACTAGTGCCTCACAATCAATTATTATATAGTTTTGTTATACTTGGGTTAATTTTTAACTTGTAAAGGATATGGGATGATACATTTTTCCTTCATCAAGTGTCACTAGAATATTATCAATTTTAGATCCATATGTATTGAGATGGATATGGAAGGGGTTTATCTAGTTAGGAAATTATAGAATAAATGTGGTAGCCAATTTGAGCTTCATAGTTTCAAAGGCATCTTCTTGCACTATGCCCTAATAAAATGGGCCATCCTTGCACAAGAGCTCCTCTAGTGGTGCCATAATATTTTCATAGCTCCGTATGAATTTCCTATAGTATCTATATTGGACTAGAAAGGCACAAACATATTTCTATGTTGAAGGAGTCTAGATCTAAATGATTATCTCAATCTTCACATGATCAATGAGCATACAATCTTTACAGATGGTGTGCCCAAGAAAGGTTCCAAATTGTGTTACGAAGATGTAATTATTGAGGTTCAAGGATATCTATAGTTTCTTGATCCTTAAAAACATCAATCATAGGTTATCATAGTGGTCATTTACAAGCCCATACATAGTCCAATCATCTAGCCACACTTAGAAGAACTTGTGGATGAAGTTCTTAAATGCAGTGATCGCCATTCTGGAGAACATGATTAGTGCATTATTGATTCCAAAGGGAATAAAATTATAATCAAATAAACTCAATTAAATAATAAAGTTTTTTTTGGTTTTTTCCTCCTCTTTAGTCTAGACTTGATGGTATCTAGAGAACCCATCAATTAAGGTGTAGATCTCATAGCCTATGATGCCATCCAAGGCTTCATCAATGAACAGAGTCAAGAGGGGGTCAATGATGTAGGAAATGTTCAACATTATATAATCAATGAAAATTTAAATACACCCATCCTTATTGATGTTAATCACCATGGGGCTCACCCATTCAAATTCTTACACTAGGTAGATAATGCCTGCAGATAGCATACCATCAATCTCTATCTTGACCTTGATATAGAGATTGGGGTTCATTATATAGGGGAAATTATTGATAAGTATTATTCCATCCACCATATTTATACTCATTTTCCAAATGGATGGTTGGGTGCCCTTCATGTTTCAATAATTTTGAGGGAAAAATTATTGGAACTCCTTCAAGAGATCCATAATTTATGCCAACTTTGTGTCAGACTAGTATGTACCTAGAGTATCCATCTTTGGTTCCCCTTCTATGATAATTTATACCTTGGTAGTATTTAATGGAGTGAGATAAGTATCATTCCTATCCTAATGTGAATCCTTAACTTCCCTACTCCCCATAGTTGTTTCTATGTAAATATGAGTAAGGTCTTCTTCACTAGGGGTGTTATCTTCCATTTTACACATTAGTTTCTTCTTGCCTATCAAGGTCATCCAGTTATGATCCTTACAAGTTTTATAATATTATTCACTTTAGTTAATTTTGAGTGCTTGATTCTAAAATAAAATTAGAAGTTCAAATATTTTTTCCACAAACATGTCCTTTAGGTGCTCCTTTAGGATTATAGTTTCCTCAAACACTGCCCTTCAAATTAATTATAATGGATCAATCAATTCTAAGTTTTGTGAAGAAAAGAAAAAGGTGTGCATGAACCTCTCCTTGAGTGCATCCTAATTTTATGTCTCATGGAGCCTTTAGTTGATGACATACCACTCTCATCCCCACATCTTTAAAGTTCTATAAAAGACATGCACCCATAAGTTCTTTCGGGCATTTGCACTATAGTTAGTCCAAGTTTCTTTGCACAAGTACATGTGTGATATTGGGTCTAAATATCTAGATTATGAAAAAATGTCTAGATCCTCATTATTTTTCTAGAATATAGTACATATTTCTAATTTTACATCTTGCCAAGTTGGCAGGCTAAGTCTTTGCATTGCCCACTAACGAGTGGCAATGCTCCATAAAGTATACATTAGTGCAACCATCATGTCTAATTCATTTGGGATGCATGAATCGAGGTCATAGATATATTATTCCACAAGATTATTCACCTAATACCTTGGGAGTGTGGAAAGTTTACCTTTGCTCAGGAAAAATTATCTCTTTCCCTTATTTCTATCACAAGGGACCCATCTCTTCAAAGTGTAATCAATCTAGAACTAGTTAGTTCTCATAGGTTTTGGTGCCTTTGTGCTCACTAAGTAACATCTCTGACTAGTCATCTCATAATATTCTTTGACCCATTAGTCATAAGCAACATTAGTGGTGTTTGAGGTCAAATATCCATCTTCTTAAGAAAACATTCCTTGGTCGTTTGGGTTGAGAGTCTCGACACCTAGCATCATGATGTTATAAATGTGGTTGATCTCATCCTCCAAATCAACACTTTCTACATAGGGGGTCCTTGGTCACTTAAGATGGGGATCACTACCCTATCCTTGCCATTTTCAAAGGTCATATAGTTATTCTTGGAGTGCATATCAACATTATTCATGTAATACCATGGCCTCACCAAGAATGTTGGATAATTATCTTGTTCATCCAGCTTAATCACTTTGAAGTCAACATAAAACTTGGCACCCATGATATCTATAATGGTGATTTTTATAATTCTAATAGGTTACATCTTGGATTTCTTTTCCTTGAAAAGGACATCAAGGAAAGGCCTCAAGGCTGGCCTACCCATATTTTCCCATACATTTTTTATTAATATATTGATCTTAATGCCTATGTCCATGAGAACCTCATATATAGACCATCCATCAATGATGTAATTTACTAGGATCTATTAATTGTAATCTACATTATGTGTATTCCTAAATTATTATTCCCTTTCCATGTGTGTCATAGTGACTTCAATTGGATTCTATTCTACATGTTTTAATAATAAGTTCTTTAATAGGGACAACATTCCTTCTATCTATATGAGGCACAAGATATTTGTTAGCTCTTGTGCCTCAACCTCTTAGATATCTTTGTACTTGAGTAGCAACTTGTAAGTCTATGTCTTGTAGGTTTTAAATCAGACTCATAGCCTTTTATAATACATATTTCTGTCATGCAAGGTCTAGATAAGGTAGAGATTTGGGTTCATGCCACATTATGCACATAGTGTGGCTCTATTCCCCATATTCTAGGCATAACTCAGGTACTAACATAATTGGTGGATGAGTGGTGAATCCACTATAAGTAGTTACTTATACTTTAATTTGATTCGTTTAAGTTAGTTGTGCCTTTAGAGTCCACTTCTTAATTTTTGGATCATGTTTAATCATTATTGCACCCTTATCTTCACTAATCTAGCCTTGGGTCAATTTTTTATATAATTCATGGTGTTCTTAGACCTTATGTGTTCTTTGAAAATACCCACATGTTGGATGTGTAGGGTATTCACACTAATAGTGCTTGGTTGAGCTGCACTTGTAACATGATCACAGTTGGAATCTTGTTCCACTGCATCATCCACCTCACCCTTTAACACCTATTTGCATTCCATAACCTACATTTTGTTAGCCATAGCCATCATTTCCTTGGGTTTCCTACCCTTCAACTACTATAGTTGCTTGCCTAGTGCCTTTCTCTATGTTTTTGTGCATCTCATCGATCACATTGTAATCAATTATGGTATGAGTATAGGCATCACATAACTGATAATAGATGGTTGTGTTAACCTGAATAACATATTGTAATAAAGGGTAGTTGTGAACATCATGTTCTTTGCAACAAACCTCACATATTAGAAGAAATGTGTGCACATTCCTTCATGGGTACTTATTTATATTATGGCCTTTTGTCTCATAATAAATGCATCATAATATACTTCAAGCATCTTATGATGAAGTAACAAACAATTTATGGAGTGCAAAGGTCATAAATTCAATCTACACCTCTATGAATGGACTAATTCTTATATCAGTGCTTTTGATTGCCTTGGATTTAAGCATGGCTTTAAGCACTTCATGAGGGTAGATAAATGTCTTCATGGACAATGCTCATTTGAATAGTACTACAAATCCTCTAATGAACCATTACACATGCTGAGAGGGGTTAATGTCATAAGTAATTTTGGAAAGAAGTGTCTTGAATCTATCATCATTTAGGTGTATGTTTTTAGAGAGCCCTTGGTTGATTTCTTTAAGTGTGATGATGCTCTATTGTTCAAACTTAGGTATGTTGAGTTCCTTTAAGAATTCTTCCTTCAAGGTGTCATAGTCAATCATAGCCTAGTTTGGATTAAATTTTCTTTACTAGGTATGAGCATTATCAAATAGAGTTGTCATGAACTATGTTATACCCCGAGTGTGCCATTATAGTTCACATTTTAGCACATGCTCTGTGACATTTTCCACACTATTCTTTTCTAGAAAGTACATGGCCATCTCATAGTAAATTTGCTATAGGGTGCACTACCATATGAGGTGCCTATCCCATGGTACTTGTCCTAGTGATGGTCCTATAATGCCTCTAACCATTAGGTTAGGCATTGGCCCTATTATTAATTCTAGTGATAAAGATGATGAAGGTAATGCACTACTAACTTGTGGCACTAGGCCACCTCCTGTGGGTTATTTCCTAGTTTGTGTAATTGATATTAGCTGAGCTAGAATGCTTACAATCATGTTTTGTGTTATCGATCTAGCACCCAAACATTTAGAGGTATGCTCACTTAACTCTTTGTAAGGAAAAATTTATTTAATTATAAAATTATAGTCCAAGTCTGTAAAATGGTCAAATTTTATGTGGAAAATAGGGCCATTTATCACTCTTCTTTCCTCACGTGGGAGACCTAGTGCATTAGCTAACACCATAGATTATAAGGGGGTAGGATATTTTTTCAACTCTTCAATGGTCAAATTATTTAGGGACCTAACAAATTATTCACCTATCAATAGTTGATCTCGATCTATGGATATATTGTTCCTTTCTTCATGCTACTACAATTCAAGAGATCCTTCCCCATGTCCTTCCCACTTGCTACAAGTTCTTCCAACACTTCCAAGTTCTAGATCTTCCATCAACCTATGCCTCCTCTTGTTATAGTTCTATTTGTTGATCTCTTAAGTGTTAATCTACTCATTCCATTGCATTGTGATTCACCTACACATCCCCTTCTCTCCTCTTGCACTACTCATACATGAAAGGTCTTAGCCTTCCATTCTCATAGTTTCAAAATTATAATCCACCATCATTTTATTAATATCCACACTAAAATTTTTCAAAAATGTACTTATGGGCATACATAAAATGTAATATTCTACTTCCTTAGGGTAGGAATATATTAACACTATGAACTCAAGCACATAAATATTCAATGCTCCTTGCCACCATTTATCTACAACTCTAGTCCAAGTGGCATATAGGTTCTCAAGCCTCTCTAGGAACTCTTTCATCCACTCAAGGTTATATACATAGCTTCAAATTTTATGGGTCACATAAGTATCCAACCATCAATACACATATTTAGTTAGTTCACAAAAGAACACATCATATAGACCATCATACTAGTTATTCTAAACACACCTTCTTATCTTTTTTGCTTTATAGGATGCATGATCTATCACAAAGCTATATTACACCTATTGCATCCATCAATAAATGTTATTAAGGGAGAGTTGGAGAATTATTATACTGAAATATTATAGAAAAACATTCAACATGAGTCTCGACAATAGAACCAAAATGTTGTAGTTTAATTGGGTTTCAATTCATTTACTTTGTTCAACACTCATTTATTCCAAGTTAGCTCTTGACTTATTACAACTAGAAAAAAAAAAATGTATGCTCCTATAATAATCAGCATTTATCACTCAACTAAGCTAGAATAAATTCACATAAGGCACAAGCCTTATGTGCTCAACTAAAGCACAATAAAGAAAGAATTAGGGCCCGTATTAGGCTAGTTATGCCATGACATAAATCATTCTTCATAGGACTTGGTCATTAAAATAATGGCATTGATAGGTTCATTAGAATAAGCTATTTTTGGGCTAGGCTAATGGTTTATAAGTGTAGAGCCTATTTGGGGAACTACTTCTAGTCATAAGGGTACAAGCCTATATTAGGTTGGTTTTATGCTCTCTAAGGTGTAATCCTTTATGTTACTAATTTAAGTGTCATTCAAGTAATTTAGCAGGCCAAAGGAATTGATTTATATCAAGGATTCATGCTTAGGCTAGTGCTCCCAACAAGGGTATCAAATATTTGGTACATGACTTCTCTTACACTTAGGCTAATTTTTAGATTTTGCCAACATCATCACTTAGCATAGAGATGCCATTAATGACCTAGAACAGAACTTAACTTAATAAAACCTTCATATATTGAAGTTATACCATCATAAATATCACTTTCATTTCACATCCAAAAGGTATTAACCAAAGGCATAATCAAATCAATCTCAAATAGATGTAACACCATTCTTCATTAATTAAAGTCCAAATAAATAGAGTACATGATAAGAGAACTAGAACATATACTTAGCTAAAGCTATTAATGGCCTAGAGGCTCACATGAGAGATTGGGCCAAAGGAATTGATTTATATCAAGGATTCATGCTTAGGCTAGTGCTCCCAATAAGGGTATCAAAGATTTGGTACATGACTTCTCTTACACTTAGGCTAATTTTTAGATTATGCCAACATCATCACTTAGCATAGAGATGCCATTAATGACCTAGAATAAAACTTAGCTTAATAAAACCTTCATATATTGAAGTTATACCATCATAAATATCACATTCATTTCACATACAAAAGGTATTAACCAAAGGCATAACCAAATCAATCTCAAATAGATGTAACACCATTCTTCATTAAGTAAAGTCCAAATAAATAGAGTACATGATAAGAGAACTAGAGAAAAAACTTAGCTAAAGCTACTAATGGCCTAGAGGCTTACATGAGAGATTGGGTAATATAATATGGAGCCTTAAAGGTGTCTATGATATACCTAATACTAATGGTGGGTCTAGTAGTCCAGTTCAATTTCTCTAGAGCTTTACTACATCAACTCCCCTCTTCTAGCTCATTAGATCGAGCTCGATGTTATAGCCCATATGAGCATCTTTGTGCCAGTGTAGAGAACACATTTTGGGTGTTGAGCTAGATCCTTGGTTGATCATTCTACCAGCTCCATCACTTGCATCCTCTATGTTATGATCACCATGTGTAACCACTCAAGAAAATGTCCTAAAAATCAGGCACCAATTAATTGCCTGTCAACCAATGCTAGGTCTACGATGATTCCTAAAACTAGTAGAAAAGATACCAAAGTGACAATCATACTAAGTGATTTCCTTACACTAATATATATATATATATATATATATATATATATATATATATATATATATATATTGAGTTGTAATAGATCCATACTTAGATGAAATAGGGGCACAACAAGATGGAAATAGATTGGGATAATGTTTTGGACTATTCACCAAATTCTAGATTTAGTGCATTTGTAGCCTCAAACACCTGTGTCAGCCTTGGACATTTGCATTGATGTTCATGTCAAGGTTTGATGTAGGTGTCCTATATAGAATACCTAATAGAACATGGCATGAGCACCTAGATGATTCTAAATGTTTTTTACCTTTATTCTAGTGAATTCAAATCTATGTCATGGATTGTATCTCTTTATTGAATAGAAAAACACTAGTTATTCTTCCTTATAGTGGGTACAAGGAAAATGGGTTAGTGGGCACATAGTGTTGAGCTACCTCAAAGACCCCTTTGTCAATGAGTGTTACCTACATATCTAATAATCTAAATAGGGCCTCAAAATTGTGTATTTCTCCCTTATGTGTTATATTGTGTGTGAATAATGCAATATGTGGAAAGAAAGTACAATAATGTCCTAGCTTGTAACTTGGAAAATATATATCTTGGTTTGAACCTTCAATAATTTAGACCTGTGTATGTGTTGTACCTATGATTGATATTGAAATAAGAGAAAATAGGGAAACATTTCTTACTTGAGTTTTTGATTAAATGCCTTTTGTAAGTTTCTTGATGAGTAGGTAAGAAGTTTCTAGGTGAGGAATGAATGAGGGTTGATGTAATATTTATACAAATATATTTGGAGAAATAACTCACATTAAATCACTTAGGTCGACCATTAGGATACATTTCATTTTCAAATTAGATGAATTTTAAGGCACTAGAAAATTATGTTAGATTAGGAAACCTAAATTAAAATAGGTGTTTATATTAGATGTAAGTGTCTAGGGAGGAAAAAAATAGGTGTAGGCTCAAAACTTGTAGAGGTGGAATATAACTAGGTTTTAATCAATCTAATCAAGATACAAGTTTTGGGTCATCAACATAAGATTGGATAGACTAAGAGATAGGCTAATCGGCATAAGAAAGAGCATATGTAAGCCTTTTAGAATTAGGAAAAGTTGAGACTTGAGAGGAATAATTAATGTATGAGTTTACCAAGTGTAAAATAATATGGTGTTATATATTTTAGATATAATTTCTACATTTACTCCCTTAATCTAGTAATTTAATTTATAGTTTAAAGGAAATGAATGTATACCTAGGTATGCATAACACACCTTATCTTTTCTTGAGTATAACTTAAGTGCCTTGCTAATGTATAAAATAAAACCAAAATCATGTTATAGTACATAATTAGTGCATGTCATAAAAAATTTAAAGTATTAAAATTATTTGAAATTGAAATATCAAGGAGTAGAAGTACACTTGTGTATCGATGCAACCGCCTTGCATATTGGCAATTTGATTTGAAATATGTATCATTATGAATATATAAAATTGATATTAAGACAAATATATAAATCTATAATGTGAATATATATAAGGATATAGAGATAGATATGAGGACACATGGCTCTAACCTTGGAGCAAAGACTAATTTTTAATTAGTAGTTGTGACTAGCTCAACCATGCAACCCAATCATACTTATAACCTAGCGAGTGTGAGTAAACCCAGTCAACTCACACTATCAAATTGGTGAGGCTAAATGATAAAATAAATTCTAATGTAAAAAATTATAAATATTAAGTTATTTAGTCCTCTCAACAATACCAAAAAGTGAATCAACTATTACAGTAGATTGGCTCAATATAGTTCAAAAAATTCTAACCTAGTTGGTAGTGACACTCCCTGAAAGGGTTTTAGAATTTGAAATTAATTTGTATTTTAAAATATTTGGTGAAAAATTAATGGATATTCACATTAGATATGTTTCATGATAAAATTGTGTGTATTAATATTATTGTTATCACTCTAAGCTACACACTTTGAAGGCAATAGTTCAATTCTTCTTCAGGCTTGGACTAAGATGGGATTGGCCTAAAGGTTATGGGTGACATATAGTATGACCAAACCTATAGATTATGGGGATATATAAACTTATATATCAACTTAAACTCTATTACTAAGACATAATAATATTTTGATGAAAAGGGATAGGATGAAAATATGAAAAGAAAACCTACTTTAAGGGTGGTGATGCACTAATGTTCACTTATCCTCTCTTGAATGATATTAAAACACACTTTATGAATCCAATGAAAGAATAGTGACTAAACAAGCTTATTAAAACACTCATAATAATTAATATTTAATCTATGGGTTATGTGGAAGATCTTCAACTTGAAGGTAATAGGATAAATAACTGCTAGAGATAGTACCAATCAGTTCACTCTTCAATACAACTACCACATCTCAACACTTCACATGACCTACATAGGATAATAATGTAATAATAGGTGAAATATAGGACCTAAAAAATAATATGGACATAATAATTTGTTAAATTAAAAAAACCATAATACACACTACTATTATCAAAAGTTTGTAATAATCCTTTTCTTAATTAAATTTTAAGGTTCAAGATACAATTTTGGCAGAGCTTTGCTACACCCAGGCAAGAGATGCTAACAAAGGACTCAATGAATGAATATATAGAGTTATTTATAATATATAGGAAGTAATATTATAATATAATTGGTAATTAAGAGGCCATAATGATCATGTATTAATTACAATAGTCTTCTACACTCCCCTATCTATTGATTGGTTGATTAATGCCTTGAATGAGCACATTGGTGTGTTGGGTTCTATTTTTAGAAATATTTTATTCATGGATTTTATATAAAATAAATAATTATTAAAATCTAATCCATTTAATTATTTATGAATAACTAAAAAAGGTCTAATCAGGCCTTCTCTATGAGGCATTAAGTAGTTACCCTTATCTGTACATTGGCCTTGTTCAAGAAACCATGCAAATCCTTCATAATGATCATTAATATGGAGTATAATAACCTAAATGAGTATTTATATATTTCATAATATGTGAAATTAATTCAAAAATGGCCTCCTACACCAATTATTTTCTCCATTTTTTTGGCCAAGTAGGCTTCATGGACTAGTGGCTTAATTTTTGCTCATTCATTATTTGGAGAGTCTTGAGAATTGAATAAAAATTTAAAAATATCTAAATAGGATTGATTTATACCTAAAAAAATATTATACATCATAAATTTTACCCTCCAAACATCCCAAACCTACAATCTTACCCTTCTTGAATGATTTGGCCATCTTCACTAGTTTCTACAGACTGGTTAATTAGTGGAGGTTTGAAGAAGAATTTCCAAGTAGGTTTTTTTATTTTTAATGATTTTAGGGGGTGAAAAAATCCTAAAACCAACCCCTCTAATTAATGGTAACCTATGACCATCTTTTTTACTTCATCTCCTACTCAAACCCTAAGAACTTATAGTTTTTGGAGGTGTCTGTACATACTAGTACCATGGAAGCAACATTTTTGAGTGGAATACATGACCCAAGTGTTTTCCAAGTGATTTGAATGAATCTACATGAATTTTATATTAAATATTTATATTAAAGTCATTATTAGGGTTCTAAGGAGGTTTAAGAGTGTCCAAGATTCTTAATAATGGTTCATATAGGTTAGAGACTAAACCTTTGAACCAATTCCACTAATCCTTTATAGACAAGGCCCCCCACCTGTCCTAAAGTGCTCAGCCTCCCATGCAATAGCTTAATACAATTGTGAGATTATCAACTTTCCCCTTAGGGTAAAAACATGCATTTTGGGCAATGTTGAGGTGTCTACAAGCCAAAAGGACCACCTATGACATCTCCCCTAAAAAACAACATGGCCCACACATCTGAAATAACATAATTATAATTCCCATGAAGTTTTGAGGTCTCCTCTAATCCCCTTTTGCCTTATGCTCTATCCTCTAAGTTCCGTTGTCTTAATGAGGATGATATATCAATAAGCATAAGTGTAGGTCTTTTGAGTTTTTGTCTTAACCTAGAGCTATTAGTCACTTATCCATTGTTCTCATTTTTAAAATCACCCTTGAGGGCCATTATATTACTTGTGTTAGTATAATCAAGACATTTACCTTTTGTTGTATGCAATATGGTCTCTCACTTAGACACCCATGTCTATCCACAAGAGTAACTAGTTATGGAGGCTCCTATAAGTGGCTATTGTGAGATCATCTAGGAAATTTAAGACCCTCTCTCACTTTAAAAACCTAGGGTATATGCAAATACTTCTCAATTATTTGTTCAGAGGCTAAAAAAGACTTTCTTAGGCCTGATCTATATAGTATGTCTCCTACACATACTGACCAATAGGTCACCTAAGTGCTTAGGCAACTTGGGAATATATATAAGACCCTTTAATGGCTCAATCACTCTATTTGGATTCATTTAGAGGCATAATGATGTCATCAGGTTTGAGTCAGGGTTTATGAAAGGTTTTAGAGATCCACCATCTTAACACTGGTTCATACAGTATGGACTTCTAAAACAAAAATTATTTTTATGAATATCTAAATCACTAACCCCTTAATCTCTCCTAAATAATCTTGGATCCCATGCAAAGTGTGTGTGATATATGAGTGCTAGAAGGTGTGCCTTGATCTCCCTATTAGGCATTTTGTGCATTTTATCTTCTTAGCATTCATTCATAATGCTAAGCTCCTCAACCCCTCTCATGATTTTATGGACTTTGAGTCTATATGGGTGATAAATTATCCATAAGATCCCTTGGATTGGGTCTCTTATTTGTGAGAGATACAAGTGTGGGAAGATGCAACTTGATATGCCTACTTTAAGAAATAGAATTCAAGAGAGGACCAAAACCATTGGGAGATAACTCATTACACTAGCCTAACTCACATTACTTATTAAATGTTTGAAACATCCTCCCACACATACCAAATTATATTTAACTTTCCAAAAAAATTGGACTTATTGTTGAGGTGGAGGTAGGGTCTTGAGACCTAGATGAGCCTTTAGGTCTTATAAATCTAGACTAGGTGTTATAACTTCAGTCCATTTTTGGATGCATTTATATATCTCATAGGACATAAAATCGTCCTTAATCCATTTTCCACCTTTTTCATATGCCTCTATCTACATAGACCATTCACCAGCCCTACTCTTTCTTAAGGCTTGACTTGATCATCACTGCGTAATGCATAGGCCTAAAGAAATTGACATGACAAATTAGGTAGTCCCTTTTATATCATTATAGAGGTGTGATAAAGGTTATCTCATCATGTCTCAAATCATGACCATATCCTGAGGGATTATCTTCTCCAACTCTACTAACACACTTGTATAAATACTCATACCATAACTCATATGCTTCTAGGTCTACAACTCAAACCAAATAACTTCATTATTTAGGGGTACCCTCATGTAAGACCTTAATGGGTTTGGATGTGTCTTTATCCACCATAGACTTTCCTTTCATATATTTTAGGAATTTATACTCTCATTAGCCTAGCACTTTCACATTATAAGCAACTTTGATTGACTGTGTGAGCTTTACTCAGTCCAAAATGCACTCCTATAGATTTATCAAACTTTGATAAGGTGACCCACATGTTTTAATTATCTCTTATTTTTAACCTTCTCCCTTTATGTTCATATATTATCTCACACTTAGGCTGAGGGTATCGACCATCAATAGTAATGTGAGTACTGAGTCATGTATACTGACTAACAAGGTGTCTGTGTAATAAGTCTATGAGCGAGGAGAGTGCATTCTTAGTTACTTGAGATCTCTATGACTCTCTTATGTTTCCATCAACATTATTGAGACATTCATCTGATTTTTCATATTCAATTCTTATGCTCAAGGATGATTTATATATGGTGAATTTGAAGGACTTTTGCATGGTACGTCTAGGTGATTTCTAATAGTTGATGATTTACTTTCTCATTTAACAGGGTTTATGACTATGCAAACTCATTTGTTATAGCATTGATTGTGTATTATAGATGGTGGAGTATTTGTAACTTGTTAACATACCTAAGGTTTGAGTAGAGGATAGTGATCTATGGGTGATAAATATAAAGTCGTATGGAGTTTGAAAATGGAATACAAGGTTGACAACTAAGGTGAAATGATAGTGATGAGATTATCAAAAGGGAGAATATCTTAAGGGTTTGAAATGAACTATGAAATCACAACCAAGATAGTCTATAAGGTGCCTCAAAAATCTCTATACATATACTTAATATAGTGGAACATTTTGAGGTTCTTGATGAGGCATATGTAGTGGAAAAAGAGAACTTAGGATCCTCTAAAGACCTTAACATTTGGTAAATGACTTTAATATTTTCTAAAAGTATTGTGAATGTGATTCAGGGTAGATAGATGGTGATTCCTTGGGCTGTGGGGCCATGATGAAGTTTGAGAACCTTTAGGGAAGGATACCTTGGTATGAATGAAACATTTTATGCTATGTTTTTACTATGTTTTCTTAACCTTTTAAGAAACCATTGTGAAACATACTACTTTCTCTTGTAGTGGAACTCAAATCTAAAGACCATATCACTTGAAAGCACCATTTTAGAAGGTTAGAGACCATATTGTCATGCAAACTAGAGTCAAGAGACAAAAGTATCCTTAAGACACCATTATTAGACATCCAAACACTATTTAACTTTAGATGTATACATTGGATACTCTTTTTCATCAATGAAACCTTGCCTCTAACATCTAGATATTGGCAATTTAGACATTTATTACTCCTATATGCCCACACATGTGAACCAAAGGTTGAGCAGGCCATGAAATGTATTTTAAGGATTGGAAGAAGTAAGAAAAATCATTAGTTTGATAAAATAAACCAAAAAATCAATGAAATCATCCCCTTTCTTTTGCCCTATATAGATGAGGGTGGTGACCATGTTACCCAAATTCTTAGCATTTATTCATAAAACTTAGAGGGTTAAACCTATAACCAATACCAATTATTGGAAGGCCATCAAGTCCAATTACTTTGGCCAAGAGCTTGGACCCTCTCTCTCTTTCCTTTGTATGGACTAAGCATAAACCTGAAGTGCTGTCCATGTCTTACAATGAGCTCAATGGGGAAAGTGGATCAATTTTTAGATATTTGGGCCCTGAAACACTTTTATTTATTTAACATATACCTTTAGTGAACTCCCCTTGTAGATCCTTGACTCCACCTAAGCCAATGTATACTATATAGATTCATACCATTCTCAAAGCTACCAAAACCTATAAATTCCCTATGTTTTCTCATGTTTTAGACCATAAACTACTATTGGAAGGAAGAAAGATGGAAAATAGGGATTAGGTGATGTATGAAAGTTCATGGTATGAATTGGGGAGTTGAAGAGGCAAATTTTGACATGTGTGGGGATCATTTGTGTTAAATTTTGAGAAGGACCTCATTAGTGTATGAAATTATTTGGGTATGACATAATAGGATTCATGAAGTCTATTGAAGATATGAATGGTTGTTTTAGTGGCCTTTCAAAGTCAAGTGGTGTCACATTAAGGTCAAAATTTCCCCTTTTTTACCATATACATGACTTCAAGAGGGTATTTCAAATGAGTATCATTTCAAAACTTATGAAAAGACCTTCAGACCTACTAATTGATTTAATTAGGATCCCATATACCTTCATAAAACCCTTAAAAACTTGTAATCAAACTATATCTTACATATCTTGCATATACTAAAAAGGTTCATGATGACTCATCATTTGCATCATTCAATCATCTCCACCATGGAACTTTTGAATTATTGAGATCACTTAAAAACCTATTATGGACCTTCACACATTCTCAAACACTATGAGGACACTTGACACCAATTTAAGTATGGATTAGGGATACCAATATGTGTTTCATGACATGAAAAGATAGTGAACTTGTTGCATTTGATATGACAACTAGTGACCTTGTTTTGGACTATCCTAACTCATCAAGAGGCATAAAAATTTTAAAGTTTTATGGTGGAATATTCATAGGGATTAAGTTGAACCATTTATAGGCCTAAGGGTATAAATTAGTAAACATTTATGGTGACTCAGCTAGCTTGACCTACCTTTTAGTCAAGAGAATCTATAGCATCTTTGCTTATCACTCATGACTAGATAAAATTCCTTGATTACACAATGACTTTGCATAATAAATTTTAGAACTTAGGGAATTAAAAAACATAAAAAGATAAAAAACAAGATATAACTATAAAATAAATACACATAGAAGCAAGAAACTAGAACAAAATTAAAACTAATAAATATGTACAATAACACTTAGAGGAAAGAAACTATCTACTATGTACAAGAGGATTTGTTGCTTATAATAACAATACTTGAGGAACATCCAATTGATGGGGAAAAAGAGTTAATAACCTCTTAAATTGGATAATTATAAGGAATTTATTACCTTATGACTAGTAATGATGCATGATCCACTCCAAAGACTATCAAATTTTGAATGCTTACTTGGCTTGGCACAGTCCTCATCCCACTTAACTACAATGTCACCATGTTGAAAGGTCTTAGATGATGATCTCTTGTCAAATGATATTTTAACTTGGTATTATTTTTACCACATGGAATGTTTGGTATTTTCATTTGTTTTTTCCAACTCCATCAACTCATTCATCCTCACCTCTATTACATCACTCTCCATGAGTTCAAACTGGTGTGTAAGTTCTAAGGTTGGCAACTCAAGTGAAATGGGTAATTTTTATTATATAAAATAAAAATGAGGTAATTTGAGTGACCATTATACTTATTATAAGTAATATTATCTATTTATAGGGTAGTCCTTAACTTAGTGTGTCACTTCTTTTGGTTTTCCCCCATTATCCTTTTTATGATCCTAATCAAGTTCTTATTTGTGGACTCTGCTAGTCCATTACCCTGTGGTTATTTTTTATATGAATACTTGAGTTAAATTACATTATTAAGGCCCAAATCACACACTTTTCACTACTAAATTCCAAGGAATTGTCTCATAATGGTGGAAGGGACCCTAAACCTAGTCATTAGGCTATCATAGTACTCCAAAGCTGAGTTCTCATTTACCTCCTTGAGTGTAGTTACTTCCACCCACCTGGTAAAGAAGTTAGTAGATGTTAAAATCCACTTATTAATATAAATATATTTGGGGGTGAATAATACATATTAATTCTAAGCCCCATTTCATGAAGGGTTGCTCAACTTGAATGGGTTTTAGAGGCAAGGAAACTAGTCTTTGCTTGCTGGTAAACATTGCACATTTGGGACACCTCATAAAGCAAGCATGTGATTAATTGAATAAATTTTGACAAAATAACCTTATATTATGATATTTTATACTATGGTATTATATTCAAAGTTCCATTCTATGGGCACATCATGAAACTATTCTAAAAGTTTATCCACTTGACTAGTCTCCACACATCTTAGAAACATGCCACCAATGTCCTTATTAAAGATTACCCCATAAAAAATATGCAAGGTATTTATTATATCATAAATTATAAATTATTTATCCTATATAAGCCCATAGGAAACTCTCCCATTAAGAGGAAATTCACTATGTCTTGGGTCTTACTAGAAGGAGACATAGTTACAACTTCTTGTTGTCCATCTTGGGCTACTGAAACTACCTCTTTATCTTCCTTAGCATATGTTTCAAGGTGATCAAAAAGTAATATAAATATGATAATATTATTATCCTTAACCTATATGTCATAATAAATTTACTTATTCACCCAACCAACCCTCTTTTCACTTAAGTATCTATTAAGAATAAAATCCTTGATGCTAGGGTAAAGTACCATCATAAAAATCTTATTGTTAGACACCATGTGTCTAAACTTATTTAGGCCTCTCATGATAGAAAGTACATGTTTTAAAAAATATGTATATAACTCCTCATACCCTTCTAATGCTTGACTAGATAAGGTAATGGGTTGCTTTATTCTTCACTATTTTATTACATGAGCATAGTAGAAATAGTATCACTTGTGGAGAAGGCATACATGAATAAATTTTTGGTAAAATAAGGGTTGAGGAGGGTTGGATATTGGGAAATGGCATTCTTGATGGCCTCAAAAATTATTTTATCTTCTTTGGTCCATGAGAACTCCTTTTATTTCTTGAGCATGTGATTTAGTGGTCTCACCAATTCTACAAATCTATGATTGAATCTTTTAATGAAGTTTATTTTTCCCATGAAAATTTGCAATCCTTTCTTATTTTTGAGAAGTGAAAAATCAAGGATTGCCTCTATCCTCTCAGGGTCAATGGAGAGGCCATATTTTTACATAATATGTCCTAGAAGTCTACCCTCATGGACTACAAATATACATTCTTAAGGGTTCAAAGAGACCCCAAACTACCTACACCTGTCAAACACCAACCTCAAATATATCAAATGATCCTTGGGATCCTTGGAAAACATGATGATTTCATTAATGTATATGAGCACCATCTCGTTTATGAGCCATTGGAAGGCCACATCCATTACCCTTTGGAAGGTATCCCCTACATTGGATAATCCAAAGGGTATCTATTATATGCATATGTTCCCCACTTAGTTGTGAAGGCAATTTTATATCTGTCCTCTTCTCTCACCAATACTTGATTGTATCTAGAGTATTCATCAAGCAAAGAGAACATTTATGAACCTATAACTCTTTGAATAATCTAATCCATAGATGGTAGAGGATAATGATCTCTTAGTGACACCTTGTTGAGATATCTAAAGTCCACACAAAAATGTATCTCCCCATTATTATTACTCATAGGCACAAGATTTCCCACCCATGAAGAATTTTTGATGGGAAAAAAAATGTTGTATTAAATAATCTTTGTCAACTCCTTCCTCATAAGGATCTCAATTTTGGGGTTGGTTGGCCTTAACTTTTATCTAATAGGTTTGGAATTCTCCTCCAATTCTATGGTATTTTTAGATAACCTAGGGTAAAAATCCTTCAAATCATGATATTCCCATGAAAAAAAATCTACATTTTTTTGGCATAATGCTATGAAGGCTGCCCTTTCTTCTTTGGTGTTCACCTTTCCTATCTTCAAAAAACTTATCCTTGAATATGACAACCCTTACATAGAGTTCCTTGTTAGTGGAAATTCTTAACTTATCCTTTCTTATCTATTCATACTCATTAAATATGATATATAATGTTACCATACCCTTAGGAAACTTGTTTTTCCTTAATTGGGCAATCTCATCTTCATATTGATGTTGTAACCTGCCTTGATTCTTTGAGTATAATTCTACCTCATTTTGTAAGAAATAAGAAATATAAATATCAATTGAAAATACTTTCCAACTCACCTCATTATTAGGGACGGAATGCCTACATACTACTTTGATTTTGGATTGCTATTTGATGTCCTTACTCCATCAACTATATCATACTATGCTCCAATGACAACTAACTAGTGTGCATGGTGATTGGCCTCCCTAAGAATAGATAAAATGTCAAAGGCTTGGAAGTCCTCCAAAAGGTCATAAACCCTATGACTATATGCCTTTAAGAGTGGATTATTATTTTTAGTTAGTCCTCTTACCTCCTGCATCACTAATTCACTATCTCCTTTAGCTTACAAAAGCTTGATGCCTTTCTTTCTTGCCATTATAGCCCATGGAAAAGGGTCTCATATTATATAGTATTGGAGGTTCAATTTAATTAAAATATTAAGGTAGAATAGTAAATTTTCTTGTGATGGAAAAAATCGTATCACATGTCCCACTCCCATTGTTTGATCTAGACCCATGAAAAAACAAGTTCCATACCCCTTCATGTTCTTGGCTTGAGCTAGTGAGACTTGGCATGGAAGATCCTTCTTCATACATTCAATACACACCCAAAAATACCTATGTAATGGTCTTGTAAGGATCATATCCATGATTTCATACTTCCCATTCATCAAGGATCAAAGCTAGTATGCCTTTTAGTGGTTTCATGGGCTCTTAGTTATTGGGGTGCTTATCCTCATCCAAGATATTGAAATTAACATTTGATAGGTTGGGAATGTAGGGTTCTAAGTGAAACCTATAAATATTTTAAGACCTTATGGTAACCTTTATCTCATACCAAGTCCTAAAGACCATGTATGACCAATAAAAGAGAGATACCCCCTAATTTTAGCAATGAAATCCCTAGACAAGCATAAGGCAAAGTAAGGAGGAAGGTCAACTACCATCACATCTTGAGATATAATGCAATTAGGTCTTGAAGGACAACCATAGTATTTTTAGGGGACCCATCTAACTATAAAACCTATTTTACATTAAGTTCATATTTATGTCCCAATTTATCAACTATAGACTTAGCCATGACAAAATTTCTAGCCCCACTATATATCATGCAATTATGCAAAAAGGAATCACCTATGATGATTGAAAGGTAGAAGGGAGGTGACTTGACTATATTAGGTGTTTGGGACTCATGAGATTGACTAGAATTAGTGAGGAGTACACTTGATTTAAGCAATATTTTAGGCAATAATTTGGGTGACAGTTCTACCAGAATTGGTGGTAGAACTTCTGGGAGCCATAATCATAGCTCTGTTTGACTCCCTGTTTGAACTGTTGAAAAGATAATAATGAGGGGAACACCATGAGATATTGCTCAGATCAACACTTTCCTTTTATTATTGTTTTTCTAAGACATGGAGTTTGGAAATCTATTCTTGGACAAGGTCCTCTTTCCATAAAACAAACAAATTATCCCACATGGGAATAATAACATGGGCCTTCTTCATCTGGTACATAAAGCTAAAATGAGGGATGGCTACCTTAGACTGCAACTTAGGGGTAGAAAGATTATTTGGATCTTGTGTAAACTATGTTATAAAAGGACCCTTATGATTTTTCCCTTTCCCATCTTGCATCTACTAAGTTGGTGTTTTGTTAGATGAATTTTGAGTGTCAACCCATTGAGGTGTTTGAGAAGGTAGAGAATTTACGTTAAAAATTCCCAAACTATCATTAATGACCCTTTTCTTATCCCTTTTATGGGCTTAAACGAGTTGTCATAAACATCTATAAGTGCATAAATCATGTATTTATTTATGTTTATATCACACTTAAATAGAAGCATGAAATACATGTGTACATAGAAGTAACTAATATGTTGTCCATCAACATGGAACTAAAACATAGATACCAAGGAGCCAATATAATATGTAGGTGCCAAAAATATTTTTGGATTTTTTAATGTTTTGATTTTTTTTAGTATTTTTGGAATATTAAAAAGGAAAATACTATCCTATGATGCCATCCAAATGGTTCTCATAGATATCTCCTCACTATGAACTTGGTGTAATAAACTAGTGATGTTGACAAGGAACATGTATAGGTGTAATATTTATTAATGTAGTATCTATGATGATCTACATATGTATAATGGGGTTATGTGGTCATGAAGGAGTAGTAAGAGTAATAGGAGTAGGGGTTCATGTAACCCATCATAGAGCATTTTATGGTTTATTTAGAATATTAATCATAGGAACATGTGTAGGTGCTCTAGATAGCTAAATATGGTGTGTAGTAGATCAAGATTAGATGGAATTCATTAGATGTATATGATTTAATGGTCTATCAAGTAATGGCCTCCTAATAAATGGGATTGCCTATTTCTTAATATTCTTTAATTAATTAGCCTTAGTAGGCTTGATAATTAACTATGTGGGTATAAATTTATTTTATTCAAAAGGATGATCATATGGAATTCTAGAAACAATAATTACTTGATTGACATGAATGTATTTAACACACCCATGTAATATATAAGGTACTTATAAAAGAATGTGCATCCAAGGGCATCCCAATATCATAATAAAGAGACCCATGCAAGGTATAACTAAAAAGTTAGTAACCACATGCGTGAGACCCACCTATAAAGGTAAGTCAATCTCACTAAGAACCTATTTTGAGGTTCCATAAAATTCTCTAAATAACTTGGTAGAAGGGTGTTAATCATGATGAGTATAACCTAAGTACATAAGTAATTTCATGGTATAAAAAGTTTTGCTTTCTCTATTATCAATAATAATATTATGTATATGGTATTTATCAAGGTATGTTTGAATGAATAAAGAATGCAAATTAGAGTCATCATCCTTAATCTCACTATAGTTGAAGGTAATATAAGATCTCTGAACCATATGAGGTATATGTTGAGTATAAGTACCACTAATCCCATCTAATGGGTGACCAAAATGTGATGGAGGAGGATGTGCATTATATGCCATTTTCACTTTTGGTTCTTTCTTAGAATGGTCTTACAAAGGATTGTTAAATACTTTTTTTATAGTGATCACCAGGTTGTGAACCTTATTCCTTTAGAGGATAATAAAATGTAACATTTTGGTCATTGATAAGGTATTGGATCTTATTAGTCAAGGTAAAATATTTGTTTGTAGAATGTCATGGTCCCTAGTGATAATAAAAATAGGCATTCACATCATATCCTTTGGGTAGAGGCTGACTCATATCAACCTATAAAGGATTAAGGAGAGATTAAGATGACACTCCACTATCCATGGGAGTAATAAAGTGGGAGACTCAAGTAAGCATGTAAATTATCTCCATGGTGCATTGGATAAAACAATTTTATATGTACCTAAGGATATGATATATTGATGTATATGGGTTGATGGAGATGCCGACATGTGGCACACATCCCCTTAGTTAGTTATATGGGTACAATATATTAGAATAATAGAGTAACTTATGGAATTAGTACATTGGGTAATGGTCAACCTACATTGGGATTAGGAGGTTATCCATCCATGGGTTAGATAGATGTATATATAGGAGATGATTATCATGGTAAAGATATCGAGTAAGCATTGAGTCTTCTATTGTAAGAGGATATTGGATTTTGTCCCCTCGAAGAGACATTGTGGAGTTATTCCTTCCTAAAGGAGTATTATATGGTCTTTCCCTACCTTAAAGGTATTTTTTCATATATTGAATATCAAGATCATATCAAGTGGTATCAAAGCTTTGATTTGGGCAATTTGTGGAGCAAAACCCTAGTTTTTTTTAATCATCAATAACTTTTGATTGGTTGTGAATTTTTCCACAATTTTTTTTTACTAGATATGGATAATATTTAAAATAAGGCATAGTAAAAAAATCAAGATTTTTTTGATTCATTTTGAGGGAGTTATTTCTATTTTAGTGTTTATAATAATTTTGCTATATCTTCCAAGATATAAGGAATTTTTATTCAAAATTTTTATTGGAGATGTAAGCAGATATAAGAGAAGCATAGTAAAAAGTTTAAAATTTTTTGAGTTGTTTTATGTGATTTATTGCAATTTTATGGATCAATTTTGACATTTTAGGGTTTCATGAACCTTAATTTTTTTTGTGGATCATGGAGTTGTAAACATTTTCAGGGGAAGATGATATTGATGATAGAGAATGGTGGCTCCTTTTGGAGAATCATTTTACAAAAACTTTTGGGCAAAGATGATTACTTCCTTTTTTGTCTGGGCCTGCACTACATTGGTTTGATCAATTGAGTTTGTACAGAAGAACTTTTTTTGAACATTAAAATTCATTGTTCCCAAAGTCTCTAACCATGGATATCTAAGAACTATATCCACATCATCCATATCCGAAGAATAAAAATATGAATTCAAAACATATTTTTCCATAATGAGCAGATATAAGAGACGCATAATTAAAATAATGGATATCCGTAGGTACATATCACAATTTGATTGGGCTACTTTGAAACTACATTAACCATGGAGTTTGTTTCATTTTTAGGCTCATGAGGTTTTACCTTATAACTTAGTTTGATTGTAAATTTGGCATTAGATGTAATGTAGTTAGTGTGTTTTCTACATTCTTAATTTTTTTCAATGAGAAAAGTTTCATTTCATGGTCCTAAGAAACATGGCATTATTCATCAAAAGATCTATCTTTTTCAAAATAATAGATTAATGTAAATGAGAAAGAAAAATTCGATTGAATACGGCTTGAAGCTATTTATATACCATAGGATTGGTCAGTTTAGCCAACATTGTCTTATACCTAAAGGTATATTCATTGATATGTTCATTGGTTCCTTGTTTGATTTTTACAATTTGGGAAAAGGAAACCTTTTCTATAATTTTAATAGAGAAGTTTTAAAAAACATAATCTATAATATGTTTGAATATTTCATAGATTAGAAAGGTAAATCATAGAACCACCTCAAATCATAATCCTTGAAGCTCCTTGGAAATCATTTGGTCATAAGTTTATCATTGGAGGCATAATCAAGGAATACTACATAGAAATATTGAAGATGCTACTTAGGATCACCCTTTCCATCATAAAATGGAAATTTAGGTTCAAAAAGGAAAGTTGGCAAATGGTGCAAATATATATTAAATGAAAGAAGGTTATGCAACACATCTTGTGAGTTAATAAAATGATGAGACTTTAAAGCATTTCATTCAATGTTTGCAACCTTGTCCTTCAACGTCTTTATAACTTGAATAAGTGTTTTAACTATAGATACAGTAGGTTTTAAATTAGCAAGTTGATTAACCACCAATGGAGAAGTGATCATGTTTTGAGTTCTAATGGGCATTGAGACCAATATTTGAGTTAAAACAATTAGTAATTCCATGGGAAGACATAGTCTATGCTTATAGTATATGTAGGTAGATTTATGGTTATATAATTTTTTTAGTACTTTTTAAGGACTCATAATAACTAGGTGAATAGGCCTTAGCTTTATCTTTATTACTTATTTCATCTCTTGTAACATACAAAAATGCATCCATTACGCTCTTTTTATTATTAGGATGAGTGATTAATGCTTCTTTATATTCCATTTAAAATAAAGTTTTTGGATTAAAATTTTCCATTAATTTTACAAATTTATAATTTTAAATAAATTATAACAAATAGAAAATTAAGAAATATAAAACCCTAAACCACCTAAGGTTTTGAGTTTAAAGATCAAGTTCACCAAATATTTAACCCTAATAATCTATATTAAGGGATATAGGGTTAAGAATATAAAAATGAATAAGCATAATGGTGATAAAAATATCTATAATAGTCCAATTAATTAAAAAAATTCATAAAAAATATACTTAATTTATTATATTGAGATATTCTAAAAATAGAAAGTATAACTATGCTAGATATGGCAATGGCAAATACATTAGATACTTAGCTGGTTTTGATGATAATTTAGATATGGATCTATAAAATACAAGAATCTAAATGAAATAATGTTATATAATAGTCATCAAATTCTAAATTTAGTGCCCCCTGTAGCTCAAACACTTACATCAGCTTTGGACAGTTAAATCAATGCTAGTGTCTCAATTGGACTCAAGTGTCCTATATGAAATACCTATTGGAATAATATGTCTCCACCTAGATTAATATAGGTATTTATTCACCTTATCTCTAGTGAATTCATATTTGGGTCATGGAATACCACCCCTTATCAAATCGATAAACCCTAGTTATTTTTGCTCATAGTGGCTGTGGAAAAAATGAGTTAGTGGGCACACAGTGTTGAGTTGTCCCAAAGACATTTATATCAATGAGTAATACTTATGAAATAATAAATACAAATAGGTTTAATATATAATTAGTGTATGAAATCCAAAATTAATTCTATAACTAGCACTCTATGCTTGCTTTGTAGGGTGAGCTAAAATTAGTAGACAAAGAAATCAATAAAAGAAGATAAATAATACATTTACCTTTTGTGAAGACTCCATTTAGAAACTATTTTATAAAGGATTGAGCTTGATTTGTGAAGTATGAATATTTTTTAATGAACTTGTTCATTCCAATGGAATATCACCTTATCCACCAATGGTTTTGATAATCAAGATGAGGAAATGGTGAATATTTTAACATGATTTTAGCATTATATCTTTGCACAAAAAATATTGATAATTGTCCATGGTGGCTCTTATATTTATGGCCAGGTAAATAAATTATGGCGTTTGGATAAAAAATGATATGAGTGGTAACAAACGAGTTAAATTTTGAAGGAAAAAGCCATTAATATTTTGGAAGAAGGGAGCAATTAATAGGCATGGCTCAACATTTCTAATTTTTTTTGCATTTTTTTTTTGATATTTTAGAATTTTGGCTTTGTGATCGATGATGTCAACTTTTCATTTATTTATTGAATTTTTATTTTCCAGAATTAGATATTCAATAATTTGACATGGATTTTTCACTTAAATATTTGATCGTATTTTTTTAGTTAAGTGATTATGATTAGGCTTTTTGTAATTCTTAGAATTTTATTAGTTGCCCTGCATTAGTGGTCATAAATATTTATTTTCTAGGTCACAATTTGATTGGTGATGAATTGGAAGAAGGTGAGGATTGCATATAGGGTAATGACATAATTAGATACATATTAATGCGAACCATAATATTGCACATGATGTGTGTGGATGAATCAGATCATTTTAGTGGTTTCTAAGCTTAATTTTCATTATTTTCAAGAAGTTATTTTGATTGTAATTTTAACACATGAGTGGTAAAATTGAATGTCGACATTTTACCCCTATTTGATAAGGCATTGCAATACACTAGGCATACTAATGTATTTTCAAAGAATGAAAAAGTCATTAAGAATAAGTTAAAAAATTTTAATGAATAAATAACCAGTGACCCAACATACCCCATCAAGAGGGTAGGTGAGGATGAAAGATGTGCATATGTGCTAAAAAAGTGAGGAATAAGTAATAAGAATAATGAAATTAACCCACATATCCAAATGAGTGAATTCCTCTAGATGCATATTTCCCATGGTTAAGGAAAATAAAAATAAATTAGACCCAAGATGGGGGAAGTAGGAAGGATACATCCCGAAACATGTGGCACACTTTGACTTGTTCCAAATGGGACAAAATTTATGGGCTTAAAATTAGAAGAAAGATTAAATGATAGAATTAGCCCCCAAAAAGGGTAGTCTTAGCTAATTTAAAATAATGTGCCCTAGTAGGGAAGATTTGATCATTAATCAGTTGAAAATGGTTTTGTTTTCATTTGAAATGTGCACATGTGAATGTTTTACTACACATGAATGTTTTGCGGTAAGGCACTAAGTGTGAATGCCTTGCACAAGGGACAAAAGTGTTTATCACTAGATGTAGAAGTTTTATCACTCACCTGCATGCATGGATCATTGGTTATCTCATCACAATGATGGAAACACCCCCAAAGTGTGGGATCCTTATGTTCCTTGGAATGATCCTCTAGAGTAGTCTAGATTTATACTATTCTAAATGCACCTAATTTAAGACCAACACATAGATTTAAAGATAATAAAGTTAAATATATTGTTAATATAAAACTAATATTTTCAAGGGAAATATAATGGAGAAGGTAATAGAGTGATAATAAATAAAAGGGTGATACACCAAGAATAAAATGAGCACTCCTACTACCATAAATGTAGTACAAATATTAAAAAACAAGATGTTATCACATAAAATATACCAAGGCCACTATAAATGCATAAGTATTTCATATACAGGTGCAAAAACACAATAAAAAATTTATACGGATGATAAACGATCCACAAAAATGTCTACACAGACCTGAGTGTGCACAAGATATGACATGCAAGTGAGTTCCAAGTTATACATAGAGGTGCTAGTAATGGACAATGATGAGAGGGTAAAATATTATCCACAGACAAGGATAAAAAAACACAATTAAAACATAGTGAATAATAATAATAGAGGGAGGTAAACTTAATTTTCATTAACTTGCAAGATTTAGCCAATAAAAGTACTCTTGGAAGGCAAATTTTGGTAGTGTGAGGTTGCCAGAAATGTGTCAACCATTTTTACAATGAAGATCTAGAATTTTATAATATGAAGCCATTTTTCAAAAAATACACCACTTAGGGTGGTATATACAACTTTTAATTATATTTCGGTGTCATGCCCATGCTTACTGAATGTTGATTAGTGATTTAGATTTAGGATTTGGTTGCAGGATCCATTATGGGTTCACTTGTGTGTCTGAGAGTGGAAGATTCCTTGAAAAGTCATAGGGGTAGCATATACTCATATTTTGATGTCTAATCACCACTTCTACATTTAATTTCTCTACCAAGGCCTCAAGCACTACTCAAATTCCATTCTAATTACCTCTTTATATCTTATTGCCACTTATCGATAATTATGCGAGCCTTCCCTCAACTACCATGTAATTAATTTATACCTAATATTCATGTCAGTCTATGAAGTAGTATGTGTGAATCATATTCACAGGATATGATGTATGAGATCATAGAAGTGAAACTTTGAAATTTGGTGAGAGACCTCATCCTGAAGGTATATGGGCTCTTTTGAATAGGAAGGTGCATGAATATGGAATAATATGAGTGCACTCCTTATAATTTGGATATGTCTTTTATGTACCTCTACCTCTACTATTTCAAGGTTGGGGCTCTATTTCCTTGAACCTATGCACCACTTGGTTTGTGTAATGAAGGATCCATGTATGGGGTGTGTATTAGAAACTATTTATGAATTCAAATCAACACTTAGTCGATGCATAGATATATGCTAACTACCTTAGGCATGGGCATGGATGGGAGGTGTCTATGCATGGTTTGATTTTTAAAAACTCAACACTTCATAGGTGCACAAATATTATATAGGATATTTGTGAGTTATACATAATCTAGGGGTGACTTATAAGTTTAATACTTTTTGAAACCTCTATGGGTCATTTTCCTACTAAGTAAGAATATAGTATCATTTGAAGTGATCCATTGGGAATGGATCCTTTCAAATTTTTGGTCCTTACATCTATAAATGCACTGGTTATTCATCCATAAATTTAGAATGAGTTAATAACCTCCTATGAAAAGCAAAGAACTATGCCAAAGTAACTTAGAGGAAAATGATATAAGCTAAGAAAAACACTATGCACAAGCACTTAGGGGAAATAAAACTATCTTAAAATAAGCTGTGTAAGACACTTAGGGAAATGAAAAATTATCTAATCTAATTATTTTATAAATTATACAAGAATTAAAATAGATAGTGCTTTATTTGGATCTTATTGACTAGGATAGGAAGTTATTCTCCACTCAATTTAACAATTTAGAAAGCATTGGATTGCCTACAGTTGGTTATGATATATGGACCGTTCCATATTACATCAAATTTAGTATGCCTTCTAGAATTTTCCCTATCTAAATCTAATTTGATCACTATATATCTCTCTTATAAATGTCTATAAGTGGCCCTATTATCAAAATTCCTCTTCTAATTGGCCTATTAAAGTTCCATAGTGTGCATAACCTGTGCTCTAGTCTCTTTGAGTTCTATTAGCTCTGCTAATCTTACTATGAGGGGATCAATTTTGAGCAACTCTAAATGATGAAAATATTCCAATGAAGGTAACTCAAGAGATGTGGGAAATATGGCCTCCATTACATAAACTAACATGAAGGGAGAATTTACTAACACTCTTTTGGGTGTGATTCGATTATCCTAAAGAGTAATTTTGAGCTTGGTATGCATTGATTATCTTCCATGGTCATATTTATGATGCAAATCAAATTCTTATTCATAAACTCAACTAGACCATTACCTTAAGTGTAATAATTTGATGAGGTACTCAGATTGATGTTATGTTTGATGGCCCATTCATTGATCCTAGTTTTGAGGAAAGCTAGTGTATTATTAGAGATAATGGTGGCTGGGACACCAAATCTTATTATAATGCCCTCATAGAAGCTCAAGATGGATGTCTCATTCTCCTCCTTAAGTTCTACTGATTATGTCCACCTTTTGAAACAGTCTATAGACATGATAATGAATTTATGTCCATCACTTGATGGTAGGTTTCACATGTATATGAAACCTAGGCCTCATTATGAAAAGGATTGATCTAATTGTATTGGGCATAATGGTAAGGTTGTTAACCTTTATTTTCATATGAATAAGGCACATTTATTATAATTTTGCATGTATTAATGTTCATATTAAAAAATATTTGGCCAATAATAACCATCTCACATGATTTTCATAGCAATGGTCCTAGGTGAATAATGTCCTCTTACATGGTTGTCATGGAATTCTTGAAGAATTCTACTTACCTGATCTAATTCTATGCACCTCAAGAGGACTCCATTGAGGTCCTTCCAAAAAAGTTCACCATTGGTGAGTACATAAATAATATCCTAAAAATTGAAATCCCTACACTTGGATTTATTTAAGCCAAAGGGTTATAAATTAGTTTAAGGAAGGTCATCATATTCTTCATCCAGTCTGCTATAAATTCTTGGCCTATTGGTTCCTTTTTGTGTGACACCAAGACTATTATGTCTCTAAACTTTTATAATTTAGACAAAATTTCATAGAGTCCCTTTCCTTGCACTAACTTGGTGATCTAGATGTCCACATCATACTCCATCACCTTTGTGACCCAACCATCCCTTTTCTCACTAATGTCATTACAAAGCAAAAACTCCTTGACACTTACGTATACAACCATAAGTTATATTTTGTTATTAGAGAACATGTTTGAGAAATTCTTTTGAGTGGTCTCATAATTACGAGGATTTGCTTTTCTATAAATCTATTATGCAGCTCATAATCCTTCATTGCCTACTTAAAGAAGGCAATTGGCTACTTTAGATGATCATTGTTTTATTACGTAAGGATAATGGATATGCCCTCCAACACACCAAATGCATAAAGGATAAAATCCTTACTATAATCTAGATTGATCAAGGTGGGATCCTATGCAATGGCTTCAAAACTACCCCTACCTTCACAATTCCAATTGAACATAACATTCTTCTTTAGTCTAATAGTGAGGGTTTGGTTAGGGTGTTAAAATTAGGCATAAATATCTTGACAAATTTGATTCTTCCTAATAAGCTCTAGAGACCCTTCATGTGACTTGGAAGAGAGAGAGATGAGATAGCCTTAACTCACTCGGGATCAATTTTAAGTCCCTGTATAGAAATAATGTGACCTAGTAGATCTCCATCATTAAATATGAAGATACACTTGTTAGGGTTCAAATATATTCCAAACTCTTGATACCTTTCAAAGAGTTACTCTAGATGGCCTAAATGATGTTCTGCATGCTTGAAGAAAATAGTTGTCATTGACATAACGTAAGATGATTTTTTTATGAGATCCTTAAATGCAATATCCATATCTCTTTGGAAGGTCTCTCCTACATTTTTCAAACTCAATGGAATTTTTTGGTATTTGAAGGTTCCCCACTTAGTGGTGAATGATGTTTTATAATGATCACACTCTCACACTAGGATCTAGTTGTAGCTTAAACAACCATCTAGCAACAAGATTTTTTTTTCACCTATAACTATTTATAGGATTTGTTCCATTAGTGTGAGGGGATAATGATCTTAGAGGGAAGATTTGTTTAGGTCTTTGAAGTCCACACATAGAAGGATTTACCCAATCTTATTTCACACTGGGACTAAGTTGGCAATGCACAAAGTGTGTTTGATTGGAATTATTATACTTGCTTCAATGAGATTTGAGATATACTTTGTCATCAATGGTTCAAACTTTGGATTGATAGGGACCTATTTTTAAAAGACTAACTACACACCATGGTTGAGCTCAATTGTGTGTTGTGCTATGCATGGATAAAATCATTTCAGATCCTTATATCTACAAGTGAATATGTCATCATATCTCCTACTAAGTCTACTTAATCTCTAAATTTTTGGTGGGGAGCATACCTTGCCAATTTTTGGGATCTTTCCTTTTAAAATGGTTACTACATAGAGAATTCCTCTTTTTCTATCATGATTCATTTTTCACCTTTGAGTTGGTCATCAAAATTGAAGATGCTTTCTAGGGTGAGTAACACTTTTGGTAGATTTTTGCCTTTTAATTAGATGACTTGATCTTCATATTAGGCCTACAACTATACTTGGTTCTTTGCGTAAAACTCTACCTCATCTTATAGGAAGTGGATAATTTAGAAATCACTCTCAAACACCTACCAATTATCTATAATGTTAGGAGTTACTAGTCTAACCGTGATCTTGATGACTTACTCAGACTCCATTATATCACATGGGATGTCATACTATGCACCTACAATTACAGGTCATTGTGTTGGTATTATATGGTCTTTGTATGGAAATAACATTGAATGCATCAAAGCATTTGATCATATCCCATACTCTATACTTGTAATCTTTCATCAAGCCATATTTGGTTATGCTCTGAGCTCTAACCTGGTTAACAACTAGCTCGCTATCACCCAATCTTTATAGTGTCTTGATTCTTTTATTTTGCATAAGCTAGAGGCCTTGGATCAATGCCTCATATTCTATATCATTGTTCATGTAAACTAACTATAACCTAAAGGCATGGAAATACTTCTCCTTTTGAGGAGAGACAAACATCACACCAACTCCAACACCATTTTTACTTTGGGAATCATTGAATTGTTATTGTCATTTACCCTTAAGGATCTCCTATGCCTTTGCAATCTTGGGTAGCATATAATCCTCTTCCAAGATGTAGTACATACCTAGCCCTATTTCCTCTACATTATCATATGGATCACACTTAAAATGTTCTTGTGTACATTCATCTAGAAAATCATCTGGGATCTCTTCAAATGATGTTGAGGATTCATGGAGATTCTAATTCTCCTCTTAATAAAACATTTCATAGTTTAATTTAATTGGGATAGAAGAGTATGATTCGACATGGATTTTGAAGATAGGTTCAACCTTGATAACCACTTTAGTTCTTTATCTAGTTTTGTGTAACATATGTGACCAATTTGAAGATAAGTATCCACCCATATTTACCATGAAGTCTTAAGAGAGGTAGATGATGAATTAGGGAGGTAAATCAATGACTGTGATATCCTATGCAAATTAGAGACTTGGGCATGCATGTAGTGTAAGATTGAAATCTTTGATGATTCTCATAGTTTTATCTATCATTCCATCGAGTTTGACCACTCCTTTTGAAATAGGGGAATACACAATTTCAAGTGTATCTATGATCTTCTTTCACATCATTGAGCTACTTACACCTAAATTGATAATATAATTATGTACTAAATGTTGGTCAATGATCAAGGAGATGTAGAATAGGGGAAGCTTGGTGCTACTATTCACTTGTGACTCCTATACTTTGGGATGGCATAGATTCATAGAGATGGAAGGCATAAGTTGCGATGTCTTACACTCTTGGAAGATTTTTAGAACATCCTGTAGAAAATTCCTTTGAGCTATAATTGCAAGAGAATCCTAGATGGTTACATTGAGGCTCATCTTCTTCATTTGTTAGACTATGATAAAGGGAATTTGAGGTCATTTTGAATGTGTATTTTGATTAGTATTCTCTTTTTATATTTTTTTCTTGGGTCTAAGATGGATCTTCTCTTTATGCATCTTATTCTATGTATATTGAAGGTTGCATAGGCACCTTGGCTTTTGTACCTATGTGATTGATCTAGGGTGTTGAAGGTGAGGGTGTCAAAGTTAGTATTACCTCCTATGTTACTCTCCTTTTCAACATTGTATTGAAAGCAATTGGGGTGCTTCCTCTACTTGATGCACTATTATAATTTAAGTAGTTAAAGTCTTCCTCCTACCAATTGATAAGAGAGACCCATCTTGTTGTTGTACTAGTACTTGAATTTATCCTTCATGTGAGGTCATGGTATTTTTTTTTCTTGAGGTTGTGATAAAATTTTCACCATGAATGATTGGTTTAAGACTCCATTTATGCATGTAGCTTGATTATGTGGTTAAATTCATGAAAAACACCACTTAGGGTCCTAAGCTAGATTTTTTTGTACTAGTACAAGGGTTTTATAAGTTTAGCAACATCAACATTTTGTATATAAGGCATTCTATTTTATGTGAGATGATTTTATGCTGACATAGTACCTTGGTAAGGAGGTCTACTTGACTAGTATTGATGAGTGAAGAGTTAATTAGGTTTAGGATACTATGCTTACTATCTTTTGAGAGTGATGAGCTCATTCTGAAAGATTTGTAGTAGCATTTTAACCTCATGAAATTTGTTAGGGGAAACATCAAATGAAGTTGGTGGGTGCGCTATAGTAAGGATAGATGCTAACATAGGTTACACAGCTAGTTGGCTAGGAAAAGGCTATGAAAATAGAGGCATAAGGGGTCTAAGTGTAATTTTCCTTGTTTGGATTAAATAATATTATGCCCACACAAAAAATTTATAGGCATCAGGTAGTACTATGCCTCCCATGCATTGAAGATTCATAGCTATATCACTGTTAAGAGCTTTAGTATTGGGAGATGGATTACTTAAAGGTGGGACCTTATCCTAGACTCTATGGAGCTTGAAGTTGAAATCAACCATCATTTTATGTAGGGATCACTTTATATTTATGGGTTTCTCTATTAAGGACATATGGTCACTCCAATCCTCAAATTACTTGCATAATTCATCACTGAGTTCTTACCAGTTATGAATAGAATCCAATCTCAAGATTTAGTACCAATTAAGTGTTTTCACTTAGAAGGAAGAGGCAAGTAGCCTAACTATGACATTATATTTAGTGACATGATGCATTGAGCATATATTTATAATATCCTAAATATGCTCAATAGGGGAATTTGCATTCTCACTATTAAAGTAGGAGAAACTTTTGAGGTTTGTGATTGGAATGTCATCATACTGGGAAATAATCAATGGACTACCTCCATTAAAGGTTACACATAACTAATTTCTTTACATAACCATGAATGGGATAGGGAATAATCTTCTTTTAGGTGTACAGAACCTTTCAAATGGAGGTGGAGACTGAGTTCTAGGAGATGACTAAATTGAACCATTACTTCTTTTGATAGGGGATGAATATGTTCATACTCTTCTTCTCGTAGAGGGTGTTGGAAGATTAATGAAATGGAGTTAATACCATTTACATATGATCTTATTCTTATTAAAATTTATATAAGAGGCTAATCTTTATAAAGAATTTTCTTGGAGCTTTTAGGTGCTCTAAGTGTCCACTACACTTTTTATCTAAGGGTACAACTGATTCCTTAGCCTTTTATTTAAATTGGTCCCACTAGGAATGCCAAAAACTATTGTCAATTTAAATGTACACCCATGGAGTTCTACTACATAGAATTGTTTTGTAGTGGGGTACTAAGTGTGAATGCCTTACATAGGGTGCAAAAGTGTTCATCACTAGGCATGTAAGCGTTATCACTCACATATGCATGTAGAAAATTGGTTGTCTTATCAAAATGATGGGAATATCCCCAAGGTGTGAGAACCTTGTGCTCTTTGGGATGAACATTTAGATTAGGCTGAGTTCCTTATATTCTAAGTGCACTTAGTTTAAGACCAACACCTAGACCTAAAGAGTATAAAGGTAAATATACCATTAATTTAAACCTAATATTTTTGAGAGAAAATTAAGGGATAAGGTAAGAGAGTGTTGGGAAATAAAAAGGTGATACATTGAGAATAGAGTGAGCACTCCTACTGCCATTGACACACTTCAAATATATAAGAACAAGATATTATCACATATACTCTACCAATGGCACTCTAAATGCACAAGTATTTCACATATAGGTGTGGGAACATAGTATAACACTAAGAGGGATGATAAATGATTAAAAGGAAATGTTTACATAGGTTTGAGTGTGCACAAGATATGACCTGGAAGTGAGTTATGAGTTTTACATAGAGGTGTTAAGAATGAAAATCAATGGGAGGGGAAATATTATCCATAAACAAGGAACAACAAACAAAAATAATTGATAGCTCATAATAGTAATATAGGGAAGTCAACTTGATTCTCATTAACTTGAAATATTTAGCCAATAAAAGTTCTCTTGGAAGGAAAATTTTGGTAGTGTGAGGTTACAAAAAATGTGTTGACCCTTTTATAATGAAGATAAAGTATTTTATAAGATCAAGCCATTCTTCAATTAATATGCCATTTGGGGTGGCAGATATAACTTTTAATTATATTACAGTATAACACCCATGCTTCTTGAATTTTATCTAGTGATTCATATTAAGGAGCTAGTGGTAGGATCCTTTTTGTGTCCACATGTGTGTTTGAGAGTAGAAGATTCCTAAAAAAGTTATAGGGATGGCATATACTCATATTCTAATGTTTGACTTTTGATTCTACATTTCTTTACTCTATCAAGGCCTCGAGTACTACTTAATTACATTTATAACTACCTCATTTTATCTTGATGCCACTTGTTAATAATTATGAAATCCTACCCTAAAATACCACATCATTGATTTATACCTGAGATTCACATTAGTCTATGAAGTAGTATGTTTGCAACATATATTGCATCCTATAATGTTTGAGATTGTAGAAGAAAAACTCTGTGATTTGGTTTAAGACCTCATCTTGAAGGTATATGGGCTCTTTTGAATAGGAAGGCACACAAAGATGGAAGAATTTGAGTATGTTCCTTACAATTTAGAGATGCCTTTTTTACACCTCTACTTTCATTATCTAAAGACTTGGGCTTTATGTCCTTGAACCTGTGCACCACTTTGATCATGCAATGAAGGATCCCTACATGTGGTGTGTATTAGAAATTATTTATGAACGTACGTAATTACCTAGTAAATGCACATATTTGTATTGACTTATTTAGGCATGAGCATAAAAGGGAGGCATCTGTGTATGGTTTTAGTTTTTAAAACTTAACACCTCATAGGTACACAAATATTCTATAGGATTTTTGTGAGTTCTATGTAGGCTGGGGGTGACTTAGAAAGTTAATAGGTTTTCCCCAGTAGGATAGACTTTTTATTTGAAAAAATGATGATTAGGTAATTGATTAAGTGGTTAGAAAGCATAATAAAAGGCAATATTCTAATGAATTTTTAAATAATTAAGAATCCACAAAAAATTAGGCACATAAAAATGCACAAAGACAATGAAAGAGATGATGAATAATACTTATTAAAGAACAATTTGATTAGATTGGAAGAATGTGGATGTGAATAAGAATGAAACAAGGGTGAATAAGGATATTTACATTGTATCATTGTTTAATATACTTTCATATCTTGATCTTTGATGTATCATGAATCAATAGGTACCATGATATAAGACATCATGATGATCTAACCATAATGCACATAAGGACTGACCTCTGATCCAATAAATGAATGGAAATAATGCACCAATGATAAAAACCATGATGTTAATATTGGCATATGTTAATGGATGGACTCAAGTACAATCACCCAATAAGGATAACCATGATGATGATCTCATTAACACTATGTATCAAGTCAAGGAAACAATAGTAAAATCAAATAAATAATCAAACACACAAACATGAAAACAAAAAATAATAGAAATCATCTTATCTAAGACTTAGTCAAAATACATGTGTGAAGGCTCGATGGAATGATAAACAAATGGTGTCCCCAAGAAATGATATATGCAATGTGATGATATTTGGGGATAAGATATCCTGACATAAACTACATGTTTTGATTTTCCACATCAAGGAAAAAGATATGAGATTGACATTAAGGATGTTGAATGGTTTTAGATAATGCACCCCCAAGATAAGGGGAGAATAGATCAACTAAAAAAATAGTGGGAATATAATAATAAGGAAGGGGTGGCTGGACTGACTAAAAATACCCCAATGTAAGTGGGCACTGCTGACATAGTCCTATGGACTTGAGGTCAAATGTAGTTCTCCCAAGGAGATGGGATAGAAGAAAATTAATGAGAAGTAGGTGTGTGATGATATAAAAGAAATAGGAAAATCACACATGTAAAATGGTGAGAGCATCAAACAAAGGTTTCTTATATAATGGTGAGAGTGTTAGGCAAAATTTGCTTGAATAAAAGTGTTAGGAAAAGGTTGCTTGTAAAACTATGAGAGAAATGAAAAAAGAAGAGAAAATGGAAAGCAGAAGGTAAAAATTTCAAATGTAAAATGACCACTAATTTGACTCACAAAATAGTGAGAGTGTAACCATACAAAAATGGAGAATGAGATTGGCCAAGCCAACCTGAGATGCCCCATGCATCCAAGTGCTACCTACATAGTCCATGTGAATCTCAGGTTGATATAGTTGTCCCAAAAATGGGAGGATAATGATATGTTAACATGTAAATAAAATTAAGTGGGATAGATAAGAGGCATCATCCAAAAATAAATTAGGGATTTATATCTTGTGTGGAAATATGCCATCTATGGTATCTAGTTTATATGCCCCATAACCTTAATTTGTAATATAAATAAATTTTCCCATCCAATTGGATTCAAAATTCTCATTATTTTTTAGCACCAAACCATAATATTGAATTTTATACTGTAAATATATTGGTTGTACCTATGATGAAACCAATTTTGATAGGCTCAAAAATGGTCCAATTTTGTTTGTCATTTCTCATCCAAGAGGTCTAGCCCTTACAATCTGGGCATTCTATATTATTCATTATCAATGATATTCTATATAGAAAAGCATAAAGAGGGAAACTCAATCTCGATAGGAATAATGGCCTCAAAGCCAAAGACCAAGGATCATGGTATGGATCCTATAGGTGTACACTTGTATGGTAGTCCCATAAGACTAGAAATAACTATAGGTTCTAAGCACAACCAACATTATTGACAATTTTATTCATAATTTTAACAATGATCCTGTTGGATGGCTTAGCTTGGCCATTACCTTGAGGGTAAAAGGTCGTGGACTTATTATGCTTGATTTATAATTTGGTATAGATGGATTTGACATCTTTATTTCTTAATGGGCCACCATCATAAGATATAATGGTGGAGGGAACGCCATAACAACATATGAAGTGATAGTAGATGAACTTGGATACCTAATTTTTGGTGATGTAAGTGAGGGGTACGGCCTCTATCTACTTAGTGAAATAATATATAATAGTTAGGATATGTTTGTGTCCATCAAAGGAAGGGTTGATTTTCCCCATGACATCGAGTCCCCATGTTGAAAATGGCCATGGTATAGTTATCAGTTGGAGTGGTAAAGGAACATGAATTAAATCATTTTTTTTTTAAAGAATCACATTTCTTAACATGTTAACAAGCATTTATCTCCATCATTGGTCAACAATACCTAGTTCAAAGGAGTTTCTTGGATAGGATCAAGATATTGGTGTCTACCCACAAGTTCCTTTGTGTACATCCTTTAATGCTAATTTTTATTCTCACAAAGATAAATAATGAAGTAGCATTTCATCATAGCCCTTATAGTATAGTTTATTTATGTGTAAAGTATATCAGTTAGTTTTATGGATGAAAGATTTATGTTGGGTTTGTGATAGGTATAGAGGAAGAATTTGGTCATGAAGGTATGAATAAAAATATTTCATACCATATCAAAATATAGGAGAACATGCATTGGCTGAAGAAGGTTCTCAATGAGAAATTAATACTCTATAACATTGCTAGCCACTACTATCATAGACCCAATGGTTTCTCAAATTGAAGATTTTAAAAATGTGACTTGAGCTCATCTACAATACTCTTATAAGGTACCAAATTTTTATCCCTAGTTTATTATTGATAGGTGGCCTTACTAATAATCAAATGAGAATCCACATATACCATTAACTATTGAATATTCTATTGTATGGTGAGATGGAGTCCTATAATGAATGACTGATACGTGGACATGTTTTTAGTGTAATGGAAGCCAATATGGAACACCTTAGGAATGTGATCCCTCTATAGAGTGGAATATAGGATATCGACCCTAGATCCACAATATGTGAATTGGCCACCAAAATATAATGTCCTTGATCTTAGCAGTATTAAATTTAATGCCTCAACATGACATAATGAATCCTAGTAATTTTCCCAAAGTGATACCAAAATACACTTCTTAGGATTTAGGCACATCTTTTATTCATGAAGTCTCTCAAATATTCTTCTTAGAACATTGGGATGTCCTACACATGTCTCAAATTTGGTGAGATTGTCATCCATGTAGTATTAAACAACATTGTGCATCATGTCATGAATATGATAGTCATGACACATTGATAAGTTACCATGGCATTATTTAATCCAAATGGCATGCCTTGATAACAAAATGTCCCCTATGGAGTGGTGAACATTTTCTTATGTTGGTCTTTGGGTGAAATTTTGATATGTTTATATATTTAGAAGTTGTCCATGAGGGAAAATATATCATAGCCTATTATTGAGTCTACTATAAATCAGTGTTTGATAGAGGGAAATCATCCTTAGGGCATGCCTTGTCAATATATTTGAAGTCATTATATAAGTTAATTCCCTAAGGATTTTTATTGATTGACATAGTGTTTGAGATTTTTTCTAATTAATCAAATGATTAGAAGAATACTTCTCCCAAGTGTTTCTTTAGCTCTTTCTTAACAAGTATATCAATGCACAACTACATTTTTTGTATATTTTGACTAATTAGCTTGGCATATAGATGTAAAATAAGTCAATTCACCACTAAAGAGGAGTATAAACTTGTAATGTAAAAATAGGACCAAGTAAATATATCAATGAAATCTTTTGGGATAGTAATAATAAAATCACATTCCTTAGTAGTGAGGGATGAGCCTAAGTAAATTATTTTGGGGTCATCATAGGTTTTGATGTTTACCTCTATGGTATATTCTATACAGAGTGTATAACCATATTTAATAATAATTGGGACAAATGGAAACTATTCTTCATCAACTACTTATAAGATATATAGCTCACCCATGTAAGAAGAATATGAATTTACCATTTTTGGTAGTGGCCAATTGATGAATTATTCTATAAAGTCTTTTATTAATTATGGGAATATTCTATGATCTTCTTCACTAATATCAAACCCAAATAATATACTTATACTTGGAGGACACTAATCTTCTTGAGGATATGGGTGAACATCCTTGTTTGAGGGCATTTGAAATAGGTTTTCACCCATGGACATGCTTTTATCCTTTCCTTTTTCCTTGATCTAAAGGTGTTTAAAAGAGGTTTTCACATGAAGATATCAATTTTTTAATTTGTTTATGACCAATTAAGTTCACTTAATCTTAAAATTAGGTATTAGAGTCTAATTCAAAGTCAAATCCTCGTTTATGACCACTATCTAGTAATCCATCTCTTAGGACCATTAATTTAGTGATAGATTATTCATTTTGGAATTAATCCAATGGTATAATCAAATCTTACTGGTTCTAATCAATTAGGTTTGGATGGTGAAGTGAAGGAGTATAATTTGATGTAATGGTAAGTATGTTAATGGTATTAAAGAGGTTCATGTTAGCAATCTCATTATAGAACTATAATGGGATGTTACATCACTATAAAGAGTCTCTTCATCATTCGATGAAGTGGTATCACTCTTAAAATCTATGGAGTCACCCCCAAGTGGGTTGAATCTAAGACCTTAATTTACTACATGTGTTGTCATAAGTATAGGTAAAATAATTCCTTATGATTTTTCCCTCAAACATTTTCCATAATAGTCTTGATTATCTATAATCCTATTAGGAATGGGGTATTTAGTGTTCTGATAGTAAATAGTAAATCCATGATTATAAAACCAATATCCTTCATAACTGGTGTCTCAATTTTTATTATGTGATGTGTCTTTGACAAATATGAGTGGCTCCTATAGATTGAACTTGGAATTTTTTTTCCAAATAATGTTGGACCTACTAGGAATGGGTTTGGGCCTTCCATAGGATTTTGGGGATTTTGGAAATTTACTAACATGAAAAACATATTGAATGAGGTATGTGGCTATGTTGATCTCTTTAATGGTAAAGTGAGAAGAAATATATTGAGGTGGATTAAATGAAGTGGATGTGAGGTCACTAGGATCAATATAATTAGACTTGGGAGATTTGAGAACTCTTCTTTTATTATTTTTATACACATACTCAGTACTAGAACAATAATTATAGTTCCCATACTCTACCTCTAGGTTTTTACTATATATATATATGGATGTAAATCTCCAAGAATAGTGACCTCTACTCTTGAATTAGGGAATTTTAGGCACTGATGCAATGTGTAAAGAACTAATTATACTTCATGGATCCAAGGATGACCAAGAAATAAATTATATGGTAGTTTAATGTCAATGAAATGGCATAAGGTATCATGGGTGACATGCCTAATAATAATAAGTAAGAAAATAATGCCCAAATATTCTCTCTCTACATTTTCATAAGATTTAATTATGATAGTATTCAATTACATGTCTGATGTTGTGTATCTAAAAGTTCATATTAACTTCAATAATTCTATGTTTAACCCTAAACCATTATCGATAAGAACCCAAATGGATTTGTGGCACACAATGATGGATTCAATGTATAGAGTATTCTTATGAAGGGGACCAAGGGATGACATATCACTTTGGTCAAATGTGAGTTGTTGACCTAGGGACAAATGTCCCATGAGTGCTTGGAACTGGGATGGATTCATGTCATTGGGTATTTTAGATTTTTGGAGAAAGTCATTTAATATGGTATAATGAACTTCAGACATATGTAAGAGATCTAGGATATAAATTTGCATAGGCATTTTGATTAGTTATTCACCAAAATTATATGGCTTCTCAGTATAAATTCAAGGTGGTTTGGATTTTAGTAGGTTAGTATCCTAATTAGAATTGGCATTGGCATTAGAAGGTGGCAAAGGGTCTTGAAGAGTGAATCTTAGATGTCTAGTTACAACTGCATAATTTTGAGCCATAAAAGAGTTACCTAAATTATAATAATTAGGTGGCAATCTAGGAATAGTAATTCTCAATGGTCTAGGTTCAATGTAATTAATCTAACATATGTTGTAATTTATTATAAACAAAGGGTGTGGTCCCAAGATAGAAGGGCTAACACTCTGGTGAGTGTTAGATGGTCTACAACACATGAATTTGATAGTACTAATGTAGTTATGTGTATCACACCCTACAACATCACTATAGTCATATGGTACACTAAGATAACCAACTTGGTTAGTCTGGGTATCATGATCCTAATTATGTTTAACTTGGTTCTAATTTTGGCCTTGTCCTTGCTACTAATATTGGTCTTATCCTTGGTTTTAATTTGGTTGTTATTTATAATTATGCCTGGGAAAGTGGTTCATATAGATTCTAATCTCCTGATTAGTGTTGGGTGATATTTTATCTAATTTTATTTCCCCATTTTCAATCAAATATTTAATTATATGCATTAACTATACACACCTATAGATTGAATGGTTGACCACATGGTGGTAATCAAAATACTAATTATCATGATATCATGTTGGTTTAGGTTGACCCTCTAGAAAGGGTATTAGATTAGGCTAAAAAATAATATTAGCTTTCACTAATGTTTGGAAGATAGCCTCAATAGGGTCCCCAAGGCCACTAAAAACTTTATCTTTATAGTATCCTCATTATGGGGTGGATGTTTTAATTATGCACTGAGGGTTAGCTGGAGTATTTTAGATAGGTGGTGGCTATATTGTTTGAATATGTCACACCTTTATAACCCCATTATCTACCATGTTATTATTTTTTACAAAGGTATTCATATTTTTATTCATACTCCATAGATGAGGAGGTAGAAGAGGTTGATTTAAGTGATGGGTTCTGCTCTACTAGGTCTCTTCGATGCTAGTGAATGATAACCATAACAGAAAAAGGGGAGAAAATAAAAACAAACTCACCACTCAAACAAGAAAAAGATAATAAAATGATCAAGTCAATCAAGACACACACTATGAAGTATGTTAAGCCTAGAGGTTATTTTTAATATCGCTTTTGGCTTATGCCTTAGTTTTTTAGAATGCATGATAGAAGTTGGCTTGTAGATCAGGTACTATAGAATTAGTCTATGGTAGGTTTCAAGTTGTCTAAGTTCTCAAAAGAATCTATATTGAAATCAATACATGGCTTGGTATTGGGGCCTACCCCCTCACTTCATAGTCCTATAACGATAGAGGTGTCAGGTGTTTAGCCAATATATATTGATATCCAGAGTTTATAATCAACCAGAGAGCTTAGTTAGTTCTCCCCTTGGTAATGAATTCTAAGTAGTATTGTCAAGAAAGGGTAAGGTGACTTTTAGGTGATGAAATCCTAGTTGGGCCTTATCTCAAATTATTTTGATGTTTGATTGATCAAAGTGTGTGTAGCAAAAATGATGCTATTATAATATTATTGTGTTTTAATTCAAAGTGAACTAATGTTAAAGGCAAGCAATGGATGTAGTTGTTTTTAAACCCAAAAGAGCTTTTAGTTTCAATTATGACCATAGATAGAGAGAAGAGCATGTCAATGTAAATAAAACATGAGTAAAGACTCTAGGTCCTACTGGGCATTCCAAAATGTTTCATGTAAATTTTTACTTTAAGTTCTAGGAAAGAGAAAAAAGAAACTTAATATGGGTATGGTTGAAAAATGTATTTGGTTGTGCACATGTTAAATCAGAGGATTGTGAATATCTCCTCTTTGGCTTGGGAGGAAGACATGTAGATAAGAAATCACTAAAGAAAACTTGTTCATTAGACCAATAGTTGGGTGGATTACCTAGCAATAACTAGATCTTGGAAGTGAGAGCTTTCTTAGGGGCTATCAATCCACATGTTTTAAATAATTAAGTTGATAAAAATAGAAATAAGGTACTTGAATCAATTAAAGTAGATTACTAAAACTAAACACAAGAATGCTTGTTAAAAAAATAGACTATAATTGATCTAATTAGTACTAGAGCTAACAGGTCAAGGTATGCTTAAAAAAATTTGAAAGGGGTCTATGAACAATTAGAAACACAAAATACTAAATTTTTTTGGGGTTAGGTAGGTCAAATTAGCTTGCTAGTTTTTCTACCATAGGTAACCATTGATGGTTGGGGTGACCATTGGTGGTTATGATTGACTATCAATAGTTGGGGTCTAACCATCAGTGGTTGACTATGTATTGCTAGGTTTTATCAATAGCTAAATGATAAGATTCCATAGATGAATTTCAAGAGTTGGGAAAGGGCTAGGCTGATTACAAAAAGGAATAAAAGTATGTGAATGTTAACAAATTAATACTTGTATTACTAGAAGTTGATTGGGTGAGTGGTTGGTGTAGTTAGCCTATAGGTGAAATCTGGCTTGATTCTAGCAGAGTAATGATACCTGAAAGCTTAGTTCAGAGGAAACAATGAGTTAGCTCCCAATAAAATGGTTGATAATGTTGATGAAATTGATTGACCTAATTGACCTAAAAAAGGAGACTCTAATTACCTAAGCTATTGATAATTATTATAGATGGAATTGACTTCCCAGGCCTCTCTCTCTCTTATAAGAATAAGCAAAATATGGAAATGAAGGTGTAACTATGGCATCTAAATATAATTCATTCATGTAAAGGCTCACAACATGAATTAGACAAGTTTATATTTATAAGAGGGTTGGTGAACCTTGCATGCTTTTGATGAAAAGGTGGATGTTGACCATCAATGGTTAGGATCTCCTAAGGTTGACCATCAATAGTCACCTTGACCGTTGATAGTTAGGGTCCACATGAAAAGGGTCTTAATGGTTAGGGTCACTTAGCTTGGTAAAACTAGGATCAGATAGGTCTAGTTTGGTTAGATGGGTGTAGGTTGGTCCCAAGGGGGGCCTAGGTGGGTCCAAGGGTATTTTCAACATTTAGAAGCATAGGTGTGCATATTTCTGGTGCCTATAAGGATAAACCACATATTTATCCTATATATTTATACACACCTAACATCATCACCACTTACAATAAAAGTAAAAAATATGATTGTGCTTACATTGGTTTGACATAGGGGTATTACATTATCCCCCTCTTATAAAAGTATCGACCTTGATGTAGGATTCTATCCAATGGGTGCAACAACAATTTGAATTTAGAATTAATCAAACTTTGACTATTCAAATTCTAGATTTATTTACATCTTTTAGTAGTATGAATCTTTTACTTACTCTATTTTATGACTAATATTTACTTTAAGTTATTAATTAAGATGAAATTTCTATAAATAGTTCCCATAGTGTCAATTAGCCATACTATCATCCACTTTGTTTCCTTATCATATAAATCTAAAAGATATTTTGTCATAATATAATTCTCATCGGTAGTATGTATAACAATGATAACATCCTACCTTAAATTATAGTGACAAATATTAGTGCCATCCGATGGAAAAAATATAATGCAATGACATGAGAATAATTCTTGGTAAAGTAACATAGAGAAATAATTATCCTTGTTCAACCATGTTAATTTATTCTTCCCACTAAATTGTACTGATAGAAGTAACATATGCATATATGACCAAATAATAGTTGTAAAACAAACCATCTACTTATACCTACCAAACATCAACATCACTACTTATATCTCCCAACTATATATATATCCACCACATCTGGTGGTGTGGAAAGGATGCTATCACAACTTGCATGACAAGTTCCCTATCTCAATCCCACTAGTTATATTCCAAGATACTTCTTCTCTCCCATACCATGCCATCAACATAATAGTTATGCACATATGTAACACAAGCAAAATTAATATAAAAAAACATAAAAAATATATAAAAATATTTGACCATATAAGATCAAAAATCAATGAAAATGAGACCAAGTGGTCTCAAATGAAAGATATAATATCAAAATTCAAATTAAAAATTTCAATATCCATTTCTATGATTGGTTATTTAATTTAAAAATATTCAAAAACAAGAAAATATAATATTGGTTTTAAGTCAACTTATAATTAAAAAGTTCAATCAAATTAAATAAACTCGATAAAACATAGATGAAATACAGGTCACATTACGATCACTACATGACTTTTGTAAAGCACTCAAAGTCACCCAAGGGAAGAATGAAAACATATTTTTCTCACCTTTTAGAGGTGCAAGGCATCCCAATACCTCCATGATGTATGAGGCATCTTGATTACCTCAAATATTTTCAAGGCATTCTAATTCCTCCCCAGGGTACAAAACATCTCAATCATCCCCTCATAAGGGGGTTAAGGAATAGGGTCAAATCATAACCAACATAACACTATTATATTTTAACCTAATAAATAGTAAAAAAATCCTCCATATACCTCTAAAAATACACATAAATTAATCTCATTGGTCTAATTTATGTCATAATGTCATCTCTAATGACATTACCAATGTCTGTATAACATAAATATAAACTCAAGTGAATGATATCTAGAATCGACTGGTATAAAATCTCAATGCCACATGGTAATATTAAATATTATCGATCTCAACCCAAAAATGTGGAGAGAAAATAAATATTAAATATTAACACCGTTGAGGAGATGCTCATATCTCCTCATCTAAGTGGCACAATGGAGTCATCTCTCTTACTGTGGGTGATAATTTTGTTGAGATGAATCTCTAGATAAGGGGCTAGCTCCCCTTGATGAACCTTTAAATATCTCTCTAATATATTAATTTGTGTATGAAAAGTGTTAAATAAAATAACTAAGAAAACATAGAAGGTGATGCTCTAATGTTTATCTCCTCCTATTTGATTGAGAATATGCTACTTAAAGATCAACATAACTTTTCTCACACAAAACTCACAACTCCTTGTGTATTATCACATCAGTATTTCACATGTTAGATTCAATAAGGAATTCAACATTTAAGAGAGCAATAGATTATTAAAATAAGGAATACAATCATAGACTACTTCTAAAATGTCTAGACACTTAGAAAACAATACAAATAAGGACCTATAATGACACTCTTTTTGCACATTAGTAGACCATCAAGAGTATAATCTAGAAAAGACAATATTTCACTAGAATAGACCATCAAGAGTGGAAAAATAACTTGTATTATTTCTTCAAGAGTATTTTAAGTACAAATATGGCTAGAGTTTTCCCAATAACTTGTGGAGGCTGATCAAATGAGCTAAGAGAATGCATATTTATAGCTTTGAGAGAGAGGTCAAGCCAAGGAAGTTTAAGAGTCACTTGTAAATGTGTCTACATGTGAGAATAAGTTACAATTACATGTGGAAGAGGTGTGGGGTGAGATATGCCATGTCATATAGGTATACTTATCCAAAACAAGTCATAAGAATAGTGAAAAGTGGCTTAAAACCTTTAAAATTGGCACAAGAAACTAACTCCATCAAAGATCATCCAGGAATTTTTGAAAATTAAAATAGGAGAGTCGACACATAACACTATTTGAAATAAATGAAACTCATGGTGATAGTTAGAAAATGCTCCTTCTAACTGCTAGCTATCCTCTAGACACCTATGTTTGATGATTTCATTAAAGCTCCTTGATTTGGGTTAGCTACCAAAAATAACTCAAACCATTGACCTATCTATTTTGCACTTATTTTAAATAAACTAGATGCTTAGGATCTTTCTATTTTTTATCTCTATATTTTCTCTTAGGTTCCTACCAAGTCTTTTTTGACTCTAATGGCTATTTTTTGTAGTTTAAAGTTGACATTTTTTGGGCTATCATCCTTTGGGTATTTTCTTCAAACTTTTGTTTCCTTATTTCCCTTAGATAATATTTCAAAAAAAATTCATTCCTTAGACTCCTTTTTCCCATGGTTGCTTTGTTTCATCACTTTTCTTGAAAGGAATTTTTTTCTTGACACTTTTCCTGAAAGAATTTATTTAGCTCTTTGCATCAGGTTTTTTCCTTTGAGATTTTTGATTTTAACCATTTTTGTGGACAATTTTCCTAAACAATTTCCTTTAGACTTTTTGTTTCAACATTTTCTCTTGAGATAATTTATTTAGCTTTTTTTTCCACATTAATTTCTTTGGGCTATTGAATGACCTCTCAAATTTGGAAAATGGACCATTTGGTTCTTTGAAATGTCCCTTCAAGTTTCTTTGAAGTGGACCTTCGGGACTCTGAAATGACCCTTCAACAATTTGAAAAAAAACCCTTTGTAAAAGTTACAAGTGCCTTTTAGAAAAACTAAAGTGCCCTTCAAATAATTTATTTCAGAGAAAATGTCTAAAATAATTCCATCAAAAAAGTTGAAAATTTCCCTTTGTAAAATATGAACAAAAAAGTTGTAAGTGCCTTTTATAAAAATTGAAGTGCCCTTCAAAATTTTTTTTTCAAACAAAATGTCTGAAATAATTCCTTCAAAAAAGTTGAAAATTACACTTCAAAAAATCTAAAAATTACCCTTCAAAAAATCTATCTCAGACAAATTGTCTAAAAGAATTCAACACTTGGCCAAATGAAAAGTCTGAAATAAATAACATTTAGTCAAAAATATAAAATGAAAAGGCTTAGAAAAAGAGCAAAAGAAACTTTCTAAAATAATTTAGACTTGTACACTTGTTGAGAGCATTGTATAAAACACTTCTTTTGAATGAAACCTAGATACTGGACCTAGCCAAAGGTATAGATTTAGGCAGCTATGTTTTCAAATAGGAGTGCCCAATTTTGTCCTGAGGGGATAAAATTTTGTCAAAAAATTGGTGACTCATAAGATTGGTATGCCTACTATACTAACCAGACCAATAACATAATTAATCCATTTGGCATGGAGTCATCTAAGAACACTCAAAGAAGGAAACATTGGCCATGACTCAAAACCTTGAACAACATACCAAATCAGAAGGAAAACCTATGCTACAAGACACAACACACAATAAGAATAAAAAAAAAGACACAAAGAAAAGAAAGACACAAGACAACTCACACATGTGAGTAAGCACTTAGGGAACACAAGAAAGTAGGAAACTATGTATAAAGGAAAAGGAGAACCTCAGTAACAATGATTTAGATATATCCCATTGATTGGGATATGTAACTCCTCTCCATTAATTATAATTGATAGGTAAGATTTAAATCTGGTAACTCAAGTGAGATAAGAAGTATAGCTTACCTTCCATGGACAAGTGTATATGGTGAATTCCTAATTGCTCTCTTTAAGGTGATCTTATCATCCTAAAGGGTTGTTTTCAACTTGGTGTGCTAAGTTCTTTGATTCTCTTCCATTTTTATCTTGATAATCCTTATTAGATTCTTATTTTTGGACTTGACTAGTCCATTACCTTGGGGGTAGTATTTGGAGGAGGTACTAAGATAAATACCATGCTTTAAATCCCATTCACTTGTCTTTGCTCCTAGAAAAGCTAATGCATTATTTCAGATTATTATTGAAGGAGATCTAAATATTATTATTATACCTTCATAGAAGTCAAGAAATAAACTTTCATTTTCCTCCCTAAGAGCTACAACCTCCACCAATCTTGTGAAATAATCAATGGCTATCAATACCCACTTATGACTAGCACTAGAAGGTGGATTGATTAGGCCTATGAAATCCAAACCCCATTATATGAAGGGTTGCTCAACCTGGATTGGATGAAGAGGCAAGGTAGCTAGCTTTTATTTTCCATCAAAGAGGCACACTTTTGGAATTTCCTTACCCAAGTGTCAGTGTCTTTAAAAAAGCTAGGCCAAAATTAACCATCCCTCATAATCTTAGTAGTTATGGTTCTTGGAGTAAAGTGACCACCAGCTAGTCCATCATAGAATTCAAACAATAATTATCAATCTAATCTAAATTAATACACCTCAACAACAAACCCAAAAATTCATTCTTAAATAGAACTCTATCATCAAGTACATAAGGAATGGATTGCAACCTAAAGTACCTTCTCTTGGCCCTATCAAGACCTTGTAGACACTCACTAGTTTGAAGGAAATAAATCATGTTATGTGTCTAACTTCTCATAAATGAAGGTGTAGCTGATATAGAGTCATCATCTAGTACCAAAAAAACTTCTTTTTGCTCTTTCAAGTTTGAAGTGAGATGATCACACATTTCTTTGTTTTTCACTAACTTGGTAGTTTTGATTTCCACATTATATTCCATTACCCTTGTGATCCATCCTACCCTTTTTTTATTCAAATATCTATTCAACAAAAAGTATTTCACACTAGGATGAGGCACATAAATATGAATCTTATTGCTAGAAAAAATATTCCTAAACTTATTTAAACTCATTATGACTGAAAGTACTTGTTTCTCAACATATGTGTACCTTATCTCATAGCCTTCCAAACCTTGACTAAAGAAGATAATAGGATGTTTAAAATTTTCATCATTAGCTTGAGTAAGCATGGCAGAGATTACTGATGAGCTTAGAATATGGCTCATTATTGACATGCTATTTCCTTCAAGTCATCTCTCAAAGGATATTATTTTATGCAAATCTTAGATTGTTAGATAGCTATTACATGGAAAATAGATATTTATCTTATTTATATTGAAACAAAGACTAAACCTTTGCTTTGTCATTAATGTCTAATACGTAGCATGTTTTAGTGAAATTTTTTGTGAAGAATGATCAAGAAGAATACACAGGTGATGTATAATGAATGCTATATTTTGATTTCCATCTAGCTTGCTTCTACAGACTTTGCAGGTTTGTTTTTGTGGACTCTGTAGGCTTTTTTCTATGGAGTCCACATGATTGTTTCTATGGAATCCATAGGCTCATTTATATGGACGTCATAGGCTCATTTATATAGACTCCATAGGCTCATTCCTCCCAACTTTGTAGGGTCAATTCTGACAATTCTGTAAGGATGAAGTTACAAATGGGAAGCTAATAGCTAGATAGGATAAGAGAGAACCATTCCAGCTGGAATCAAATAAGAAAAATAATTGCCATCTATTTTGAAGGAATTGCTTTTGATAAAATTGTATGTAATTAGATTTTAGGACTATTATAGGATAGTATATTATTTCATCAAAATAATTGGATCTCTTAGAAATCTAATGTCATATCTTTAGATGAATGGATCGACCAAGGAATCCTATTTATTTGCATCCTATTTTGAGTTGATTGTATTAGTATAAAGTGTAAAAATTTCATCATTGAAAGTAATCGAGAATCAAGAATAAAAAATTAGATATTATAAAAAAGATTTGTACAAGCATACAAATTTTAGCTAGATTGTAATCATTTTATTTTTATTAATTAAATGTAGTCACCAATATCGTGTCAACCCCCCTTGGTCCCCTTCTAAACATTGACACTCGTAACCCACACTTACACACCTTATTAATTTAAAAACTACTTATTTTAAATTAATTACCTCACCTTGGACACCTCACCTAGACACCTCACCCTAAGACCATTTCTTAGCCTATGAGTCAGCCTAAGACTAGGTCCTTCAAATCCTAACTACCCATGACCTATTCTCACTCCATCTTAAATCCCTAACCAACTCCCATGCCTCATAGGCCCTTGTTTTGACTATTCTTCAATGGAAAAGGCACTTGGTGGCTGGAGAAATGGGCAAAGAGCTAAAACTAGCCCTTTTACCTATTCTTTCTCCATCGACATCAGTCAAACCTCAGCCAACGTAGGTAGTTCTACACCGATGTCAGTGAGATCACCAACGTTGGTTACATAAGCCAAGATCTAACATTGAGCTATGGCCACCTTCTCACACATTCACATGCACACTCTAAGATTTCAAGCACAAGAATTCAACTATCATTCTCCAAGTTATCGAAGCTCTGCACAAATCATTCTAGAGATTGGATTGAAAGATTGTATGAGTACCTTGAGCTATTGAATTAAAGCAATCTGTGTTCACTTCATTAGCTCACAACACAGGTCATATCAACCACAATAGGAATCACCATTCTAACACCTTTGGGTCTTCACCCTATAAAGCTAAGTACTCTAGTCTTCATTTTAATATTTTAGAATACATTACTAATTACTTTTCATTAATATTTTTAAATACTATCAAGAGGCCTGATTTCTTTTGTGGAGGGGATAAAAGGCCTTCCCCTTGTTCTCACCCCCTTTTTAGACCAATCCTCCACCTATACCCTTCCTTAGACCTTGTTTACCTTCCTACAACCCTGCACCAACCTCCAAACTTCTAGAAACTCTTCTATCCACACAAAAATATTATAAAAGCTATCCAAGGCTAACAACCTTGACCGACATCAGCAACCCAACCGATGTTGACACCATTTACACGACTAACCTTGGTAGATACACTGATGTCAGTGACTATGTTTTGAACTAACAAAGCAGAAAACCTATCTAAATAGCCCATAGACAAGACAAAACCTTCGGCTAGCTTTCTATAACATTTTGAGACACACAGACTGCAGGGAATAGGTACACACCATCTAATTTTCCATTTCTTTAATCTTTTATCATTTCTTTTTATACAACACTTTTATCTTTAAACAGTGGACTGTTATCCCTTATAGAGCTTCATGCTTCTGGGACTGAGTGCATAGCTTGGCAGTCCACCATATCCTCTTCTAATATTTTCCTTGCTTGAGTTTTATTCTTACTGTAGGTGTTTCCTCCACAGCCAAAGAGGAGCTCCCACAAAGCTTGGATACAATGCGCACTAAATCCATGTAACATCAAACCCACAACCTCTTAACTTTAGTTTCTTCCTCATTTAAATGCAATTAGTGAAAATTTAGAGAAACATTCTAGCATGCTTGGTGGGACCCTTGGAGCTTTCTTTGGGTTCATTCTTCTTCTTTAAAGAAAATCAATTTTTCATGTAGATGCATTAGAAAAATATTCACTTATTACATCCCCTCTTCTATCTTTTTGTTTCAAAAGGAAATCATTAGTAGAGGTTAAAAAGAACATCTCTTTTTCTTCTTGTTACTTCTTGCATGCATCATAGAGTAGTGAAAAACTCATACTCTTTACCTCTTCTCCATTTGTTTGCATTTGAATAACATATCTCAATTTGGGTTAAAAACTATTGTATTTCATTCTTGCTTGGATGCATACTTAGCCCACTTAGTAATTAATGCATTATGAATGAATATTAATGCATAAATGTGACACAACCAAATGAAAATCACTTCAAATCAAACACATAAACTTACTTGAGACAAGGCCTATCTAGGATTTCATCACCTAGCAAATACCTTACCCTACCTAACGATCCTACTTGGATTTCACCACCAAGAGGACCCACTCTGTTCTCTAGCAGAGTATAAACTATAGGGAAGGTATATTTTAGCTAAGCAGCCTAGCTTAGCTCTGGGTTTATGAAGTGAAGGGAGCAAGCCCTAGCACCAGGCCACATACTGACCCTAACACAGATATCTTTGAGCACCATAACACAACTTGAAACTAGCCATAGACTTCCTCTCTAGGACCTATTCTACAAGCCCAATTCCCAACACATTCTCTTAAGGCATAAGCCACGATGAATTTAAAACTCATTCCTAGGAATCTAAAATTTTAGAGGTTGCTTGCCTAATCATCTATTCTACTAGTTTTATTTGATTGTTTGAGCTGGTAAGGCCATACCATTCTGAAGTCTAAAACAACTCAAAATATCTTCCTCTTCCAAAAACTATCAATCTTCTATGTTTTTGTAATTACATAGAAATTGACATCAGTTTCTCCACTGACATCAGCAACTAAACCTTCACTGACATTGGTTAACAGACCAACATCAACAACATTTCTAACTGATATCGATTAAACAACCAACATCAGTCACTATCAAAAAATAAATAATTTTTTTCCCAAATAGCAAGCTTAAAACCCAAATTTGTTGTTATTTAACAAAATTCTAGTTTTCTAAAACTAAAACACATAGTTTTTGGGACCTAAACCCCTTTCACCTTAGATGGTCCTGACATGCAGTCAAGCCAAATTCCTTGTTAACCACATGAGTCAACAGCCACTCCCACCTTCACCCTTCGTGCCAAGTCATCTAATGGAGTATACTTCAGACATTGAGCATACTCCTATCCAACCTACCCCAGATCAACCTCCTATTGTTCCTGAAGGGGATCAATATTTTGAGAGATTCCTTGACCACAATTTCAAGGCTTTCTAACATTATCTTGCTAGAAGCCAAACATGAGATCCTTCAGGTAATCTTATTTATGGGATGCCAACTTCTTTGGTTGAAGCGACAATGATATCAACAATATCCACTACCCAACCTATGGTCACTCAAGCCACTACCTCGATCAATAACCCAACCATGGCCAATGTTCAAGATTTGGCCTCCCCTTCTATCCTTTCTTGCCCTACCTCCATCAGGGTTTCTATACTCCCTCAAACACAAACAATTCAACCAAGTTCGACACCTTTCCAGAACTTGATTGTCTTTATCCCATTTAGTCTTGTGCCTATAAACATAAGAGTGACCACTTATCTTTTAACTAGTGTTGCCACCGGTTAACCACCCTTGGCAGCATCTAGTCATGTTGGGCCCTCCAACTTCATGACACAAACCCCCTTGGCCTTGACATCAGCCCCTATGATGAGTTATCAGTATGTTGCACCTACACAAATGTAACCAAGTACATCATACACCCCTTCCAACACCTTCCAAGTACCCTACAACTTAAGGGGTGCCCCTCATGCCAATCCATCAACAGATCTAATTAGGATGCTGATGGATAAGATGTCCAGCCTTGAGACATCTATTTAAGGTTTGAGGAGTGCTCTTTCATATGAACAAATCTACAATGAACCTATCCACCCTTCAGTTCCTATTCAACCATACCCTAGCTAGTGGGAACTCCCAAAATTTACTCGCTTTTAGGGTAAAGAGGACCCGCAACAACATCTACGAGCATTTAGACATGCTTGCTACCTCATAGCACATGATGATGCATTATTATTTTGCACATTCCCTATGTCACTTTCTGGCGTGGCCCTTGACTGGTATAGCTCCATTACTAGTCATTCTCTCTTCACCTTCATTCAACCCACTTAGCTATTCCTCAATCATTTCTTGATCAATATTACCAAGAAGGTCTCCATCATAGACCTTTATTACATTAGACAATTTAAAGATGAGTCAATAGTAGACTTCATCGCATGTTGGAAAGGTTTGGTCAACCAACTCTCCTTCTCACTACCTCAACCTGAGCTCATTGAGCTCTATTTAGGAACATGTGCCAAGCACATCTCATCCACTTTGTGGGTTCAAACATTTTACACATTCGATGAAGCTTTCACTATGGCCTGAAAGCTTGAACTCTGTGCAATTGAAGAAGACAGGGTCAAATTGCATAACAAAAATACCAACGCAAAATCCAATGACCCTTCTTCTTCCAAACCTTCTTCTTCCCACTCGAAGTCTAAGGGATCGATGAATGCTATGGTCCTTAGGTCACCATCTTCTACCACAACAAACCAATCTAAGCCAGCCACTTCACAAAACATCACTAGACAATTCTAACAATGGTATGAACAACAATGATACACTCGAATAGGAGAATCATATGCTTTCATATTAGATAAATAAGTGAAGTAGGGAGTCCTCAACCTCCCTCAAATTTGACCACCTATCCAATTTGATCCGTCACGAGCCATCCCTGTGTGGTATAGGGAAAGTGACTCTTGTAACTATCATCGTGTCAAAGGTCATGACACGAATAATTGCAAGACCCTAAAAAACATTATTCAAGACATGTTAGATAAAGGGGACCTTGTTTTGGATAGCCCTAATGTTCCATCCAACCAAAACATGGATGTCTTTAGGCAACTATTTCCTAACCATCCCCCAAGTCAGAACAATGTTTAGACAATGGTCAATGATGCTCCAGAATGCAACATACGCACAGTCGACATGGTCTTTCCTTTCATTCCTATCCAACCTCTCCCACAATCTAAAGAGGTTGGTCAACCCATTTCTCCACCATGGGTAGAAGAGCCTATTTTACCCATAGAAATCCCACACAATGAAGAGCTCCTTTTGACTTTCCCTCTTCCTCGCGTGGATGAACCCATTTAACCTATATCACCCCCATGACATCAAGCACCTCCTCTACCCATTCTTCTACCTCATGAAGATCTTATATTACCTATTCCTCTTACCCCCACCTTCCCTCTTCTTCTACCATTGGAAGAATTTACCATTCATACCCCACGCCCTCATGTAGAAGGGGATATAATCCCTCTGCTTCACCCTTTAGAGGAGTCTTCCTCTGTTATTTTTCCTCCATCGATGGAGGATAGTCCTCCATCCACCCCCCTTTCACACATAAGAGAGTCTACTTTGACCTCTCCCATATTCAAGGATGCTTTGATGGTACCAATGTCAGTGGCCCTGCCCTTATCCTTCTTATCACCAATGGAGGATCATACTTTCCATGCTCCTAGACTACATGTGGAAGGCATGATCATCCCTACCCTCTATCCACTTGAAGAGCCGAATTCTCCAATCCCTTCTCCACTGAGAGAGGAACTTGCCACCTCACCCACTTTGACTGAGGAAGATTTGGTGATGGTTCTCTCTCACTTTTGGCTTGAGATCACTACGTCCAACACATTTCCACCCTTGCAATCATGAAAATCCTCTGAAGGACCGACTGTAAGGCCTCACGCAATTTCATCTAAACCCTTCTCTTGATTGGCAAAAAACTTAGGATTCCTCCATTCTAGGAACCTAGAGTATGAGGGGTTATGGGAGTGACTTAGGTCTCCTTATCCTACACATCCCGCTTCACCTTCTACTATCAACCCTTCTACAATGATTTACTCCAAAGTCTCTGATGAGGATCAAGTTTCCACTTCTAAATCATTAGAAGCCTAGTCTTTTACATCTGAATCCAAACCCTCATAGGCATCCACCATGTTGAAATAGATTAGATCTCTCAGTGTTCACCTTATATCAAACCTAACTCACCCACAAGTGAAGTTAGTTTTGAACCTTGCACTATACTAAAGGAGAATGCTAAACCACGTCGGTCTACTCCTCCCCACCTTCACCATTGCCCTTTATCTTGGGTCCACATCCTTCCACTTTAATAGGAGTGTTCCCTATTCCAACACCTCACAAAGACAAACTACCTTTATTACTCCTTCTACCCATCAAAAACATATTTCCTCCAAGACATTCAACACCTATCATCAAGAAAGTGCCATCTACGCGTGTGGCCACACCACCAACCAAAAAGGTGGTATGAAAAACTCCCCCTACAACTCCTAAATAGAAGTTGTAAATCCCTACTACAACAATGAGCACAGACCCATTAGTGGGTTCCTATGATTCACTATTACGCTAGTTGTTACAGTCTTCTAGCATCATCCTCCTACCCATTAAGCCATACTACCTCTCAGATCAAAACCATCTTGGTTTGATGACACTCAAATCTACTTGTATCATCGCACACTTGGGCATGATACTGAGAGTTTCCACACTCTTAAGGTTGTCATTCACCAACACCTAAAAAAGGACACCCTTCTCATTGAGGATTCTCCTAACCACCTTTTTGACAAACTATCGACACCATCCCATGCCTCCCAAACCTCCTCACTTGAATCGGGATCCCAACATGAGATTATAGTCCCTCTACCACCTTCTCCCCCTTTATTCAAAATCAACACTATTAATGTGGCCACCAAATTCCAAACCCTAAAGGATAAAGGAAAAGAGCAGGTTTCTACCCCTTGGACATATCCACTCACCAAGCCCTCTCCACCACCAAAACCAACATCTCAATGAACATCTTTAGAGGTAATTCCTCTTGACCTCTCTAACCAACATGATGTTTGGTATAACAACTTGTTGACTACTTGACTTATTCTATCATTCCTCCTAACCTCTCTAGCAATGGACGGTGGGCTTTTATCAAGAGTACTGCTCGATAAACCATGCTAGGGGGTCTTCTCTACAAATGAGGTTTCAACAGCCTCCTTCTTTGATGCCTAACCACCACTGAAACATCTCATGCCATCAAACAAGTCCATGATGGGATTTGTGGAGGATATTTTAGTGGTAAGGTAGTTGCAAATTGCATCCTCCACTTGGGTTATTATTGGCCAACCCTTAACCAAGACTATAGTGACTATGTTCGGCATTGTATCAAATGTCAACAACATGCTAACCTACTTCATATCTACCTAGATCATATCAAGTGTGCCTACAACAAAAATTTGAAAGAGTGAGATTTCAAAATAAGAGATCTCATCCTTAAAGAAAACTAACATGTGACCAATATGGAAAGAAGAAAATGAGGCAAGTTTTCTCCTAATTGGCTCAGACCTTATATAATAATGCACAAGTATGGATTAGGCACGTATCATCTATCTTCTCTTGAAGGCCAGCTAGAACTTGAGCCCCTTAATGCCTTACATCTGTGACGATTCTACTATTAACCAAGTAATCATTCACTTGATGTTTAACTTGAGCTTATCCCTTGAGCAACCCCCGTCATCCTCATTCCTATTTTTTTCAACCCTTTTTCCCTACAAAAATTAGTTAACCCTTTTTTTAAGCATTAATTCTTTGTCCTAATAAAAGGGAAACCCCTAAACCTCTATAGTCTAGTCGATGACTAAACGTTTAGTCAACAAAAAAAAAATCAAACTAGGATGCTTAACAAAATATTAAAAAGGTCATAAAATATAAATGTAGACTATTCCCTTGAAGGACATCTGCATTATTGCTGTAATAAATAGACTACTCCCTTAAAGGATAGCTATTCAAATAAATCCAAACATACAAAGAAAAATATAGACCACTCCCTCAAATGATGGTTATGATCAAATTTTTCTATAAAAATAGCACCCTCTCAGAAGCTTACTGCATCGATTAGCTTCACATGACCACAAAACAAAACATCCCAAAGTAGACTTCTCGCATTGATCAGTATACCAAAAAAGAAAAAAAATTGACTAACCAATTATTAAGTCATGCACTTGCCTATAGTCGTTCTTAGGGTCACCTATAAAAGGGGCAAAGTTATCCCTACTAAAAAAAGGTTACGCTATCCTGACATATCACATAATCACACCTATTACCCCAAAATACCCAAGGGATTTTGAGCTCACTTAATGTCAAGTGATTAGGGTACTTCTCTAACAAAAACCAATGGTCAACGACGTAATGCATGAAAGGGGCTTTTATTTGCAAAAACCCTATATATGCTATCATTATGGTCCTTGTCAATGAAAGAGCAACATGCCTTTCACTTATTACACACCTTAGTCACATGCCATTTTATCTTTTAGGATGCAATGTCTTAAAATTATATGCTCACATATTGTCATCTCATAATTTTCACTATAAAGTTATGAACCTAACATTCAACTCAATTTTATCATAAATAACATCACATGTTTTTGATAAAATACAACCAAAACATTTTCTAACCACTAACATCACATCATGATTTATTTAATGCAAATACCAATTTGTGCTATATAAATTATAATAACCCATTCACATTAGTTTCTATGTAAAACAATACACATGGAAACTATCAACCAAACACAATTTATGTCAAGCATATACCATCACCAATATGGAAACCTGCTGAAGCATAAATAAACTCATTTCATTTTTAGCATACACCATCACCAATATGGAAAATTGCTAAGGATGAAAAACCACATAACCTATGTTACATTATACACCATCACACAATATGGAAAAGGCTATAACATCATCATACACTCATCATTTCAAGCATGTACCTCTTTGACTCTTCTTCCCTTTTGGGAGAACTACATTGGCCTAATGCCCTTAAAATAGAGGCTATGTAGGTAACACTCAGTTGACATGGGGTCTTCTAAGGTTAGCTTAGCTATTCGTTCATTTATCTACCTAATGTACCAACTATCTAAACCCTAGGCTCAACTATCTAACCTAAAAACATAGGTCTCCCTAAAAGTGCCTAAAATCATGACCAACAACCAGCCCTCACACTGTAGAAGTCACCTTAGACTTCTCATGTTGCACATTGGAGATCACATACATCTCCCTAACCACAAAAAACAACACTCGACAAACAACACTCGAGATCACCTATATCTCAGCCTAACTTGACAAATGACCTTGGAGATCGTGACTATCTCCTCAGACCATGACCACTTTCGAGACAACTTTGCCTTGGTTATTTTGATTGTATATGCTACCCCATGAATATTTAGTAAATTGTATGCACCCCTAACACCCATTTTTGGATCACAACCAAGTTGATCCCTAATATCTATGACATTTTTGTGTTTTCCAATAACACTTGCTAGCCCAGATACTTAGAACATGATGCCCATTAGAGCTACAACTTTGATCGATCTAGCCCAATCAGCTACCACTAATAAGATGGAGACTAGATACTTTGATTTTAGTCCTCATTAACCATTGGACCTATAGCTCTAATTGATTTAACCCAACCATCTACCACTAATAAGCTGAGGACTGGTTACTTTGATTTTAGTCCTCCTCAACCTTGCCTATGACAATTTGACCTGCCTATCAAGTGAAGTGGTATAGATGCAATCTCAAGTATTGCAATGTTCACACTCCAACCTCATCCTACCCATCCATTGCCTATCAAATTGGCACCTAATTTTAGCTTACCTTCTCTCGATTCTCGCTTTGAGGGGGAATACCTCATCTCGTACCTGGGGTAACTTACATCTATTTTTGTCTTGCAGTTCGTCAAAACAAACCATAAGACAAAAAGGGGCAAATGTAGACACAAATGTCATGTCAACCCCCCTTGGTCCCCTTCTAAATGTTAACACTCCTAACCCACACTTTCACACCTTATTAATTTAAAAAATACTTATTTTAAATTAATTACCTCACCTTGGACACCTTACCTAGACACCTCACCCTAAGACCGTTTCTTAGCCTATGAGTCAGCCTGAGACTAGGTTCTCCAAATTCTAACTACCCATGACCTATTATCACTCCATCTTAACTCCCTAACCAACTCCTATGCCTCATAAGCCCTTGTTTTGACAATTCTTGAATGAAAAAGGCACTCGTGGGTGGAAAAATGGGCAAAGAGCTAAAAATATCCTTTTAACCTATTCTTTCTCCATCGACATCAGTCAAACCTCGATCGATGTCAGTAGTTCTATGTTGAAACTGGCAGGATCATTGACGTCAGTTACATAAGCCAAGCTCTAACATTGAGTTAAGGCCACCTTCTCACACATTCACACACACACTCTGAGATATCAAGCACAAGAATTTGACTATCATTCTCCTGGTTATCAAAGCTCTGCCCAAATCATTCTAGAGACTAGATTGAAAGATTGTACGAGGACCTTGAGCTACTAAATTGAAGCAATCTATGTTTGCTTCATTGGCTCACAACACCATTCATATCAGCCACAACAAGAATTTTCATTCTGACACCTTTGGGTCTTCACCCTATAAAGCTAAGTACTCTAGTCTTCATTTCAATGTTTTATAATATATTGTTAATTAGTTTTCATTAATATTTATAAATACTATCAAGAGGCCCAATTTCTTCCATGGAGAAGCTTAAAGGCCTTCCCCTTGTTCTCACCCCCTTTTCACACCAATCCTCCACCTATACCCTTCCTCAGACCTCGTTCACCTTCCCACAACCCTGCAACAACCTCCAAACTTCCAAAAACTCTTGTGTCCATCACAGAAATATTCTAAAAGCCATCCAAGGCCAACAACCCTGACTGACATCGACAACCCAACCGACGTTGACACCATTTACCCGACTAACCTCGACAGATACACTGACGTCGGCAACTATGTTTTAAACTAACAAACTAGAAAACCTATCCAAATAGCCCATAGACCAGACAAAACCTTCAGCTAGCTTTTTGTAACATTCTAAGACACATAGACTGCAGGTAACATGTATACACCATCTACTTTTCCATTAATTTAATCTTTTATCATTTCTTTTTATACAACACTTTTATCTTTAAATAGTGGACTATCATCCCTTACAAAGCTTCACGCTTTCGGGACCGAGCGCATAGCTTGGCAATCCACCATATCCTATTTTAACATTTTCCTTGTTTGTGTTTTATTCTTACTATAGGTGTTTCCTCCACAGCCAAAGAGGAGCTCCCACAAAGCTTGGATACAATGCACACTAAATCTGGGTAACATCAAACCCACAACCTCTTAACTTTAGTTTCTTCCTCATTTAAATGCAATTAGTGAAAATTTAGAGAAACATTCTGGCACACTTGGTGGGACCCTTGGAGCTTTCCTTGTGTTCATTCTTCTTCTTTTAAAAAAATCAAATTTTCATGTAGATACATTAGAAAAATATTCACTTCTTGCATCCACTCTTCTATCTTTTTGTTTCAAAAGGAAATCATTATCAGAGGTTAAAAAGAACATCTCTTTTTCTTCTTGTTACTTCTTACATGCATCATAGAGTAGTGAAAAACTCATACTCTTTACCTCTTCTCTATTTGTTTGCATTTGAATAACATATTTCAATTTGGGTTAAAAATTACTGCATTTCATTCTTGCTTGGATGCATACTTAGCCCACTTAGTAATTAAAGCATTATGAATGAATCGTAATGCACAAATGTGACACAACCAAACCACAATCACTTTAAATCAAACACATAAACTTACTTGAGACAAGGCCCATCTAGGATTTCATCACCTAGTAGATACCTTACCCCACCCAGCAATCCTACTTGGATTTCACCACCAAGAGGAGGACCCACTCTACTCTCTGCCAGAGTATAAACTATAGGGAAGGTATATTTTTGCTAAGCAGCCCAGCTTGGCTCTAGGTTCATGAAGTGAAGGGAGCAAGCCCCAACACCAAGCCACATACTGACCCCAACATAGATATCTATGAGTACCATAACACAACATGAAACTAGCCATAGACTTCCTCTTTAGGACTTGTTCTACAAGCCCAACTCCCAACACATTCTCTTAAGGCATAAGCCACCATGACTTTAAAACTCATTCCTAGGAATCTAACATTTTAAAGGTTACTTGCCTAATCATCTATTCTACTAGTTTTATCTGAGTGTTTGAGCTGGTAAGGTCATACCATTCTAAAGTTTAAAACAACTCAGAATATCTTCCTCTTCCAAAAACTATCAATCTTTTATGTTTTTGGAATTATATAGAAACTGACATTAGTTTCTCCACTGACATTAGCAACCAAACCTTCACCGACATTGGTTAACTGACTGACATCAGCCACATTTCTAATCAATATCGATTAAACAATCAACATCGGTCACTGTCAAAAAAATAAATAATTTTTTTTCCAAACAGCAAGCTTAAAACCCAAATTTCTTGTTGTTTAACAAAATTTTGGTTTTTTGAAACTAAAACACATAGTTTTTGTGACCTAAACCCCTTTGGCCTTAGATGGTCCTGACATGCAGTCAAGCCAAATTCCTTGTTGACCACATGAGTCAACAACCACTCCCACCTTCACCCTTCGTGCCAAGTCATCTAATGGAGTATACTTTAGACACCGAGCATACTCCTATCTAACCTACCCCCGATCAACCTCCTATTGTTCCTGAACGGGATCAAGATTTTGAGAGATTCCTTGACCACAACATCAAGGCTCTCCAACATTATCTTCTTAGAAGCCAAACACAAGATCTTTCAGGTAATCCTATCTATAGAATTCTAACTTCTTTGGTTGAAGCAACAATGATATCAATAGTATCCACTACCCAACTTATGGTCACTCAGGCCACTACCTCAACCAATAACCCAACCATGGCCAATGTTCAAGATTTGGCCACCCCTTCTATCCTTTCTTGCCTTACCTCCATCAGGGTTTTCGTACTCCCTCAAATGCAAATAATTCAACCAAGTTTGACACCTTTTCAGAACTTGATTATCTCTATCCCATCAACTCTTGCAACTATAAACTTGAGAGTGACCACTTATCCTTTAACTAGTGTTGCTGCCATTTAACCACCCTTGGCGGCATCTAGTCAAGTTGTGCCCTCCAACTTCATGACACAAGCCCCCTTAGCCTCGACATCAGCCCCTATGATGATCTATCAGTATGTTACACCTACATAAATGTAACCAAGTACATCATACACCCCTTCCAATGCCTTCCAAGTACCCTACAACTTATGGGGTGCCCCTCATGCCAATCCATCTGCCGATCTAACTAAGATGCTGATGGATAAGATGTCCAACCTTGAGACATCTATTTCAGGTTCAAGGAGTGTTCTTTCATACGAACAAATCTATAATGAACCTATCCACCCTTCAGTTCCTATTCAACTATACTCTAGCCAATGGGAACTCCCAAAATTTACTTACTTTCAGGGTAAAGAGGACCCACAACAACATCTATGAGCATTTAGACACGCTTGCTACCTCATAGTGCACAATGATGCATTATTACTTCGCACATTCCTTATGTCACTTTTTGGCACTGCCCTTGATTGGTACAGCTCCATTACCAGTCATTCTCTCTTCACCTTCATTTAACTCACTTAGCTATTCCTCGATCATTTATCGATCAATATTACCAAGAAGGTCTCCATCACAGACCTTTATTCCATGAGACAATTTTAAGATGAGTCAATAGTAGACTTCGTCGCTCATTGGAGAGGTTTGATCAACCAACTCTCCTTCTCACTACCTCAACCTAAGCTCATTGAGCTCTTTTCAAGAGCATGTGCCAAGCACATCTTGTCCACTCTGAGGGTTTAAACTTTTTGCACATTCAATGAAGCTTTCACTATGGCCCAAAAGCTTGAACTCTGTGTAATTGAAGAAGACAGGGTCAAATTGTGTAATAAAAACACCAACACAAAATCCAATGACCCTTCTTCTTCCAAACCTTCTTCTTCCCACTCCAAGTCTAAGGGATTGGCGAACCCTGTGGTCCTTAGGTCACCATCTTCTACCACAACCAACCAATCTAAGCAAGCTACTTCACAAAACATCACTAGAAAATTCCAACAATAGTATGAACAATGATGATACACTCCAATAGAAGAATCATATGCTTTTATATTAGATAAATTAGTGAAGCAAGGATTCTTCAATCTCCCTCAAATCTGGTCACCTGTCCAATTTGATCCCTCATGAGCCATCCCTGCATGGTATAGGGAAAATGACTTTTGTAACTATCATCGTGTCAAGGGTCATGACATGGATAATTAAAAGACCCTACAAAACATTGTTCAAGACATGTTAGACAAAGGGGACCTTATTTTGGATAACCCTAATGTGTTGGCCAACCAAAACATGGATGTCTTTAGGTAACCATTTCCTAACCATCCCCCAAGTCAGAATAATGTTGAGACCATGGTCAATGACCCTCAAGAATGCAACATACACATGGTCGACACGGTCTTTCCTTTCATTCCTATATAACCTCTCCCACAATCTGAAGAGGTTGGTCAACCCATTTCTCTACCACATGTAGAAGAGCCTATTTTACCCATACCACTCCCACGAAATGAAGAGCTCCTTTTGCCTCACCCTCTTCCTTGCGTGGATGAACCTATTTCACCTGTATCACCCCCACGACATCAAGCACCTCCTCTACCCATTCTTCTACCTCATGAGGATCTCATAATACCTGTTCGTCTTGCCCTCACCTTCCCTCTTCTTCTACCATTGGAAGAATTTACCATTCATACCCCACGCCCTCATGTAGAAGGGGCCATCATCCCTCTACTTCACCCTTTAGAGGAGTCTTCCTCTCCTATTTTTCCTTCACCGATGGAGGATAGTCCTCCATCCACCACCCTTTCACACATAGGAGAGTTTACTTTGACCTCTCCCATATTGGAGGATGCTTTAATGGTACCAACACCGGTGGCCCCACCCTTATCCTTCTTATCACCAATGGAGGATCATACTTTCCACACTCCTAGACCACATGTGGAAGGCATGATCATCCCTGCCCTCTATCCACTTAAAGAGCCAAATTCTCCAATCCATTCTCTGTCAAGAGAAGAACTCACCACCTCACCCACTTTGGTCGAGGAAGATCTAGTGATGGTTCTCTCTCACTTTTGGCCCAAGATCACTGCATATAACATGTTTTCACCCTCGTAATCACCCAAATCCTATGAAGGACCGACTATAAGGCCTCACATGATGTCATCTAAACCCTTCTCTCGATTGGTAGAAAACTTAGGATTCTTCCATTCTAGGAACCTAGAGTATGAGGGGTTATGGGAGTGACTTAGGGATCCTTATCCTACACATCCTGCTTTACCTTCTACTATCAGCCCTTCTATGATGATTTACCCCAAAGTCTCTGATGAGAATTGAGTTTCCACTTCTAAATCATCAGAAGCCCAGTCTTCCACATCTAAATCCAAACCCTCACAGGTGTCCACCATGCTAAAATAGATTAGATCTCTCAGTGTTCACCTTGTATCAAACCTAGCTCACCCATAAGTGAAGTTAGATTTAAACCTCACCCCACATAGTAGTGGTCCTCACATCATACTAAAGGAGAATGCTAAACCACATCAGTCTACTCCTCCCCCACCTTCACCATTGCCCTCTATCTTGGGTCCACATCCTTCCACTTTATCTAGAGTGCTCCCTATTCCAACACCTCATAAAGACAAACTACCTTCATTACTCCCTCTACCCATCAAAAACATATTTCCTCCAAGACATTCAACACCTCTCACCAAGAAATTGCCATCTACGCATGTGGACATACCACCAACCAAAAAGGTGGTATGAAAAACTCTCCCTATAACTCTTAAATAGAAGTTGTCAACCCCTACTGCAACAACGAGTGCATACCCATTAGTGGGTTCCTATGCTTCACTATTACGCTAGTTGTTTTAGTCTTCTAGCATCATCCTCCTACCCATTAAGCCATACTGACCTCTCAAATCAAAACCATCTTGGTTTGATGAAACTCAAATCTGCTTGTATCATCGCACACTTGGGCATGATACTGAGAGTTTCCATGCTCTTAAGGTTGTCATTCACCAACACCTTGAAAAGGACACCCTTCTCATTGAAGATTTTCCTGACCACCTTTTTGAAAAACTATCGATACCATCCCATGCCTCCCAAACCTCCTAACTTGAATCAAGATTCCAACGTGAGACTATGGTCCCTCTACCACCTTCTCCCCCTTTATTCGAAATCAACACTATTAATGTGGAAACTAGGTTCTAAACCCTAAAGGATAAAAGAAAAGAGCAGGTTTCTACCCCTTAGACATATCCACTCACTAAACCCTCTCTACCACCAAAACCAACATCTCAACCAACATCTTTGGAGGAAATTCCTCTTGACCTCTCTAACCAACATGATGTTTGGTATAAACAACTTGTTGACTACTTGACTTATTTTATCATTCTTCCTGACCTTTCTAGCAATGGATGGTAGGCTTTTATCAAGAGTACTACTCGATACACCATGTTAGGGGGTCTCTACAAATGAGGTTTTGATGGCGTTTTTCTCCAATGCCTAATCACCACTGAAACATCTTATGCCATCAAACAAGTCCATGATGGGATTTGTGGAGGACATTTTAGTGGTAATGTGGTTGCAAAGCGCATCCTCCACTTGGGTTATTATTGGCCCACTCTTAGCCAAGACTATAGTGACTATGTTTAGCATTGTATCAAATTCTAGCAACATGCTAACCTACTTCATATCTTCCAAGATCATATCATGCGTGCCTACAACAAAAATCTAAAAGAGCAAGATTTCAAAATCAGAGATCTCATCCTTAAAGAAAACCAACATGTGACCTATATGGAAAGAATAAAATGAGGCAAGTTTGCTCCTAATTGGCTTAGACCTTATATAATAACACACAAGTATGGATCAGGCATTTATCATCTATCTTCTCTTGAAGGCTAGGCAGAACCTGAGCCCCTTAATGCCTTGCATCTGCGACCATTCTACTGTTAACCAAGTAATCATTCACTTGATGTTTAACTTGAGCTCGTCCCTTGAGCAACCCCCATCATCCTCATTCCTATTCCTTTCAACTCTTTTTCCCTACAAAAATTAGTTAACCCTTTTTTTTAAGCATTAATGCTTTGTCCCAATAAAAGGGAAACCCCTAAACCTCTATAGTCTAGTCCATGACTAAAAGTTCAGTCAACAAACAAAAAAAACCCATCAAACTAAGTCGCCTAACAAAATATTAAAAAGGTCATAAAATATAAATGTAAACTTCTCCCTCAAAGGACAGCTACATTATTGCTGTAATTAATAGACTGCTCCCTTAAAGGATAGCTGTTTAAATAAATCCAAACATATAAATCAAAATATAGACCACTCCCTCAAAGGATGGGTATGATCAAATTTTGCTATAAAAATAACACCCTTGCAGAAGCTTACAACATCGACCAGCTTCACATGACCACAAAACAAAACAACATCCCAAAGTAGACTTCCCACATTGGTCAGTCTACCAAAAATAAAAAATTGACTGACAAATTATTAAGTCATGGACTTGCCTATAGTCATTCTCAGGATCACTTATAAAAGGGGCAAAGTTATCCCTACTAAAAACGGGTTACGTTATCCTGACATATCACATAATCACACCTATTACCCAAAAATACCCAAGGGATTTTGAGCTCACTTAATGTCAAGTGATCAGGGTACTTCTCTAATAAAAGCCAATGGTCAACGATGTTATGCATGAACATGGCTTTTATTTTTAATAACCCTATCTATGCTATCATTATGGTCCTTGTCAATGAAAGAGAAACATGCCTTTCACTTCTTACACACCTTAGTCACATGCCAGTTTATCTTTTAGGATGTAGTGTCTTAAAATTATATGCTCACATATTGTCATCTCATAATTTTCACTATAAAGTTATGAACCTAACATTCAACTCAATTTTATCATAAATAACATCACATGTTTTTGATAAAATACAACCAAAACATTTTCTAACCACTAACATCACATCATGATTTATTTAATGTAAATACCATTTTGTGTTATATAAATAATCATAGCCCATTCACATTAATTTCTATGGAAAACAATACACATGGAAACTATCAACCAAACACAATTTATGTCAAGCATATACCATCACCAATATGGAAACCTACTGAAGCATAAATAAACTCATTTCATTTTTAGCACACACCATCACCATTATGGAAAATTACTAAGGATGAAAAACCACATAACCTATGTTACAGTATACACCATCACACAATATGGAAAAGGCTATAACATCATCATACACTCATCATTTCAAGCATGTACCTCTTTGACTCTTCTTCCCTTTTGGGAGAACTACATTGGCCTAAGGCCCTTAAAATAGAGGCTATGTAGGTAGCACTCAATTGACATGGGGTTTTCTAAGGTTAGCTCAGCCATTCGTTCATTCATCTACCTAATGGACCAACTATCTAAACCCTAGGCTCAACTATCTAGCCAAAAAACATAGGTCTTCCCTAAAATTGCCCAAAATCATGACCAAACAACCAACCCTAACACTGTAGAAGTCACCTTAGACTTCTCATGGGGCACATTAGAGATCACATACATCTCCCTAACCACAACAAATAACACTTGACAAATAACTCTCGAGATCACTTATATGTCAGCCTGACTTGACAAATGACCTTAGAGATCACGACTATCTCCTCAGATCATGACCACTTTCAAGATAACTTTGCCTTGGTTGTTTTGATTTCATATGCTACCTCACAAATAGTTAAAAAAATTACATGTGTCCCTCACAACTATTGTCAGATCATGACCAAGTTGATCCCCAATATCTATGACATTTTCATGTTTTCCAAGAGCACTTCCTAGCCTAGATACTTGGAACATGATGCCCATTAGAGCTACAACTTTGATTGATCTAACCCAATTAGCTACCACTAATAAGCTGGGGACTGGTTACTTCGATTTTAGTTCTCCTCAACTATTGGAGCTATAACTTTGATCGATCTAACTGAATCAGCTACCACTAATAAGCTGGGGACTAGTTACTTTGATTTTAGTCCTCCTTGACCTTGCCTATGACAATTTGACCTACCTATCAAGTGAAGTGGTATAGGCACAATCTCAACTATTACAGTGTTCACACTCCAACCTCATCCTACCCATCCACTACCTATCAAATTGGCACCTGATTTTAGCTTACCTTCTCTCGATTCCCACTTTGAGGGGGAATACCTCATCCCATAGCTGGGGCAACTTACATCTATTTTTGTCTTGTAGTTCATCAAAATAAACCACAAGACAAAAAGGGGCAAATGTAGACACCAATATCATGTCAACCCCCCTTGGTCCCCTTCTAAATGTTAACACTCCTAACCCACACTTGCACACCTTATTAATTTAAAAACTACTTATTTTCAATTAATTACCTCACCTTGGACACCTCACCTAGACACCTCCCCCTAAGATCATTTCTTAGCCTATGAGTTAGCTTGAGACTAGGTCCTCCAAATCCTAAGTACCCATGACCTATTCTCACTCCATCTTAACTCTCTAACCAACTCCTATGCCTCATAAGCCCTTGTTTTGACCATTTTCCAATGAAAAAGTCACTTGACAGGTGGAGAAATGGGCAAAGAGCTAAAAATAACCCTTTTACCTATTCTTTCTTCACTGACACTGATAGGATCACCAACGTCAGATACATAAGCCAAGCTCTAACATTAAGCTGAGGCCACCTTCTCACACATTCACACACACACACATTGAGATTTCAAGCACAAGAATTTGACTATCATTCTCCTGGTTATCGAACCTCTACACAAATCATTCTAGAGACTGGATTGAAAGATTGTATGAGGACCTTGAGCTACTAAATTGAAGCAATCTGTGTTCGCTTCATTGGCTCACAACACCAGTCATATCAGCCACAACAAGAATCACCATTCTAACACCTCTGGGTCTTCACCCTATAAAGCTAAGTACTCTAGTCTTCATTTCAATGTTTTAGAATATATTGTTAATTAGTTTTCATTAATATTTATAAATACTATCAAGAGGCCCGACTTCTTTCATGGAGGGGCTTAAAGGCCTTCCCCTTGCTCTCACCCCCTTTTTAGACCAATCCTCTAATTATACCCTTCCTCAGACCTTGTTCACCTTTCGCAACCCTGCACCAACCTAATTTCTAGAAACTCTTCTATCCATCATGGAAATATTCTAAAACCATCCAAGGCCAACAACCCCGACCAACATTGACAACCCAACTGATGTTGGCACCATTTACCTGACTGACCTTAGTAGATACACCGATGTTAGTGATTGTGTTCTAAACTAAAAAACCAAAAAACCAATCTAAATAGCCCATAGACTAGACAAAACCTTTAGCCAACTTTCTGTAACATTTTGTGACACACAGACTACAAGGAATAGGTACACACCATCTACTTTTCCATTTCTTTAATCTTTTATCATTTCTTTTTATACAACACTTTTATCTTTAAACAATGGATTGTCATCCTTTACGGAGCTTCACCCTTCTAAGACCAAGCACGTAGCTTGGTAGTCCACCATATCCTCTTCTAACATTTTCCTTGTTTGAGTTTTATTCTTACGGCAGGTGTTTCCTCCACAGCCAAAGAGAAGCTCCCACAAAGCTTGGATACGGTGCACACTAAATCCAGGTAACATCAAACCCAAAACCTCTTAACTTTAGTTTCTTCCTCATTTAAATGCAATTAGTGAAAATTTAGAGAAACATTAATAATTTAATTTCTAACACTGATTAATCTTTGTTCTTGAGTCTGAGAGGAGTAAGGGCCCACTCTCCTTGGAACCAGGAATTGTGTATGATATTTATGTTATGTTTTATTAATTCATTGTTATAATTAATTAGAATCTTCTTACTATTTGCATTTATTCATAAAAACATCAAAACATATTCATAGTTTAAAAAGCATTTTCTTATTTCATTTCTTTCCTAAGGAAAGTGTGTTTTCTTTTACAGTAGACGTGTGAATTTACTTTTCATGCAAACGTAAATAGGAGTGTGATTTTTATTTTCAAGCAAAAGAGTGGATTGATTTGATTTCTTTATTTTTTATCAAAAGCATGAATCACATAGTTTAGGACACATTCCTTTCTTTAGTCAAAGTTAGAATATGATCAAAAAGCACCCCCATAAGTAGCCTTCTAGATCTACTATCCTATAACTTATTATAGATAGCTTTGAACACCAGCCCTGGTTGATAAGACATCGATTGAATATTGATTAAATGAGGAGTTAGATGACACTCATTGGTGCCATTTTCAGGGAATACAAGGTGTTAGTAAGGTAATAATTATTGGTCTAGAGTGAAAAATAGAAATTTTTTAAAAATCATAAAAATCTCAAAATAGTCAATAAATTGATGTACCATCCTAGAGATTCTAAAGGATGATTCATTCCAAAGTTTCCACCAAAAACATAAGTTAACACTCCTCCAACATCTCTGAGTAGTGAACCAAAAGTTATAAGTGAAACCTATCTGCACGAATCTTCTGAAACTTAGATAAAAATTAGTCCATTTTCATAGGCAAGCCCATAGGACAAATTCCTCAAGATCAATCTCTTGCAAGAAGACATTTAAAGATTGCCAAAGATTTAGAAGAAGAATTTCAAAGATCTATAACTAAAGAAAATTATGAGAACTTTGAATAACCCATTACTGATACCACAAATATTCAGTGGGAAGATCATCTTGGCTTTTAAATATCATCATCAGAAGAAATGGCTCTCTAACAAAATCAACAACTTGCACAACTAGGAAGGACTTTTTCCTTTCCTATTGTTACAAATCCTAATGATCAGACTCCCATGAAAAATATTTTACCAGCTAATATGCCAAATTTTTGGGGATGATCTATAGAAGATCCTGATCAATTCCTGTTTGATTTTAAGGTGCTATGTCAAACCTATGATTACACAACTGATTGCCAGCAATTATAACTATTTCCCTCTACGCTTGAAGTTGTAGCTATGAGATGGTTCATGGGTTTACCTATCAATTCTATTAGAATATGTGATCACATGGAAATATAATTCTTGAACAAATACTAAGATTACTACTGAGTACATGAAAGAAAAGAGGATTTCTTCAAAATCAAACAAAATGAAGATGAATATTTAGAGGATTATTTAGATAGATTCATGTTCACTCATAAAAGAAGAAATTATCCACTCACTAAAGATGTTCAAAAATTGGTTTTCTTGAAAGGATTGGATGAAGACACTAGAGATGCCTTAAATTTGATGGGATGTGGAGATATAAGTAAGTTGGCTTTCAATCAGATTTCTAAGCTTTGCACCAATTATTCTTGAACAAAACCTACAATTAGGAAAGGAAAGTTTGGAAAATCTAATGAAGTGGGTAAGTTAATAAAAGGAATTTGCTAATCTAAAGATAGATATCCTAGTTACACTAAATAGTACTTTGGATGGCCTTTGAGCTAAGGCAAATGTAATAAAACTCTTAACAATCTATTGTCCTAAATGCAGATAGAAACATGCCCTTAGAGATTGCCCCCTAAATAGAACCAATGTTTCATTATGTGGGATCTATGATGCAATAGATCATGATACCAAATTTTGCACCCTTCTCCTATTTTAAAGAATCAAATGAAAACATAGGTCTAGTCCATTGAAGAAGTAAATTATATTCAGAGACAAAACTTTGCCCCACAAAACTAGGCTCAAGGATAGTTTAATGTAAAAAATCCAGTTAATATATGGATGGCACCATGGAATGTTTTAGTTCCTTCACTATTTTGGAATCAACCCCAAATTCTATCAATTTAAAATTCATGGGTAGGATAAGATTAGATGCCAACACCTCCATAGATGGTGCCACAACCATAACAACAATGGGTACCACAATAAAAATAGATGCCATAGCTATATCAATAATAGAATCAATAGTGGAACCCATAGCCACAATTCAACCAACCAATAAGATCACTTCAACAACAAACTATTATGCCACCCCTAGTTATTCAACAACAAGGACAAATTAATTAGCCCTCAATACCTGCACAACCAATAGCAAATCCAAAAAATAAACAACCAACACCTGTTTATGTTAATGAACAGGAAGAAACAATCAATGTTGGAGCTATTGAGTTTTCAAACATACATTTGAGATCAGGGAAAACTATATAAAAACCTCCTATTCTCATTTCTAAGATACTTGATGAAAACAAAAATATAGAATCATCTCAAGTAAACACTAGAGAAGCCAAAATTAAAATGTGCCCTGAAGTAAACAAAAGAAACACTACTACATTAGTAGTTCCTTTTCCAAAAAGATTAAGAGAAACTAATATTAAACCAGAATCAAACTTGGTCCATGAGTTGCAAAAGATCAATATTAAGATACCCCTTTTACAAGCTATTAGGGATATACTTGAATTAAATAAGATCATCAAAAACCTTTGTATCAAGACACCTGAGAGGAAAGCAAAATATCCAAGAACCATTCATGTTGATGGAAAAGTTGTTGATTTATTAAAAACTATTAGCTCCAAAATATACAGATCTAGGAAGCCCAGTGATCACAGTCACAATCACAAGTAAAGAAATTCCTAACATCTTGGTAGATTTGGGAGCAACAATCAATGTTATGACAATTGATACTCTCAATACATTATCTATTATGAAAATGAAACCCATAACTACCATTCTTCAAATTGTAGACTAGTCTATAACTAAACCAGAAGGGACTATAAAAAATGTTGAAGTGCTAATAGAGTCTTGGGAGTATCTAGTATATTTTATGGTCTTGCAACCCAAAATAGAGAATCCAAGATATCCCATAATCTTAGGTAGAACATGGTTGGATACTATAGTAGCATTAATCTATTGTAGGTCAAGAGACATGACCATTTCTAATGGGTTGAAATCCAAATGCATCTCCTTGTATCCTTCTACAAAACTATCAACAAATTGCATATAAAAACTTTGGGTAGATGAATCAGACAACACATTAAACAACATTTCCTCTTCAGCCATGATCATAGTTAAAAAAACTTGGAAGAATTCAAAGGAGACATATACCCAAAAACTATAGAATGCCTTAGTTTAGGATTCTTGGGTCAAATAGAAAATTTTGAAACCTCCAATTCCACTTCTTCTATTACTTCTTCATCATATGATCATAGGTCGATTCAGGAAAGTGTGTGGAAATTGGCAGAATAGCAGTAAACTCATTTCCTAGATGCATTCCATTATTCTTTAGCAAGACTGATTCCTCCTAGAAAAGAGTTTGTTGATAATGTAACCATGTTTTATAAGCTACTTCTTCATCCATGTCCTCTAAACTCATTGATTAGTGAGTTTAAGAAAATAGAATCCAACCACCTAGGTATAAAACTAATCATGGTATTACTTGGAAAGATTTTGAACATCAATAGTTGGTTAACAAATGAAGACAACGATAAACTCTTTGAATTATTGGAAAGATATACCAAGGCTTTTGCTTGGGATTATACCGATATGAAAGGAATTCACCCCAGCATATGTACTCATCACATTTACATAGAATCTATCAAATTGATTAGACAACCACAAAGAAGAATAATGCTAGCATTAAAGGAAATAGTCAAAATAGAAATCCAAAATTTGCTGGAAGTTGGGTTTATTTACCCCATCTCAGACAACTAGTGGGTTTCACCTCTGGTAATTGTGCTCAAGAAAAATGGAAAGTTAAGAGTATGTGTAGATTATAGAGAATTGAACAAAGCAATATTAAGAGATTATTTTCCTTTACCTTTCATTGGTCAAGTTCTTGACAACTTGGTAGGAAAGAGATATTTTTCTTTCCTAGATGGGTCTAGTGGGTATAACCAGATAATGGTAGCAGCTGAAGATCAAGACAAAACCATATTTACCTACCCTTGGGGATCTTTTACTTATCGAGTACTTCTATTTGGAATCTATAATGCTCTAACAACCTTTTAAAGAGAAGTTATAGCAATATTCTCTAACCTTACAAATGATTGTGTTGAGGTATATATGGATGATTTCAGCATATATGGTGGAACTTATGAAGAAGCTCTTACTAACTTGGAAAGAGTATTGATCAGATGTGAGGAAAATTAATTATATTTGAGCCATGAGAAATGTTTGTTGATGATGGATGAAGGAATAGTTGTGGGACACCATATTTCTGCAAAAGGCATTCAAGTTGATCCAAAGAAAGTTGAAATAATTTCTAACTTACCCATTCCATAAACACAAACTGAGGTTAAGAGTTTTCTGGGACATGTTGGTTACTATAGATGCTTCATAGATAAGTTTAGCCAAATAATATCCCCTATGTTTTCTTTGATTATAAAAGATAGTATATTTGAATGGAGTGATAGTTTTCAGCAGGCCTTTGAGACCATTAAATCTAAACATGTTACTGCTCTAGTATTGAGAGGACCAGATTAGACTAAGTCATTCCATATATACATAGATGCTTCCAATACATCACTAGGAGCAGTCCTTAGACAAAAGGATGAAGAGGGTAATATGTATATGATAAATTATATTAATAAAAATATGACACCTGTTGAAAGAAATTACATCACAATTGAGAGGGAATTCCTAGCTATAGTCTATGCAATTAACAAATTTAGACACTACATAATAAGCTACAAGGTATTTGTCTATAGAGACCATTCAGCTATTAGATATCTTACCAACAAATCAATTATGGGAGGTAGAATTATTAGATGGCTATTGTTCTTACAAGAATTTGATGTTACTATTATAGACAAACTAGAGAAATCTAATGTGGTTGTTGATTTCTTATCAAGAATGAACACTACAGGTAAAGAAGAACGAGTGGAAGATGAATTTATAGATGAAAAACTATTTTCTATTACAACAAAATCTCTATGGTTTGTTGATATAGCCAATTACCTCACCACAGGGAAGTTTCCTCTACAATTTTTATAAAAAGAAAAGAAATGTTTAATCAAAGAAAGTTCTTATTTTAAATAGATTAATGGAATGTTATTTAAACTTGGACCTAACCATGTATTTCATAGGTGTGTGACAAATGGTGAAGCTTATAATATCATCAAATCTTGTCATGATGAACTAGGAGGAAGTCATTACTCAACTCAAAAAATCAGACATAAAATCTTAGGAATAGGATACTATTGGCCTCATCTTCATCAATAAGTAAAAAAGATATGTCTAACACTGTGATGCTTGTTAGTGAATTAGACAACCTACTCTTTCAATAGATATACCTCTGCACCCTCATCCTCAATGGAAGTTTCAAAAAGGAGATAAGCAATTTAAAGGAAAACTACAAACAAGGTGGTTAGGACCTTATCAGATTGAGGTCTATAAAAATGGTTCTATTAAGCTAATACCTATTGATGACAACATAAGAGCTCTGTTAGTCAATGGATATAGACTGAAGCTCTATAAAAAACCTCTTAATAAAGAAGAATTTATTCAAAAAGTAAAGTATCATGTAGCTATTATGGAGAGCTCTACTTATTTTAGAGAATATGCTCCTTGATAAATCCAACAAAAAAAAATCAATACTGAAAATCCTTCCAAGGACACTATTGATAATGCATGCCCATAAAACTAGCTTGTTGGCTAGCTATGCATTGCAAAAAAGGGCTTTGGCTAGAAAACTAACAATGGCTGGCCAAAGGGCAAAAACAAAATTTATAAGAAAAGAAATAGAGAATCACATCATGTCACTATGATTGGTCATCTCTATGTAATAAACTAATCCATGCAAAATTATTTGTATAGGACACATGGCAAGCAAAGGATACATCTAAGGTTAAAGTAAGACATATATTTTATTTATCTATGTTTAGTTAACTAATTATCTTCAGTTTGATTAAGACACTATTCTATGGAGATGACCCAAATTTGAATCTTCCAAAATGGAATGACACATGCTATAATGAAAAAAGCATGCAACTGAGACACCAAAGGTGTATGGATAAATGTGCAGCTTTGATATCATCAATTATGATAATGACGGTATGTCATAAAAAAGGGTTTTAAATGAAGTAATGAATCACTATCATCATCAAAATGACATGTCATCATTTCACCTTGTTGGGTGAATATTTTGTCAGCCAGCTAATTGGTGATCAAAATAGTTCTTATCACCATAACATAGGGAGATTGGTCATCCAATGTTGCAAGTTTACCACATCCAAAGGGGACAAATCTCTCCTCTCATCAAGGGGAAGTTCCCTATTAAATATACATAGGCTATATACTATATATATAAGCAGAAAGTAAGACACAGGGGTGGGATAAACCATCCATCTCTCTTTTTTTAGAGATGATGCTAACAAATAGAGGAGAAATCCTAGGTTATTGGTGAAGATACTTCTCTTCTTTCAGAAGTAACATTTAGCCAAGAGCTAGATCCCTTCTTGGATAGTAGAAATCTTGATGAAATGATAGAAGGCACTTCTCTTCTTTCCGAAGTGCTTGTTCTTGCAAACAATATGAATCTTTCTGGTAAGTAACTAGTAACCAAAGGTGTAGAGTAACTAGTAGCCTAAAATGTAGTGCAAAGTCTCCACCTTGATTGTCCAAGAGTGAAATATGAAGAACAATGGGGGCACAAAGTCATCCCAAGGTCCTTTACATAGAAATAGAAAAGAAACACACACTAAAGACAACTATGACATCACAAAGTCTGAAAGTAGTTAGCTTCAGGACACCTTCCTTATCACCTCCACTAGTCCTACTTATTAAATCAAACAAATAAGAATGCTTTTAGAAGATATACATAAGAATAATCTCCTAAAGTAGCACAAGCTATAACAACACAAAGTCTCTAAGTAACTTGCTTTCTCATTCAATCAAAGAAATATGAATTACAATCTGAGCTCAAAGTCTCAGTAATGCCTTTCAATTTGGGCAGAGTTTCAATTCTGGTAAGGGGAAGATCTCCATTTAAATGATATAAGAGATTACATTATATAGAGGCATAAGGGAGGCTTGGCACTTTGTCCCATGTAGTGACCCATTCGATACATTCAATGCCTTAGATGCATTCTTGGTCTTGTCAGGAAGGACCACACTAGAGTAGGGTGGCTGACTTAACTGTGACACATCAATTAATCTCTAGTGCCTCCTCTTGAGTTTGAATATCTCATTCCATCACCTGCCTAGCTATGAAACTATCTATTCTACCTTTATCTTAAAGAGGACAAATAGGCTGCACTTTCAATGTTGGAAGGCCCCAAATATCTACCCGATGAACTGTTTCACCCACTAGAAATAACTCATGTTGAGTTTCCCTCTTTGACTCTTCCTTCTCTTGGTCCTAGCCTTAGGGTCTTTGAATGCATCAGGTCTGTGTTCTAAGCCTACAAGGATCAATCAGATGCTTCACTATAACAATTTTGACATCCGTGGGTCTCTCCTCCTTTGAAGGTTAACAACTGGCCATTCACCCCAATTTTGACATTTGTAGGCCTATCATTTTACTGTGATGCAGGTGAGGACATGTGGTGGCATTCATAGCTTTGAAATAAGATTTTGGGAATAGGCCTTGAGACTTGCTAGAGACTGGAGGCATGGATGCAGACACGTGGCAGTTTTCACTACATTGGGATGGGACACTTGGTGCATTCTGCTCTATGAAGATTCATTTGAAACTATGTCTTGGCACATGACACTTGGTAGCTTCCACTACACTTTTGAGGCTCAACCCTTCCTGAAGGGAACTTGTCCTTCGAGATCTCAAACAGGGTCCATTTTATGTGTCAAGTGTCCTTCTGCAAGGGTCTCTATCCTTCTGGATCTTCTAGGTGGCTTTCGATTTTCAATTTCTTTAGAGGGCTATTGGTCCCTTTATTTCCTTTGGACAAAATGTCCGAAGGAATTCATTCAGATAGTTTGTCTGAAGGAAGTCACCTTCCTTTGATTCTATGTCTTTGCATTTGAGGGAGCCCCATGCTTTGACACGTGGCATCTTTTGCCTCTTCTTATTGAAACATTCCACCATTGACACTTTGTGCTTTCCACCGATCTCTTTAAGGGATAGGTGGTAGCTTCTACCACTTCCCAAAACAAAGTATAATGGGATCAACTAATGGCACTTGACAGCATCCACCTAACTCTTGCTTTTGTGTGCACTTCTTTCCCTAACTAGGGCAACCTTTGAACCTGTGAACCATTAAACTTTGAACGGTTCAAGGTTCAATGGTTCATTCCATTTATTTGGTTAAGCCCCTTTGCTGAAAAAGCTTTTAAAAATATGAGGAATTTGAAAGCCCCCGAATAAATTTTGAGAAGGGGAAGAGAGGAATTTTGGCCTTGCAGGTCCAAAAATAGCTCATATGTTGTTCCAAAAATGAGTGACACTTTTTGGGACCAATAGTTAGCTCCAATTGGGGAACTTCCTTCAGATAAAAACTTAGAATAGCTGAGGGGAGTAGAAACCAAAATCTCCAATGCATTGAAGTGTGCCATTGGGCTATGGAATCATGCTACCCAAAAAGAAAGGCTCTAAAAAATGAAAATGAAAAGCACAAAATAGAACTAAATACTATACAGATATAGATATGTCTAGATAATCTTATTTGATGCCTCAATATTTGAAGTGCTTCAAATGCTACCCATTGTGAGATAGTGAAAATGGTGTGCCATCCTAATAAACTAGTAGGAAACCATTTTGTCCCTAAAATCAGTGATGGGTGAATGTTACTCTCCACTAGGAAACCAATTTTCTATGTCTTCCTCTTGGCCTTTTCTTCTTCTTGCTCCATGGTAGGATGTGGTCTTCAAACTAAAAACCATAACTCCTTGCTCTCCCTATGAAGAGTTCCTTTTGCTGACTTTGGAATACAGCAATATGGTCCACCACCATAGCTTTTTGTTTTTCTAGTTTAGTCTAGCACATGCTTTGATTGTCAACATCAAACTCCTAACAAACCATTAGCTTAGCATCTCCTTTGGTGTGAAGGAGTTTGATATCTTCATCCTGAGCAGTGTTCAATCTGAGCAATAGAGATTTGCATCTAGTTGTGTTGTTGGTGTTGCTGAACTGCAACTTACATGAAGGAAAAATATCTGCTTGAGGAGATATCAACATAATCTTAGCTCCAACATTAGTGGAAGAATTGCTACCATCAGATTCTAGGATCTAAGCATCATCAAAAGCTGATCTTCTATTAGATTTCTCTTCATGGGAGATGGAAGATCCTTCTTGATTTGTAGTGTGCCCTGCCAATTTTTTTGATGCCTTATTTGGATGAAATTTTGGATTCCCAACTATAAGGCTTTCATCAGCTAGGACATGAGCATCCTCTGTGGTCAAGAAGTAATTACCCCTACCTAAAGGCTCAAATAGAATTTGAGTAGTAGGGGCTGATGTTTGGGTAACCACAATCTTTGCCTCAGGTAGGTCCACACTTGGTTATCCACTAATGTTTAATTACTCAAGATTGGCTTGTAGGGATTCAAACTTAGTCATTTGAATTTCAATTTTCTTGACATGATCAACTATGTCAAATGACTGAGATGGACTTGGAAGAGAGGATGGGAGTTCATCCTTTTAGTTTTTTAGAAGGGGAGGACTGGTCTACAAATTTGAAGTAGAAGGTGCAAAGATGTTCAATGCACTTACTTCTTTGGCAATCACCGGGTCCTTCGACTAAAAAGGGAGGGGGGTTCTCTACTTAGCAATTGAAATCACTAGTTGGGGTCACTCCTCTATCTTCTCTTTGTCATCCTATTGGGCTGACTGATTCTCAGACCTGGTGAATACTACGTATGATCCTTTGACTGCTTCACCTTCACTTTTGGGTTCATCCTGGTAATTTAGGAAACTAATGTGGGAGTCACTAGTTGATTCTTCTTGATCCTCCCTGAAGAGATTAGTGCCATTTTCTTGCTTGAACTCAAGTTGGAAATAGGAAACATGTTCTATTTCCAAATATCTAACTGCTGAGTTAGTTGGAGGTGCTTTAAGGGCAAGGTTCCTCTATGGAGGAGGAAGATGATTTGGTTTCCCTTGAATTCTAGTAGCATTGCCTTGATATGGCTGATTGGGGAATGTCTTCCTTCTCTATATAGAGGAGCAGAAGACATACCTTGTGCAATTTGGCTTTTCAAGGCCAACAATTCATTTGCCAGCTTTTGGACCATTGGGTCAGTGGTGGCTACAGGTGAGTATCCAAAAGATGAAGAAGGCTTGACTCTGTTAGGATCTCTCCTTATCTTTCTTGCCAAGATAAGGTCATCTTCTACCTTAGTAGCCAAGTCTTGAGTAGTAGTAAAGTCTATGTGGCCAGCTCATCTCATCAAAAAACTCACTTCAGGTAGTTGTGAGTTGATGAAGAAGCACTTGAGGTTTTGAGGCGTTAGCTGGGTGACCATGGGAATCCTATGCCTCAGCTTGTTGAACCTGGAAATGAAGTCCTTCATAGGTTCATGGGGATATTTCTTCATCTTTATGAGTTGGGATAGCAAGGCATGTGTATCTTTTGTAGGCTTGAATTTGTCTTCAAACTTAGCTTTGAGTGTATCTCAGTCAGCCACTGATCTAGCTTGCAGATGGTAGAACCAATCTACAGCAGCACCTTGTAGGGTCTCCACAAAAATCTTGACTGCCACATCTTTAAATTCCACCCCTATCACACCATAGGCTATGCTGAAGGCTGTAATGTGTTCATTAGGGTGAACTATCCCATCACCAAAGAATGAGGTAATTCTTTTTTAAACTATGTGGGAGTTCATGCAGAGGTGGAGTCAAGTTAAGTGGGCCAAAAGAGTTACACCAGGGGCCTCAAACTACCATGATTTAGTAATGAAAAATAGGGATAGCAAATATAGATGGAGTGGCTAGATTGCAAAACAAAAATGGAAAAGAAACTGGCCCTGCTTTAGCTTAAAGCTTGAGGCTTCAAACTGCGCTTTCTTTCCCAACAGCTTTGGTTTTGCAAACTAGATAATATAATAGAGGTGAAGGAAGATGGTAAGGCTATAATGAATAATGGGTAAGACCCAGATGGGAGTCGTCAGAATCTATAATGGATAAGGGAAGGAACTACTTCAATCTAAAACTTGAGGCTTCAGACTGCACATTCATCCCCAACGGAGTCGCCAAAAAATTGTTAGGTGAATATTTTGTCAGCCAGCTAACTGGTGATCAAAATAGTTCCTATCACCACAACATAGGGAGATTGGTCATCTAATGTTGTAGGTTTACCACATCCAAAGGGGATAAATCTCTCCTCTCATCAAGGAGAGGATCCCTATTAAATATACGAAGGTTATATACTATATATATAAGCAAAAAGTAAGACACAGGGGTGGGATAAACCATCTATCTCTCTTTTTTCAGAGATGATGCTAACAAACAGAGGAGGAATCTTGGGTTATTGGTGAAGATACCTCTCTTCTTTCAGAAGTAACATTTAGCCAAGAGCTAGATCCCTTCCTAGATAGTAGAAATCTTGGTGAAATGATAGAAGGCAATTCTCTTCTTTAGAAGTGCTTATTCTTGCAAACAACACGAATCTTTTTGGTAAGTAACTGGTAACCCAAGGTGCAGAGTAACTAGTAGCATGAAATGTAGCACAAAGTCTCTACCTCAACTACCCAAGAGTGAAATATGAAGAATAATGGGGGCACAAAGTCGTCCCAAAGTCCTTTACACATAAATAAAAAAGAAACACACACTAAATACAACTATGATAGCACAAAGTCTAAAAGTAGTTGGCTTTAGGACACCTTCCTTATCACCTCCACTAGTCCTGCTTGTTAAATCAAATAAATAAGAATTATTTTAGAAGATAGACATAAGAACAATCTCCTAAAGTATCACAAGCTATAACAACACAAATTCTGTAAGTAACTTGCTTTCTCATTTAATCAAAGAAATATGAATTACAATACGAGCTCAAAGTCTCAGTAATGCCTTTCAATTCAGGTAGAGTTTCACTTCTAGTAAGGGGAAGATCTCCCTTTAAATGATACAAGAGATTACATTATATAGAGGCCTGAGGGAGGCTTGGCACTTTGTCTCATGGAGTGACCCATTCAGTGCATTTAATGCCTTGGATGCATTCTTGGTCTTGTCAAGAAGGGCCATGCTAGAGCAGAGTGACTACCTTAGCTATGATGCATCGATTCATCTCTAGTGCCTCCTCTTGAGTCCGAATCTCTCATTCCATCACTTGCCTAGCTGTGTAACTGTCTATTCTACCTTTATCTTAAAGGGGACAAATAGGCTATGCTTTCAATGTTGGTAGGCCCCAAATATCTACCCAGTGAACTATTTCACCCACTAGAAATAACTCCTATTGAGTTTCCCTCTTTGACTCTTCCTTCTCTTGGTCCCAACATAAGGGTCTTTGAATGCATTGGGTCCATGTTTTAAGCCTGCAAAGATTAATCAGATGCTTCACTATAGTAATTTTGATGTCTACAAGTCTCTCTTCCTTTAAAGGTTAATGGCTATCCATTCACCCCAATTTTGACATTTTTAGCTCTATCATTTTATTGTGACATAGGTGAGGACACATGGTATCATCCGTGGCTTTGAAATAAGCTTCTGGGAATAGGCCTTGAGACTTGTTAGAGGCTAGAGGCACAGATGCAAACACGTGGTAGTTTTCACTGCATTGAGATGGGACACTTGGTGCATTTCACTCTATGAAGCTTCATTTGAAACTATGTCTTGGCACATGACACTTGGTATCTTCCCTTGCAATTTTGAGGCTTGACCCTTCTTTAAGGGAACTTGCCCTTCAAGATATCGAACATGGTCCATTTTATGTGTCAAGTGTCCCTCCATAAGGGTCTCTATCCTTCTGGATCTTCCAGGTGGCCTTCGGGCTTCAATTTCTTTAGAAGGCTATTGGTCCCTTTATTTCCTTTAGACAATTTTTCTGAAGGAAGTCACCTCCCTTTGATTCTATGTCTTTGCATTTGAGGGGGCCTCATCCTTTGACACATGGCATCTTCTGCCTCTTTTTACTAAAACATTTTGCTATTGGCACTTGGCACTTTCTACTACTCTCTTTAAGGGATAGGTGGTATCTTCCACCACTTCTTGAAACAAAGCATACTGGGCTCAGCTGACGACACTTGGCAGCATTTGCCTAACTCTTGCTTTTGTGTGCACTTCTTTCCTTAACTGGGGCAGCCTTTGAACCCGTGAACCATTAAACTTTGAAGCAGTTCAAGGTTCAACTGTTCATTCCATTTATTTGGCTAAGCCCCTTTTCTAAAAAATATTTTAATAAATGAGGAATTTGAAAGCCCCCAAATAAATTTTGAGAAGGGGAAGAGAGGAATTTTGGCCCTGTAGGTCCAAGAATAGCTCATATGTTGTTCCAAAAATGAGTGACACTTTTGGGGGCCAACACACCCAATGTCTACTAATGGATAAAATATTTGGCACACTTCATAAAAATGTGTGGTGCTTCAATGTATCAAGTCATCATACCAAACTACAGACTCATGCAGCTATAGCATTTCATATGAACCATTTCATTTCTATAGACTTCAATAGAAGTTGGTCTACCAATCCTTAGTGATTGTTGCCTACCAAATTCAATAAAATACTAGTTTACACCTTAATTGGAGTTAAAGGAACCAAGTTGACTATAACTCTACATAGAAATGGGATAGAAGATGAGATTAGAGTCAAAGAATGCAACAAAATTTTATAAGGACAAAGCTTTTATAGCAGTGTTTAGAGCCAATGGCTGGCTACCTTTCATTGAAAAGTTCTAGGGTTTTGATGAAATGGTGGTAAGTGAATTCATTACCAATATCACCCCTAAATTTTCAATTATGAAAGTCATTATTATTCCTATTACAACTCAGATTATAAGCCAAATTATACAAGTTCTAGAAGAGGGAATTAGAGCTATAGGCATAATTTCATTTAGTGATTTAATTATTCAGTTTAATGGTAATGAGCAGATTGGAACTCCATGTTTAGTAGATTCTAAGGGAAAATCAAAAGGGATTAGTATAAATTCACTTCATAAACCTTAGAAATTTGTAGCCAAGTGGGTACTAAAATATATCATTTGTGAAGGGCAACATAGTCTTTTAGGGGGGAGATGCCATGAAAATGTTAATACATCTTAAGCATGGGAGACAAAACCCTAAGTACAAAATTAACCTCCCATATTTCTTATATGGTGCTCTGCAAGTTATGTCTAAAAACCCTAATGTTTCTATTAGGCATCATGGCCTTATTCAGATCATTATCCAACATCACTTCCTTCATCAAGGACAAGAAGTCTGGGAGGAATTTCAAAATAGTCTAACATAGCAAATTCCAAATCTGCCTGCATAAGAAACCCCAAATGTACCATAAAAACACTCATCTCCACCTTTTTGGGTGAATATTTTATCAGCCAACTAACTGGTGACCAAAATAGTTCCTATCACCACATCATAAGGAGATAGGTCATCCTGATGTGCAGCTTTACTACATCAACCGGAGACAAATATCTCCTCTCATCAAGGGGAGGTTCCCTATTAAATATGTGGAGCTATATATAATATAAATAAGTGGAATGTAAGACACAGGGGTGGGACAAACCATCCATCTCTCTTCTTTCATAGATGATGCACATAGATAAAGGAGAAAATCCTGGCTATAAATGCTGAAGGCACTTCTCTTCTTTTAGAAGTGTCCTTACAGGAAATAGTAGGAGTTTCTTCTAGATAGTGAAATAACTAGTGATCAAAAGGGCATAGTAACAATAGGATGAAATAGAGTGCAAAGTCTCCACCTCAACTACTCAAAGAGTATATCACAAAGGATAATGGGGGCACAAAGTTGCCCTAATATCCTCAACACAAAAAGAAAAGGAAAACACAGATTGAAATCAATGTGAAAGCACAAAGTCTTCCCACAGTTGGTTTCAGGACACTTCCCTATTACCTTCACTAATTTTGTATACCAAATTAAATAAGGACACCTTCAGATGATACAAGTCAGAACAACACAAAGTCTATGAAAAACCTACTTTCTCATTCAGATAACAATGGAAATGAAATTACAACCTGACCTCAAACTCTCAGTCTTTCTCTTTCAAAATGGGTAGAGTTTCACTCTTGTAAAATGAAAAGTCTCCTTTGTAACAAATGAGAGATTACAATATATAGCAGTCCAAGAAAGACTTGGGCACTTATTATCCATAAAAAGGCCCATGCTGTGCATTGAATGCATTTCCAAGTTTGCCAAAGGATTGCATTGAAAATAGGGCAACTATCTTAACTATGGCATGTCATTTTATCCCATATGTCTTCTCCTGAGTCTGGATCATTTGGTCTATCCCCTCTAATGTCTATGCAGTTGTCCATTTGTCTTTACTTCATGGAAAGAAAAGACAAGCCACGTCCTTAAGTTACAAACCAAAATACCTACTTAGTGGACTATTCCACCTACTAAAATTACTTTTGGACAAACATTTTGGGCTTTTCCCTCTTTCTGATTTTGTCTTTTCTAGCTTTGTCTCTTCTTACTTTTGTCTTTTCCAGCTTTGTCTCTTCCTACTACGATTTGAGCTATCAGGCTATCTTTTCAGCCAGTCGCTTGGTTCTTCCTTCAAGTTCCACACTTTATTTGAATTTCAATGAATATTTCCTTACCTTAAATTTGACGTCTATGGGACGTCATTGGTCTATTGTTTCAATGGTTCGGGTAGCCTTCTCGGCTCCTTAGTTCAGTCACTTTCTTGCTTCAATTACTTTATTGGTTTAGTCACTTTTCTACTCCTTGGTTGAACCATTGCTTTCATTTGAGCTTGACTTTGGAATCATCCATGTTGCTTCTCTCTTTGCTTGAGGCCACCTTTGAACTTTTGAACCATGTTGAACCATTGAACTTTGAACTCTTTCGGTTCAAAGTTTAATTGGTTCATTTGTTTATTCTGTGTCTCACTCAAACACTAATTTCTTTATCTTTTTAAGCTTTGGTTGAACCTTTTAACCTAATGATTAAACCAAATTTGGTTCAATAGTTCATTGGTCCAATTGATTCATTATTCATTATTTGGCTAAGTGTTGAACATGTTTCTTTCTTGCAAAGTCCATAGAAACCAACTTTGAGAGTTCGTAGATTTGAGCCTGCCTATAGAGTTCATAGATTCAAGTCTACAGAGTTTGTAGATTTTTGGAAACCTTGAAAAATTAAGAACCTAAATGCTCAAAAAAATTTGAAAGGAGAAGAGAGGATTTTGGTCTGTAAGACCAAAATAGTTCAAATTTTGTCCCAAAAATGAGTGATATTTTTGGGGGACAACAGCTGGCTCTAGTTGGGGAAATTCCTTCAGATGAGAACTTGGAACAATTAAGGGGAGTAGAAACCAAAATCTCCAGTGCCTTGAAGTGTGCCATTGGGATATGGAGTCAAGCTACCCAAAAATAAAGGCTCTAAAAAAAATGAAAACAAAAAGCACAAAATAGAACTAAAGACTATACAGATATACATATGTATAGATGATCTTATCTGATGCCTCAAGATTTGAAGCACTTCAGATGCCACCCACTATGAGACAATTAAAATGGTGTGTCATCCTAATAAACTAGTAGGAAACCATTTTGTCCCTAGAAATGGTGACAGGTGAATGGAACTCTCCACCAGCAAACCAATTTTTTGTGTCTTCCTCTTGGCTCTTTCTTCTTCTTGCCCCATGGTAGGACGTGGTATTTAGATTGAAAACCATAACTCCTTTCTCTCTTGTTGAAGAGTTCCTTTTGCTAACTTTGGAGTACAACAATATGGTCCACCACCATAGCTTGTTATTTTGCTAGTCCAATCCAACACATGCTTTGATTGTCAACATCAAACTCCTAAAAAACCATCAACTCAGCATCTCCTTTGGTGTGAAAGAGTTTGATATCTTCATCTTGAGTAGTATTTAATTCGAGCAAAAGAGATTCACATCTAGCTGTGTTGTTGGTGTTGCTGAACTGCAACTTGCATGAAGGAAAATTATCTCCTTAAGGAGATATCAACACAATCCCAGCTCCAACATTAGTGGAAGAATTACTGCCATCAGATTCCAAGATCCAAGCATCATCAAAAGCTGATCTTCTATCAAATTTCTCTTCATTGGAGATGGAAGATCCTTCTTGATTTGTACTATGCTCTACCAAGTTTTTTGATGCCTTGTTTGGATGAAATCCTAGATTCTCAGCTATAGGACTTTCATCAGCTAGGACATGAGCATCCTCTATGGTTAAAAATTAATTACCCCTACCTAAAAGATCAAACAAAATTTGAGTAGCAAGGGCTGACATTTGGGTAACCACAATCTTTGCCTCAGATAGGTCTACACCTAGTTCTCCACCAAAGTTTAATTGCTTAGGATTGGCTTGCAGGGATTTAAACTCAGTCTTTTGAATTTCATATTTCTTGACATGATCAATCATGTCAAATGATTGAGATGGACTTGGAAGAGAGGATGGGAGTTCATCCTTTTGGTTTTTTAGAGGGGGAAGACTGATCTACGAAGTTAAAGTAGAAGGAGTAGAGGTGTTTGATGTATTAAACTTCTTGGCAATCACTGGGTCCTTTGACTAGAAAGGCAGAGTGGTTCCCTACTTAGCAATTAGAATTAAACGCTGAGTTCATTCCTCTATTCTTTATTTATCAACTCACTGGGCTAACTAATTCTCAAACTAGGTGAATATTGCATATGATTCTTCAACTACTTCACCTTCACTTTTGGGTTCATCCTAGTAATTCAGGAAACCAATGTGGGAGTCACCAACTGATTCTTCTTAATCTTCCATGAAGAGACTAGCATCATTTTCTTGCTCAAACTCTCAAGTTGGAAATAAAAAACATGTTCTGTTTCAAGATATCCAACTACTGAGTTGGTTAGAGGTGCTTCAAGGACAAGGTTCCTCTATGGGGGAGTAAGGTGATTTAGTTGCCCTTGACTTTTGGTAGCATTACCTTGATATGGCTGATTGGGGAATGTCCTCCTTGGTATATCTTTATATAGAGGAGCAAAAGACATACCTTGTGTCATTTTCCTTTTCAATGCTAGCAATTCATTTGCCAACTTTTGTACTATTGGATCAATGATGGCTATGGGTGAGTATTCAAAAGATGAAGAGGGTTTATCTCTGTTAAGATCTCTCCTTATCTTTCCTACCAAGATAAGGTCATCTTCTAGCTCAGTATCCAAGTCTTGAGTAGCCTCAAGGTCTATGTGTCTATCCCGTCTTAATAGAAAACTCACTTTAGGTAGTTGTGATTTGATGAAGAAACACATGAGATTCTGAGTTGTTAGCTGGGTGATCATGGGAATCCTATGCCTTAGCTTGTTGAACCTAGAAATAAAATCCCTCATAGGCTCATGAGGTTCCTTCTTCATCTGAGTGAGCTGGGCCAACAAAGCATATACATCCTCTGTAGGCTTGAACCTAGCTTCAAACTTGGCTTTGAGTGTATCCCAATTAGTCACTGATCTAGCTTGTAGATGGTAGAACCAGTCTACAACAGCACCTTGTAGTGTCTCCATAAAAAGCCTGACTACCACGTCTTCAAATCCCACCCCAATAACACCATAGGCTGTGCTGAAAGTTGTAATGTGTTCATCAAGATGAACCTTCCCATCACCAAAGAATTTGGGTAAATTCTTCCTTAAATTGTGTGGAAGTTCATGCAGAGGTGGAGTCAAGTTGAGTGGGCCAAAAGAGTTACCCCAGAGGCCTCAAACTGCCATGATTTAATTATGACAAATAGGGACAACAAATCTAGGTGGAGTGGCCAAATTATAGAACAAAAAATGGAAAAGAAGTGGCCCTGCTTCAGCTTGAGGCTTGAGGCTTCAAACTTCACACTCTTTTTTAGCAGCTCTGGTTTTGTAGACCAGATAAAATAATGGAGGTTGAGAAAGATGGTAAGGTTATAATGATAATGGGTAAGATATGTAACATAGTCACTAGAGTCTGTAATGGATAAGAGTTATAATGATAATGGGTAAGACACAGGTGATGTTTCAATCTGAAACTTGAGGTTCTAAATTACACAAAATTATTGTGTCCCCAGTAGAGTCACCAAAAATTGTTGGGTGAATATTTTGTCAGCCAGCTAACTGGTGACCAAAATAGTTCCTATCACCATAACATAGGGAGATGGGTCATCCTAGTGTGTAGCTTTACTACATCAACCAGAGATAAATCTCTCCTCTCATCAAGGGGAGGTTCCTTATTAAATATGCAGAGCTATATACAATATAAATAAGTAGAAAGTAAGATACAAGGGTGGGACAAACCATCCATCTCTCTTCTTTTAGAGATGATGCACACAAACAAAGAATAAAATCCTAGCTATAAATGCTAGAGGCACTTCTCTTCTTTCAGAAGTGTCCTTACAGGAAACAATATGAGTTTCTTCCAATAGTGAAATAACTAGTGATCAAAAGGGAATAGTAATAATAGGATGAAATAGAGTGAAAATTCTCCACCTCAACTTCTCAAAGAGTATATCACAAAGGATAATGGGGGCACAAAGTCACCCTAGAATCCTCAACATAAAAAGAAAAAGAAAACATAGATTGAAATCAATTGTGAAAGCACAAAGTCTTCCCACAGTTGGTTTCAAGATACTTCCCTATTACCTTCACTAATTCTACATACCAAATTAAATGAATAAGGACACCTTCAAATGAAATAAGTTAGAACAACACAAAGTCTATGAAAAAATTACTTTCTCATTTAGATAACAATGGAAATGAAATTACAACTTGAGCTCAAACTCTCAGTCTTTCTCTTTCAAAATGGGTAGAGTTTCGCTCTTGTAAAATGAAAAGTCTCCTTTGTAACAAATGAGAGATTACAATATATAGTGCTCCAAGAAAGACTTGGGTGCTTATTTTCCATAGAATGGCCCATGCTGTGCATTCGATGCCTTGAATGTATTTCTAAGTTTGTTAAAGGACTGCATTGAAAATAGGGAAGCTGCCTTAACTATGGCATGTCATTTCATCCCATATGTCTTCTGCTAAGTCTAGATCATTTGATCTATCCCCTTTGACATCTGCGTAGCTATCCATTTGTCTTTACTTCATGGAAGGAAAAGATAGGCTACATCCTTAAATTGCAAGCCAAAATACCTACTTAGTGGACTATTCCACCTATTCAAATTACTTTTACATAGACATTTTCGGATTTTCCCTCTTTTTGCTTTTGTCTCTTCCTACTTTTGTCTTTTTTAGCTTTGTCTCTTACTGCTGTGATTTGAGCTATCAGGCTATCTTTTTAGCCAGTCGCTTGTTTCTTCCTTCAAGTTCCACACTTTATTTGAATTTCAATGGATATTCTCTTACCTTAAATTTGACATCTATGGGGATGTCATTGGTCGACTGTTTCAATGGTTTGGGTGGCCTTCTCAGCTCCTTGGTTCAATCGCTTTCCTGCTCCTTGGTTGAACCATCACTTTCATTTGAACTTGCCTTTGGAATCATCCATGTTGCTTCTCTCTTTGCTTGAGGCCACCTTCGAAATTTTAAACCATGTTGAACCGTTGAACTTTAAACTCTTTTGGTTCAAAGTTTAATCGATTCATTGGTTTATTCTGTGTCTCGCTTAAACACTACTTTCTTTATCTTTCTAAGATTTGGTTGAATCTTTGAACCTACTGATTGAACCAACTTTGGTTCAATGGTTTAATGGTCCAATAGATTCATTCTTTATTATTTGGCTAAGTGTTGAACCCATTTCTTTCCTACAGAGTCTGTAGAAACCAACCTTGAGAGTCCGTAGATTTGAGCCTGCCAGCAGAGTTTGTAGATTCAGAGAGGATTTTTGTCTATAGGACCAAAATAGTTCAAATGTTGTCCCAAAAATGAGTGATATTTTTAGGGGATAACATACCTGCTACATCAGCTGAGAAAATAACATAAATCAAAAAATCTTAGACTGTAATCTCCACAGAAATCCCTTCTTCTTTAAGAAAAATCACAAGGTCTCAAAACCCTAAAATTTAAGGTCCCCATAAGAACCTCATGAGTCTATAGTACAACTAGTTCCCTTGTCAAAAAGAAGAAAATTGAGACAGAAGGTTTCTATAAAACTTGAGAAGACCAAGGGTTTAGTGGTTGAGAAGGAAAGCCAACTAAATGTAGCTCAAAGAGTAACTAAAAGAAGGAGAAGGCTCATTTTAACATAAGAAGATGAACAAAAATCTATAGATAATTTAGATAGTCTAAAAATAGTGTCTCATTCCCCCATACATTATAATATTCTTGTACCTATAGATATTGAAGTAATTCCTTTTGAAAGGAACTCTCCAATCATAATGGAGGAGCCAAATCCAGAGGAAGAGCCACACATGATAGAAGAATTAAGTATGGTAGAATAACCACCTATTCCAATTGAAACTACAATGGACAAAGGGAAAACTATATGTACCAATGAGAAAGGTGAATCATCCAATCTAAACAATCCTATTATGTATCTAACATTGTAGCTTTCTCAAGCTCAAGATCTTGAACAACAATAAATAGTTGACATTGCTGACTTGATCAGTCAATTGTAGAATAAGGATCATCTCAACTCATCTTTGGTGTAAAAATTAGGTACAACATCTATTGATCATGTAGCAAAATTTCATAGATTAGAGGAAATAATAAAGGAATATGAAAATGAATAAATATATCTTTGGATATATGTATCAAATTTGAAGAAGGAAAATAGGAGATTGCAGAGTTTGGTAAACTCTTATGAAGCACCGTGGTTGCACCTTCTCCTCTTAAAGTATTTGTTGACCATAGTTGTCAAACAAGTGATCTAGGTATTCCTCCCTTACAAATATTACATCAAATTTAAGAGGAATATTCTATACTTAAATAGAAAAACAAAGATGCAACTTCTTCAAACAAACTCTTGGAAAATGAAAAGAAAGAATTAGAAGCTAAAGTCCAAGAGTTAGAAGAAAATGTGTAGGATGAATGAAAATTAGGGGAAACTCTTTTGGCATGTAGGAATCCTTCTCTGAAATATAATTTGTTTTTATTTAAACAATTTTACATATGGCATCTTCTCTGGATCTCCTGTCATCTTTCTTATAAGATTTGCAGCCAACAACATTTTTTGAAATTTTCTATAGTTCTGAACCTGATCAACAAGATTTGCTTTGTGAATTTTATTTGCATGACTTGATTCTAGGAGATCATGAGCACAATAAGTTTTTGATAAATATTCATGTAGGAGAATTTCAACTAAGAGCATTACATTCTACATTCAAAAATCAAATAGCATGGAAAGATAGATTTTAGGACTATACAAATCATGCTAAGACTACAGGATTGTGTGTTAGACCAGCCTTTCCTATTCCCAGATTGATCAAATATAATTTTAACTATGCTTTGTTAGATGATGAGGTTATAACACATTATTTATAGGCTTTATATGATTGTGCTATTTCTTTTGATTTATTTTCAAGATAAAGTTTTGATTCAGTGGTGGTTGCAAGTGTAAACAAATGGGACTAAATTTCAGTGCCTCTTAAAAGGTGAGAGGTCATGTCCCCAAATAACATAAGATGGAGTATGAGGAGAGCATCCTATATTATAGAAATTTTAATAGAGGTAATCAACTCTGGGGGAGAGCAAAAATGGATTGGCATGAGATATAGACCCCCTTTATTGATCATACCTATTACAGGAAGGTAGATTTGGGCTTCACAATCAGATGATAAATTTAGTATATGGAAACAAATGATTTAAACACATCAGGGATTTACCAGCAATTTAGATAGACATATAATAGATGAATTTGATGAATATGACTTGAGTCAGAGTGTGGAAAGTAGAAGCTAGAGCTATGAACACTAATAAATGTTTGCAATGGGACTTGCAAAAGGTAAAGCTTGGGGGAGATGATGAGCTTAGAATATGGCTCATTACTGACATGTTATTTCCTTCAATTCATCTCTCAAAGGATATTATCTTATTCAAATCTTAGATTGTTAGATAGCTATTACATGGAAAATAGCTATTTGTCTTATTTATACTGAACCAAAGACTAAACCTTTACTTTGTCATTAATGTCTAATACATAGCATGTTTTAGTGATCTTTGTTGTGAATAATGCTCAAGAAGAAGACATAGGTGATGTATAATGAATATTCCATTTTGATCTCTATCTAACTTGCTTCTACAGACTCTGCAGGCTTGTTTCTATAGACTCTACAGACTTGTTTCTATAGACTCTATAGGCTTGTTTATATGGACTCCATAGGCTTGTTTCTATGGACTCCACATGCTCATTGCTATGGACTCTATAGGCTCATTTATATGGACTCTATAGGCTCATTTCTTCTAACTCTACAGGGTCAATTCTAACAATTATGTAAAGACAAAGTTACAAATGGCAAGCTGGCAGCCAGATAGGATAAGAGAGAACCATTCCAGCTGGAATCAAATAAGGAAAACAATCACCTACTATTTTGAAGGACATGGTTTTGATAAAATTGTATGTAATTATATTTTAGGACTATTATATGATAGTATATTATTTCATTAAAATAATTGGATCTCTTGGAAATCTAATCTCCTATCTTTGGATGAATGGATCGACCAAGGAATCCTATTTATTTGCATCCTATTTTAAGTTGATTGTATTAGTATAAAGTGTAATACTTTCATCATTGAAAGTAATCGAGAATAAAGAATAAAAAATAGATATTATATAAAATATTTGTACAAGCATATAGGTTTTAGCTAGATTGTAATCATTTCATTTTTATGAATTATTACTTCAGTTTCCAGCACTAATTAATCTTTATTTCTGAGTCTAAGAGGAACAAGGGCCCACTCTCCTTGGAACTAGGAATTGTGTATGGTGTTTATGTTATGTTTTATTAATTCATTGTTATAATTAATTAGAATATTGTTACTATTTGCATTTATCCATAAAAACATCAAAACAAATTCATAGTTTAAAAAGCATTTTCTTATTTCATTTCTTTTCTAAGCAAAGTGTGTTTTATTTTACATTAGATGTGTGAAGAAAATTTCCTTTCATAAGTTGGAGTGTGAATTTAATTTCCATGCAAATGTAAATAGGAGTGTGATTTTTATTTTCAATCAAAAGAGTGGATTTATTTGATTTCTATTTTTTAGCAAAATTGTGAATCATGTAGTTTAGGACACATTCCTTTTTTTTGTCAAAGTTAGAATAAGATCAGCAAGCACCCCCATAAGTAGCCTTCTAGATCTACCATCTTATACCTTACTACAGATAGCCTTGGACACTAGCCCTGGTTGATAAGACATCAATTAAATATTGATTAAATGAGGAGTTAGATGATACTCATCAATTACCTCTTCATTCCCAAAACTATACAAGTTGAAATCTTTGGAGAAGTTTGTACTTGCAAGGGTAGGAGCCTGGGCAATCGCTTGCTTGATCTCCTAAAAAATTTCTTTCCTTTTTCTTATCCAAGTGAACACCTCATCCTTCCTTAGAATGGAGATCAAAGGCTTGACCAAGTTAGCAAAATCAAGAATAAACATCTTAATGAAATTTATCTTACCAAAGAATCTTTGTAGACCTTTCTTATGTTTAGACAAAGACAATGCCAAGATGGCACTTACCCTTTCAGGATCAATAAATAGACCTTTCTTGGAAATAATATGGCCTAAGAGTTTACCTTTATAAACAAAAAAACACACTTGCTTTGGGTTTATAGAGATCCCAAATTCTCTACACCTCTCAAAAATATGCCTTAGGTGATTTAAATGGTCATTTGTATCCTTGGAGAAATCTATCACATCATCAAGATAAACCAATACAATATCATTGATTAGTCCTTTGAAATCCATAACCATTTCACATTGGAAAGTATCTCTAGAATTTAACAATCCAAATGGTATATTTCTATATGCATATGTGCCCCATTTGGTGGTGAAGGCTATCTTATACTGGTCACTTTCCTTTACCAAAATTTGATTATACCCATAATACCCATCAAGGAGAGAAAACCTTTCACTACCAGCCACAAGTTACAAGATTTGTTCCATGAAAGGGAGTGGGTAATGATCTTTCAAAGACACTCTATTCAAGTCCCTAAAATCACACACAACCTTATCTCTCCATTCTTTTTCCTAATAGGAACTAGGTTTTCCAACCAAGATGAATGCTTAATGGGAAAGATGATTTTGGACTCAATTAGTTTAGTGAGTTCTTTCCTCATGAGAGGCTCAATATTGGGATTGATTAGACTTTGTATTTTATAAATAGGCTTAGAATTCTCATCTAAATCTATAGTATGTTGAGATAGATTCAGATCAAAACCTTTTAAATCACTATACTCCCATGTAAAAGACATCAAAAAATTCTTTGGATAACTCAATGAAAGCATACTTCTCTTTGATAGTACATACTTTCCCAAGTACAAGCAATTTATCTTTGAAAATCTAAAACTTCTCATAGTTTTCCTACTTGGTAGATATTCTTACCTTCTCTTTCTTTAGCTATTCATCATCATTGAATATGCTCTCAAGAGTGAATAGGCCTTTATGAAGATTGTTAGACTTCAATTGCACAATGTACCCTCCATATTGTTATTGTAGTTTAGAATAGTTTTTGGAAGAAAATTTAGCTTTTTCATATATAAAAATTGCTATTTACTGGTAACTATCAAACACCTACCAATTAGTGACATTATATGATATGGAGGGCCTTACAATCATTTTTAGATGAGATTGGTTCTTATCCTCTTTTATTCATTTTGGAATATCAAACTGAGCTCCAATTGCTGCCAACCTATCATCATTCTTGTTATTTTCTCTTGAGATAGAAGTGATGTTGAAGGCTTTGAAATATTCCACAAGATCTCACACGTTATGCTTATAAGACTTAAGCAAAGTGTTTTTTGTTAAATTCTACCCTCTAAACTGATTGAAAACAAGCCCGCTATCACCAAATAATTGAAATTCTTTGACATCTCTTTTCCTAGCCCATTCAAGGCCATGAATAAGGGCTTCATATTTTGATACATTACAGGTGCAAGAGAACTAAAATTTTAAGGTTGAAAAATACCTTTCCTTTGAAGGTGAAACCAATATTGTTCCACCCCCAAGCCCAATCTTACTTCTAGACCCATAAAAGAAAAGCTACCACAATCCATTTACATCCTCACTTGACTTCATCAGATTAGGCATGAAATATTCCTTCTCATGCTTATAATAGACCCCAAAACTAGATTCTTCAATAAACTTGTAAGGATCATGCTCATAGTTATCATCTCCCCACTCATCTAGGAATAAATCAGAAACTCCCTCAAGGGAAGATGATGGATATTGGTTAATATGAATTTCTCTTTATTAATGATAGGTCCCAAGTGATATCTATGGATAGGTTCTGATTGAATCTTCACTTTAGTGCCATACTTTGTCCTAAACACCATGTAGGACCAATTGGCTACCAAATATCTAACTATCTTGGATGTGAAGTCTCTTGATAAACAAAGAGAAAAATAGGGAGGTAAATATACCACCACCACATCATGAGGAGTTAAAAAAGTAGGAAAAGTATGAAGGATCAAATTCTAACCTTTAACTATGCCCGAAGTCTTGGCTGGTGATCCATCTAATTGCAAAACTCCTTTAGTCATTGGCTCATACTTGAGGCCTAACTTATCTACTATAGATTGGGGCATAACTAATGTGCTTGCTCCACTATCTATGATGCAATTATGAGCCAAAAATTCACCAATGATTAGAGATAGATAAAAATGAGGAGTCTTCTCATCTTTATTCACTTGACCATCTATAGATTGAGTTCCATTGACCAAAACCACAATGTCATTTCTAGATGGGCTAGCTTATTTACCCAATCCATGCAATTCTTTTTTGAGTATATCCTTTTGCCCTAGTAATATTAGATAATCCCAAAATGAGATGTTCATATGAATATTATTCATCTATTCCACCACATTAATGGAAAGATTACTCACCTTGGGGTTCTTTTTATGAACATTGGCACCTTGTGATGTAGCTTGTGGAGGTAGAGTTGTAACAACTAGCCTAAAATTTGGAATCCTTTAATTTTATTGTAGTTTAGGAGATGTATTAGACTTGTTTATCATAGGAGATGATGTAAAAGTCACCAAATGTCCTTCATTTTCTCCTTTAGCTTCATCAACAACCCTCCTTTTGGACCTAGTATTAGAGGCAACATTAGTATTCTGATTACTTGTATTCCCTACGTAATTAATGGTGCAAAACTCACCCTCTAAATGATTTATGAGGGTAGCATTCATATGAGGTTGTAAATTTTCTACTCAACCTTGCATGGATCCTTTAAAATTTTAATGTTGGAAAGATTTCTTTCATTTCATTACCATACCTTGATTGTGCATTTCATTTGCATAAGTCACATGCTCTTGACCATGTTTATAAGATGGATAGTTGGGCTGTTCTTAGACCAAGTTATTTTGAGTGGGGACATGGGATTTGGAGGATGATGGAGAATTAGTATTATAGCTTTTATAAGGCTTGACATGGTTGATTTAGCCTTGTCCTTGTGCATTATTTTGGAAAGGAGGTCTACTTATTTGCCCAAACTGATTGTATGTTTGATATGGCCTATAACTTTGAGCTTGTTGCCTCTTAAGGGAAACTAAATCATCTGTAGCACTTTAAAGAAAGATTTTAACCTCATGGATTTCATTTAAGGGAATAATGGTAGGCCTTTATTGATTAAGTAAAGGGGCTAAAGTGAGTAATGCACCTTGACTTAGAGAATGCAAATCAGGGATAAGTGGCATTAGAGGCCTAGGAGCTATTTTTCCTACTTAGACAAGACAATTCTTATAATTAATGGCTATCTCATAGGTAGTATATAATGTGTTTCCACCCATAGATTCAATCATTATGGCAATGTCACTATTTAACACTTTTAGGTAGTACACAAATGCATAGTTTGGAGTAGGTCTCATGAGAGCTGGGATCCTATCCCATGTTTTTTGAAATATAGTATTAAAATCTTGAATAAAATCATGTGGTTCCCTATTGATTGTGGTCAATTACTCATCTATAGATAGGCGATCAATCTTTTCCCCAAACCTATTATTCAATAAATCCCCTTACTCATTCTATGAGCCAACAAAATTTACGAGTAGAGTCCCATACCAATCCAAAACTTTTCCTTTGAAAGACAAGGCCAACATCCAAATGTATACATTTTCTTGGGTGATGTTCTAAATATTAAAAAAGTTTTCTATATTCCTAATGTGCTCAATGGTAGTAATAGGACCATCCCCACTAAAAATGGGACACTTTTGAGGGCTACTTCTAGAATTTGATCATATTGGGCAAGATGTAAGGGAGATAACCCAATGAAAGGCACAAAAGGTTGTCTTCTAGCCATCTTAGAATGATCATTATAGATATTGGGAATGGAATCTAAAAAAAAAATAGAAGGTTTTAAAAACAAAATCTCTTTTGTAAGGATGAGTGTTTACAAACCTAAACCTTTTGGTGGAATATGGAGGTAGTTTCACAAAATTGAAAGGTGTCTCTTTCACAGTAGATCTAGTTGTCACCTTTAACATGTAAAATAGGACTAATCATCAACCAAAGACTTTAATTCTTTAGTGGAGTCACCAAGTACTAAATTTAGATGCTTCTTTCATCTTCAACTATGCCAAGACCAACACCAACCTTGAACAATATTGTAGGACTTTCAAGTCCCATTAGGCATGTCAAAACTTGTTAACACTTAGATTCACACCATTGAGGAGATGCTCATCTCTCCTCATCCAAGTGGCACAATGGAGTCATCTCTCTTGTTATGGGTGACAATTTTGTTGAGATGAATCTCTAGATAACGAGCTAGCTCCCTTTGATGTAGTTTTAAATCTCTCTCTAATCTATTAATTCATGTATGAAAAGGGTTCAAGAAAACAACTAAAAAAATAAAAAAAGGTGATGCACCAATGTTTATCTCCTCTTATTTAATGATAATACACTACTTAAATATCAACACATATTTTCTCACATGAAACTCACAACTCATTGTGTGTTTTCACATCAGTGTTTCACATGTTAGATTCAAGAAGGCATTCAACATTTAAAATAGTAATGAATGATTCCAATAAGGAATACAATCATAGACTAATTATAAAATCTATACACACTTATAAAATAATACTAATAACGACCTATAATGACACTCCTTTTGCACATTGGTAGATCATCAAGAGTACAAGATAGAAAAGACAATCTTTCACTAGACTAGACCAACAATATTCAAGTCATCACTCAATAATACATCATGTGAGTGGAAAAATAACCTATATTATTTCTTCAATAGTATTTCAAGTAAAAATTTGGCTAGATTTTTCCCAATAACTAGCAGAGGCTACTTAAATGAGCTAAGATAATGCATATTTATAGCTTTGAGAGAGAGAGGTCAAGCCAAGGAAGTTCAAGAGTCACTTGGACATGTGTCCACATGTGATACTCAGTTACAATTGCATGTGAAAGAGGTGTGGGGTGAGATATACCATGCCATAGAGGTATACTTATTACAAACAAGTCATAACAATGGTGAAAAGTGGCATAAAACCTTCAGAATTGGCATAGAAAACTACCTCCATCAAAGATCATCTATGAATGTTTGAAATTGACAATAGGAGAGTCAACATATACAACTATTCAAAGGAAATGAAACTCATGGAGACATTTAAAAAATTCTTCTTCTAACTTCTAGCTATCCTTTGGACACCTATGTTTGTTGATTTCATGGAAGCTCCTTGATTTGGGTAAGCTACCAATAAGAACTTGAACTATTGAACTATTTATTTTTCACTTATTTTGTCTACACTAGATGCTCAATATATTTCCATTTTTTATCTCTATATTTTCTCTCAGGTTCCCACCAAGTATTATTTGAGTCAAATGGCTATTTTTTGTAGTTTAAAGTTGACATTTTATAGGTTGTCATCCTTCAGGTATTTTCTTCAAAATTTTGTTTCCTTATTTCCCTCGAACAATATTTCTAAAAAAATTCATTCCTTAGAATCCTTTTTCCTGTGGTTACTTTATTTTGGCACTTTTCTTGAAAGGACTTTTTGTCTTGACACTTTTTTTGAAATAATTTATTTGGCTCTTTGCATCGGGTCTTTTCCTTTGATATTTTTGCTTTTGACCATTTCTACGAACAATTTTTTTGAAAATATTCCTTTAGACTTTTTGATTCAATATTTTCTCATGAGATAATTCATTTTTATCTTTTTTCTAGATAAATTTCTTTGGGCTATTGAATGACATTTTAGCTTTTGAAAATGGAGCATTTGGTTCTTTGAATTATTCCTTCGGTTTCTTTGAAGTGGACCTTTGGGACTCTGAAATGACCCTTCAATAGTTTGAGAAAAAAAACCTTTAGAAAAGTTGCAAGTGCCTTTCAGAAAAACTGAAGTGCCCTTGGAAAATTTATTTCAGACAAAATGCCCAAAATAATTCCTTTGAAAAAGTTTAAAATTGCCCTTCAAAAAATCTATCTTGAACAAATTGTCTTAAAGAATTCAACACTTGGCTGAATGAAAAGTTTGAATGAAATAACACTTAATCAAAAACAAAACTATGTAAAGGATTAGCAAAAGACCAAAACAAACTTTTCAAAATAATTTATACTTTTACACTTTTTGTAGGCTTTGTATAGAACACTTCTTCCCAATGAAACCTCTATACTGGACCTATCGAAAGGTATAGATTTAGGCAGCTCTGTTTTCAAATAGGGGTGCCCTATTTTGGCTTGAAGGGACAAAATTTGGTCAACACATAAAAAGGAAAATGATCTTTATTTAGTCTCTAATTGGATTAATAAATCTTAAGAACCATCATTATGTTGTGCTATAAAAGTAGTCAACATAAATAACATAGGTTTACTCAAGACATTTCCAAGAACTTGAATGATACTACAAGTCACAAAATCCACAAGGAACAATATTCATACATATCAATAATATCACATAGAGGTTTGAAACCTAGATACATCAAAACAGAAATAAAAGTTACAAACTATGCATTATGAATAAGTACATAGTATCTTATTAAAATTTTACTTTCTTCATAGTGCTACTAAAAGAAAATTTTTAACTATTCAATTAGTAACATTCCAACAATTTGATAAATATATAATATACCTATTATTAACACTTTTTATCTTAACATTGTAAGATTATTTATAGGTTTGAAATTGGTTAAGTTACATGAGATCAAACCTGGATCAATAATCAATTCAAGAGATATATTATTGACTCATAACTCATATAAGATATAAACATGTAGTAAAAATAATGTAAATCTTACTAATTTACTTATACAACCTAAACCACTACATACCATAAAAATATTTATCACTTTCTCTTCTTAATAATAACACTATCATCTCTATACCTCCCAAGCAATATTAGAGTAAAAATAACAAAATAACCTATATAATTTGTATTCATATCATAACAAAATTTTAAGGAAAATGAATCCTCTACTCCTCTGAAACAAGGTTAATTAATTATACCATAACACTAAATAAGTGCATTAAGATAAAAGTAACTCATAAGTACATATGTAGGAAATATGCAATCATAAACAACAATAAAATACACTACCCTATATAAGTAAATATATCACATGATATATATTATACAAAATAATAAATTAAATTATAGAGAGGCCATTGAAGTCATCAATCCAAAACTCATGGGAACTTTACCCAAGCTCCAACAACATAGTCAATGGTTAAACATACAATCTCAGTTCCATATGAGTGAAAATGGGTATAAATAAAATAGTAATAAAATAAGTCTAAGTATAATGATGATAAGTTTCATAACTCCAATAGTAAAGACCATGTACAATTCCCTATATCTCCCAGTGTTGAACCCAAGCTATGATACCAAAATGTAATGCCCAAAATTTCACCTTAATAGACCCATAAAAATGCTACAACTATTTTTATGCAACACTAACTCTACATAAGTAAACATTCTAACCCTTTACATAAATATAAATCATATACACATGAATTACACACATATTATAAAATCACATCCACAATCATAATCAATTTCAAAGGTACATAAGCACACTCAAGATACATCATAAATGATGAGTATGAGATGTATAAAGGAATACGACAAGATAGCTATGACTATGTTTTGTCTACTACACAATAAGTGGTGTGAGAAACTACATTTTATCTAATTAATGAAGAGGATATCAATCATGTTATACCAACAAAACCAATACATGATCTCATCTCCAATGAAAATAAAAGTGATCTATCAATAGTTCATTGACATAATGTTTTTGTAAAACATGTTTGTAAGCATGTTAATGCTACTTAAGCAACCAAGATCATTATTCACCCAACCTCCAATCCATAAAACATACTACCTATGAGTACGCTATTGAATTAAACTATTTGTGTTTAGTTATAATTACCCTAACATGGTACAACTAAGCTTGACTAGCTTACCTCACAACCAAGACATAATTTTGTTAAATCACGTAACAAATAGAAATGGATAAAATATATTCACTAGAATTAAATTAATTATGAAACGTATTCCTATTCATATTTTATACAACATAACACTAAGAACCTACAAAAATAATAATGGGAAGATAAAATACTAAAATAACTCAATGTTCCAAACAAGTTTTAGTGTAGAAAACTATTTAGCTTAATAGTTTTTTGAATAAACTAAGTTTAGAATTGAACGATTAAAAAAATAGTAAAAACATATAGAATGTATAAAACAAAGTTTTTATACAAATTTAAAAGTAAAACCAATCTCTATTAACTTCTCATTTTACTTGATGACTTCTCTAGTTATTTTTGACAAGTTGATTTTGTAGTGACTATAAATTAAAAAAGATCAGTTGTAGAAAATTGACAATTACTTCAAGAAATAAACCTAGAAAAATACATCAAAATGAATTAGAATAATAACGGTTTTAGATTCTAAATTTCATATAATTATTTTAGATCTATTGGGTGAATATTTTGTCATCAACTAACTGAAGGCAAAATGGGTATATCAGCCACAACATACTGCGATAAATCTCTCATCTCAGCTAGGGGAGGTTCCCTATAAACTGTCATAGACTAATATAAACTGAAAATAAACTCAAGGATGAGATCATACCATCTATTTCTCTTCTTTAAAAAATGATTTTCACAAATCAAAGGAGAAATCTTGGGTAATAACTAAATGCATTTCTCTTCTTTAAGAAATGATGTTTAGTAAACAGTAGGAAAACTTCTTGGGTAGTAAGTGGATCCACAAGAAACCCATGAAAGCACAAAGTCTTTCATTGCTTCTCCTACTAATTTAAGACAAAGTATCACAGTAAAATCAAGTACAACCCAAAGTATCCACCTAAAACTACAACAGAGTAAAAGATTATAAAGGATAAAAGTAGTTCAAAGCCTTTCCAATATCCTTTGCAGTAAAACACAAAACACACAAACTAAAGACAATTGTGGTAGCACAAAGTCTTCCACAATCAGCTTTAGAACACCTTCCAAATTATTTCCACTTGCTCTACTTATTTTATCAAATGGATAAGACTTTATTTAGGAAAAATACAAGAACAATTTCCTAGATAACACAAGCTATTTCAACACAAAGTCTGAAAGGTCACTTGCTTTCTCATTCACCTGATAAAATATGATTAATAATCTAAGCTCAAAGTCTCAAAAACTCCTTTCAATTTGGGTATAATTTTTCTTCAAATAACAGAGATATCTCTCTTCTACAAATTAAGAGATTACAATATATAGCATCCAAAGAAAGACTTTGGTGCTTGTTTTCACGAAATGGCCCATGTTGCATTAAATGCATTAGAAAGAGGAAGTTATGTGTAGGGTCCATGCTGGAGTAGGTTTCCATCCTTGACTTTGGCATTTAAATCATCTCAAATGTCTCCTCTAAAGTATGGGCTGCCTGGTCCTCTTTAAGATACTTACATGACTGTCCACTTACCTTTACTCAATGAAGAAAAATAGGCTACACCATTGAATGCTTATGCTCTCTGATATCAATCTAGAAGATTATTTCACCCACTAGACTAACTCTTCTATAGATACTTCTAGATTCTCTATATCATTCCCTCTTTCCTTGCTACATTTTTTCTCTTCCTAGTGATTTGAGCTTTTGGGGCTATCTTCTTGCTTTTTACTAGCTCCTTCAGCTCCTTCCTTAGCAGAATGTTGAGTTTGATCCTAGGTCTACATCTTTTGAAAATCAACAGTTATTTAATTACCCTAAATTTGACATCTATGGGGATGTCACTGGTTGCTTGAACCATTTTGAACCTTAAACCTTTGAAGCTTTCAGAGTTCACCAATTCAATGGTTCAATGGTTTGGCGGTTTGGTGGTTCAATGTTTTGCAAAGATCCACGTTCACTTAGTCTTATTTAGGAGTTTAATGTATCACTAGACCAACTATTTTAACCATTTGTTTGAACCCTTTTTTTGAACCTTCTACTGGAACCATTTGCTCAAACCTTCTGCTCAAACCTTTTGAACCTTGAACTCTTTGAACCTTTAAACTCTTTTAACCTTTTAGAGGTGGAGTTCAATGGTTCAACAGTTCAATGGTTCATTCCATATCATTGAACCCCACCATTTAACCATTTTGATTGAACCTTGGTGTTGAACCATCCTTACAATTTTTTAGGAAATTCCTTAAGTGTTTTGAGATTTTTCCTTACAAAAACCTACCTATTGAAACTATGATTTCCTTAGCTGAAAAGGTTTGTATAATTGAATAACTTGACTACTTAGAACATTTTTTGAGAAAGAAAGACCAATTTTGGCCTATAGGACCAAAATGATCAACATGTTATCCACAAAAATGAGTGACTAATTTTAAAAACAATAGCTAGCTCCAATTTGGGATCTTCCATCGATTGTATTTTGAAACAATCATAGGGAGTAGAATCTAGACTCTACGTGCCTTCATCTATGCCATTGGGCTACGGAGTCATGCCACCCAAAAAGATAAAGATGCTAAAAATTGAAAATGAACAACACAAAACAAACAAAGACTATACATATGTACAAACAAACTTATCTGATACTTCAAGGATTGAAGTGCTTCAGATGCTGCCCACTGTGAGGTAGTGAAAATGGAATTTTGTCTTGATATATCAACAAGAAACTATTTTCACCCTAGAATCAGTGATTGGAGAATGGACCTCTCTAGCAGGAATCAAATTTTCTATGTATTTCTTTTGGTTCTCTCCTCTTGCCCCATAACAAGACTTGATCTCCAATCTAAAAACCATGAATCCTTGCTCTCTTGTAAAAACGTTTCTTTACCAAATTTTGATGTGCAGTTATACAGTCCACTACCATAGTTCATTACTCTTTTATTTCAATTAAGCACATGATTTGATTGTCCCCATTAAATGCTTGCCAATGATTGGCATTATCAGGTACACTTGGTTGAAAGACCAAATCAATAGTGTACTTGTTCCCTTTGAAATATTTGTGAGGAACCATAAGGGTTGCACAGATAGCCAATGAATCTACATGATCATTGAACTCTCTTAGCACCATAGAAATATTTAAAGCATCAAAACTTTCAATGCAATCCCATACAAGATTGAAATAATTTTGTAATCTTTCATTCTTGGTTTGATATAGATTTCTTACCTGACAAACCACCAATTCAACATCTCCTCAGGTGTGAAGAAGCTTAACACCTCTAGCATGAGAAAATTTTAATCTGAGCAACTTGGTGGTGTTATTGGTATTGTTGAATTGCAACTTATATGAATAGGGGAAAATATCTCCCTATGGAGATATCAAAACAATTCTAGCTCTAGAATTGGTAGAAGAATAGCTACCATCAAATTCTAGAATCTAGACATCATCAGAAACTAGTCTTCTTAAAGATTTCCATTCATTGGGGAGGGAGAATTCTTTTTCACCTAAAATTTTCTCAACCAATTCTTTTGGTTTTAGATCTAAATTTTTTGAATTATCACCCAAATTACTTTCATCTGATGACATAGAAACATCTTTAGTGGATATAAAGTAATTACCCATTCTTGAGGATTCAAACAAAGTTTGATCTTCAGGGTTTGATGTTTGACAATATATTTTGATTCATTCTCAAGAAGCAACATTTTCATGATTCCCTCAAAAAGTATCCTTACTTTAGACATGTCCATGTTCAACTCTCCACCAACATCCTTGTAAAAATTACGTCCAAGCAGAATGCCATAGGAAGCTGGAATATCAGCCACCAAGACTATCATCTTAATCCTCTTATCTAGAAAAGCCACAAATGCAAATTGGGCATCTTTGTTTTGACCCAAAAGTGGCACTTATTTTTTTTCCATGGAGAAACATCTCCCAAAAGCTTTAGTTAAGGTAGGACTGAGAGAGTCTGCTACCTTGGCAAGCATAACATTTTCAGAGGCTCCATAGTCTATTATACAGTTGCTCAATTTATGACCATTTATCAAAAGGGAAACATAGAAAGGTTCCATTTTCCTAGGGGAAAGAAGAGGAGTAGACATAAGATTATTTTGGGTGGCTTTGTTCTTTGGGTGATCAAAAGTCACTTTTGAAAAATATTGTCCTGTAGGGATGGTTTTGTTCTTAATGCATTCAACCAACCTATCCAACTGCTTAGGGTTGGCTTGTAAGTACTCAAACTTAGACATTTAGATCTTGGTCTTCCTAGTATGATCAATTATGTCAAATAACTGGAATAAACTAGAAATAGAGGAAGGAAGTCCATCATTCTAGGTTTTAATGGGTGTGGTACTAGTCTGAGAAATAGAAGTAGAAGGTACAGGATTGTTTGAGGTACTTTCTTATTAATCACCAGGTCCTTTGATTAGAAAGGCAGTGAAGTTCCCTATTTAGAAATTGAGATTACTATCTGAGGTTCTTCTCTTGCTTTTCTCTTATCAACTTGTTGAGTTGACTGGTTTTGGGACCTAGTAAAAATAGCGTATGATCCATCAAATACTTCTCCCTTTCTTTGAGCTTCATCCTGGTAATTCAAGAAACTAATGTTGGATTTGCCAGCTAATTCTTCTTCCCCTTCTGCAAAGAGATTAGCATCATCTTCTTGGTCCAACTTAGGTTGGAAAGAGAAATTAGGTTCAGCTTTATGATAACCAACTATTGAGTTAGCCAATGTTGCTTCAATGGCAAGCTTCCCCTATGTGGGAGGAAGACGATTGGGTTGCCCTTGATTTCTGGTAGCATTGCTTTGATATGAATGGTTAGAGAATGTCTTCCTTGGTATATCCTGATAAGAAGGAGGTACAAACATTCCTTGGACCATTTGCTTTTTTAGAGCTAGCAATTCATTTGCTAACTTTTTCACCGTAGGATCAATGGTGCTTGTGGAAGAATTTTTAGTAGATGAAGAAAATTAATTTCTGTTAGGATCTCTTCTTATCTTACCTGTAAGGATAAGATCATCTTCAACCTTGATAGCTAGAATCTAAGCTATAGAAAGATATATGTGGCCATCCTACCTCAATATAAAAATCACTTTGGGAAGTTGAGAATTGATGAAGAAGCACTTATGATTTTTTGGTGTTGACTAAGCAATTGTAGGAATCCTATTCCTCAGGTTGTCAAATTTAGCAATGAAGTATTGCATAGGTTCATGAGGCTCCTTCTTCATTTTCATGACCTAAGCCAACAAGGCATGTGTATCTTCTATAGATTTGAATCTAGCCTTGAACTTGGCCTTGAGAGTGTTTCAATTAGTCATAGTTAGAGCTTGCAGATGATAAAACCAATCTATGGCAGTGCCTTGCAATGTTTTACAAATAGTCTGACCACTATATATTCATATTCATCACCTATCACACCACAGGCTATGCAGAAAGCTATAATATGCTCATTAGGATGAACTCTCCCATCACCATATAACTTGGGAAAATTATTTCTTGAACTATGGGGTAGTTCATGTAAAAGTGGGGTTAGATTCAGAGGGCCAAAAGTGTTACACCAAGGGCCTTGGGCTACCATGATATGACGATTGAAAGGAGGGATAAAAAAACATTTGTAGGGTATGTATAGACAAAGATCTACTAGCAGAGGAAAGAGAAGCTTTGCCTAGTATTGGGGACCTGATGTTAGTAGGAGGAAAACTCCTAGTTCATTGAAGGTGAGTTCATGGAGGAGAAAGATCAAAATTATTTTGCTACACAAACTCGAATATAGGATCAACAATACCTTGAGCTCTCTATCTTAATATATACTATGGATCTACCAGAATGTAGGATGGAAAAAAATTAGAAATGCTTCAATTTGAAACTTGAGGCTTCAAATTACACGTTCTTCCCCAGTAGAGTCACCAAAAAACTATTGGGTGAATATTTTATTGTCAACTAACTAAAGGAAAAATGGGTATATCAGCCACAGTATAATGAGATAAATCTCTCCTCTCAGTAAGGGGAGGTTCCTTATAAACTATTATAGACTAATAGAAACTAAAAATAAACTCAGGGATGAGATCATACCATCCATTTCTCTTCTTTTAGAAATGTTGTTCACAGAGTAAAGGAGAAATCCTGGGTAATAACTAAATGCATTTCTCTTCTTTCATAAATAATGTTTAGTAAACAGTAGGAAAACTTCTAAGGTAGTAATTAGATCCAAAAGAAACCCATGAAAGCACAAAGTCTTTCATTGCTTCTCCTACTAATTTAGGACAAAGTATCATAGTCGAATGAAGTGCAACCCAAAGTCTCCACCTAAAACTACAATAGAGTAAAATATTACAAAAGATAAAAGCAATTCAAAGCCTTTCCAATATCCTTTGCAGTAAAACACAAAACACACAAACTAAAGACAATTATGGTATCATAAAGTCTTCCATAATCAGCTTCAGGACACCTTCCAAATTATTTCCACTTACTCTACTTATTTGATCAAATGGACAAGACTATATTTAGGACAAAGACATAAGAACAATTTCTTAGATAACACAATTTATTTCAACACAAAGTTTGAAAGGTCACTTGCTTTTTCATTCACCTGATAAAATATGATTAACACTCTGAGCTCAAAGCCTCAAAAATGCCTTTCAATTTAGGTAGAGTTTTGCTTTAAATAACTGAGAGATCTCTCTTCTACAAACTAAGAGATTACAATATATAGCATCCACAGAAAGACTTTGGTGTTTGTTTTCATGAAATGGCCCATGCTACATTGAATTCGTTGGAAAGAGGAAGTTCCATGTAGGGGCCATGCTAGAGTAGGTTACCAACATTAACTTTGGTGTTTAAATCATCTAAAATATCTCTTCCAAAGCATGGGCTACCTGGTCCTCTTTAAGATACTTACAGGACTATCCACTCACCTTTACTCAATGAAGAAAAATAGGCCGCACCATTGAATGCTTATGCTCTCTGATATCCACCTAGTAGACTATTCCACCCACTGGAATAACTCTTCTGTAAATACTTTTGGATTCTTTGTATCATTTCTTATTTCCTTGATACATTTTATCTCTTCCTAGTGATCTAAGTTCTCGGGGCTATCTTCTTGCTTTCTTCTGGCTCTTTTGGCTCCTTCCTCAGTGGAAAGCTAAGTTTGTTCCTAGGTTTGCATCTTTTTAAAATCAATGGTTATTTCATTACCCTAAATTTGACGTCTATGGGGACATCAATGGTTGCTTGAACCATTTTGAACCTTGAACCTTTTAGAGTTCACCAGTTCAATGGTTCAACGGTTCAAAGTTCAACGGTTCAGCAGTTTAATGTTTTGCAAAGATCCACGTTCACTTAGTCTTATTTAGGATTTTAATGTATCATTGAACCAAATATTTGAACCATTTGGTTGAACAATTTTTTGGAACCTTCTGCTAGAACAATTCACTCTAACCTTCCACTCAAACCTTTCAAACCTTGAACTCTTTGAACCTTTCGAAGGTGGAGTTCAATGGTTCAACAGTTCAATGGTTCATTCCATATAATTGAACCCTATTGAAACATTTTGATTGATCCTCAATGTTGAACCATCCTTACAATTTTTTAGGAAATGCCTTAAGTGTTTTGAGATTTTTCCTTGTGAAAACTTGCCTATTGAAACTGTGATTTCCTTAGCTGAAAAGGCTTGTGTAATTGAATAACTTGACTGCTCAGAACATTTTTTGAGAAAGAAAGAGACCATTTTGGCCTACAAGACCAAAATGATCAACATATTGTCCACAAAAATGAGTGACTAATTTTGGGAACAACAAGATCTTTAAATTTTTCATTTATGGAAAAACTTTCGGCTATGAATTATTTAAATTTAGTTTTGGTTTGGTTTTATTTGATTCAAAACCAAAATTTACCCCTTTCATCTCAAATTGAAAATTTCATTAGAAGAAATTAATCATTCAATATTCTATCATAAAATTCATATGAATGATAACACTCATAAATTTGTGCCTTATTTGGAAGGTTTCACATGATCCAATTGATTTGATATTTTAGCATATCGATCTAAAATTTTTGCTTAAATTTAAGCTAAAGGACTAACTTATATACGATGATAATACTCAATGACAAATTAAATTAAATTATCATCATTCAAATTATGATTATCATCATTTGTATATTTTACATCAAGGGTATTCAAAGCAACTAAATTTATCAACCTAAATACCTTAACCTCTCAATGTTTCCAAGGGCTTAAACATGAACACACATTGATATGAATGAAACTAATAAGTATGAACTAGAGTCACATCTTGTGTTTCTTTACAATAACAAGTAACCAAGTTTTATTTGACCACTAAGGGTACATAGTTAATCATGCCTGTGAGATACCATGGCGATAAAATAAAATAGAAGAGACATAATACAAGTTTCTCATAACTTTTATTACAAGGTAAGATGATAAGACACATTACACCCATAGTGACTTATTTAGAATACTAAATGATGGAGATAGTATCCTAAACATATTTAAAATAAATCATAATGTTTCAAAGTTTATCAAAGTGTGCAACCATAATCTAAGTTTATCTAATTTAATTAGATATCATATGGTGAGGACTCAAGACCCTGTCAATAACCCATTTAACTTTCCAAGTTTATTTGGGGAAGATTCATCCACCTATGTGTTTTTTTATTGCGAGCATAATGAGTTTAAAAAATATAATAGAACCTAAAATGCCATAATAACTAAAGAAGAATGATAGAATTTAGGAGGCATTGTAAGTGTGGGTATTTGTTGGGTTTATGGAAAAAATAAAAAAGACACAACAAACACATCTCAACTATGTTTGCAAATGCTTGGGAAGATAGAACCATCAATATTAATGTAGTCATTTTGGAAATAATAGAGGAGATAATTTCACATAAAAAAAGTTTGGCTATTGAGGAAAATAAAATCTACAAGTCTGATAGACATTATAAAAGAGATAAGGATATATTCCTAGAGGAAAGGGAAACTGTGGAAATGCTGCATAATGGGTTTGATCATGAATCACTACCTAGGTCATATGCTACGGTCACCTATCATTTGATGTAATATGTCACTCTAAAAGGTAGGTTTAACATTGTTAGATGGTATTTGTTTGTCATTTTGAATTATTTTAGACATGTCATTTTGTTCAGCTTACCTTTCTTCATCTTGCATTCATATGAAGTCTCTATCCTTAATTTTAAGAAAGGAAATTATCTAGATCCTAATTATAAAGGGGTGATATATCTCATTCATAAATAATTTAATGGTATGAACCCAATTAAGCTAGTTTTCTCTCAACCTCAAAAGAAACATGTGGAGGATGCACCTATGTATATTAGGAAACTTATAAATGTGTGGATTAAATACCCTAGGAACACTTGGATTATAGGGGTAAATACTACCAATATCCCTATAGAGATAATGACTAATGTTTCTAAGGTCAAAACCTATATTATAAAAGAAAATTTCAAAAAATCCTTGAGGAGTGCATCAAGGACTTCATTAGACTCATAGGGGAAGCAAGGCAACTAGGGTAAAGAAGGATGTTTCATGGGAGAGTCCATTGTAGTTGAATATGATAGAAATGAGCATGAGGATGATCAAAATAATGAGGATCAAATGGATACGTTGGCTCAAACTAAGACTCTTAAAGCTAGGAAAAGAGTGGTTAGAAATGAATCCAAATAAAAAGGTAAGAACCCTTTTAACAAGCAACAAAAATATCTTAATGAGAATTTCAATAGTATTTTTAGTTCCCTTAAAGGCAAGGAGAATGCAAACAATATGGTTGAATAATTAGAGATTCAAAAGTCCATTAGGCATTGGTTCATGAGGGAATTTATATATCTCAAAGGGAAGGTAATTTTTTTACAATAGGAGAACAATAGATTGAAACATATCACTTCAGCTAAGGAAGATGATCAACAATTATAAATCCTCCAATTTATGTTGGATATCTTGGAGAATGAGAATGAGAATCTTAAAATAAATCAATTTTTTGGTAAATTATAACAAGGTAGCCATGAATTAGGGGAATCATAATGTTGATAACCTCATAGCACATCTTGGAGAGCTATTCAAAGCTAAGACATCTAGCAAATGGAAAAGTAAGGGAAATGTAGTGGGTCCTAAAAAGACATTGGAAAAGAAAAAAAATGTTTCAAATTTATGCTAATCTCAAAAGGATTAAAAGTTATTAGGAGGATGTCTCAAGAAATTTAGACATAGCTTAGGCTTAGGTTTCTCCTTTGTTGTCTTTTTATGTTTCTTATGTTATTTTTGGGTTGTGTTTTGGTTATATCTGGCACTTTTTTTTTTTAGTTTTTCTCTTGGTTTATGGTAGACCTTTGTCTTTTTTTTTTGATTTATCCCAAGTTCTGGTGACCCCCCTTTTAACCTTATTAAAAAAAAAATCCAAATTTATTAAATAGAATTTAAATATTTAAACTCAACGAGATTATTATACTTATTTAATATAGGAGTCATTTGGATTTACAAATTTAATTAGTCTCAATTAATTATAGGACGTGAGTAATTATTTAAATAGTAAGATAGTAGATAGACTATTAACCATTATAAACAATTGTTTTAATACTTCCACAGTTTAAATAAAACAAGATTATTATTAATGTTATTTTTAAAAAAAACATTCCCCTATTTATTATTAAATATTTACCTTATTTATCTATTATTTCATTTATTAAACAAGATAAATACCTTTTATCATTTTTATAAACTCATATAAAAAATAGGTTTATAGAATTTAAATATTCAATGTAAATACAAGTAGATAACTTTACAATAATAGAATATTTTAGGATTCTTCACTAACAATGAAAGAAAGATTATATAGTTTATTTAATTCATAGTCTAGATGATCAAATAGAAGAAAAAGACAAGGTTCTATATTTACACAGCTTCAAAAAGCTATTTGTGCCTGCATCCATCACTAAGAGTGAACAAACAAGTGTCAGCACAAAGCTAAGCAAGTGACCATGCCATCACAAACTATTCTTTCCTTTTGCATATTAATAAACTAACAAAATATTGCATATTAGAATTCATCCTAATGTGACAATATTATTTTATTTCAAGATAAAATAATAATAATGAGAAAGTAGATAAATTCACCCAATAGTAAATTGAGATGAGATTTATTAAAATTCAATAAATTCAATAAACACTTAGCGAGTTAAAATTTCAATGCAATATTAGTAATGACATACATCACCAAACATTAATTTAACTGAAACATGAGAATAAAATTTCATTATATTTTTATTTAGTCATCTCTAGAAGTTTTTAACATATAGGGAAAGTATGCAACCTCAAAATCTCAAGCACAACTCATTTAAATTATTGTATTTACACGATCACCAAAAATAGCCTGATGCAAATGTATTTTATCTCAATGAATATCATTAGGAATAAAAACTAGTATAATTGTAAGAGGAGAAAAAATTTAATTATTATTCTAAATACTCACACTCCTAACTGAACCAAAATAGTCTCAATTAACAATTCCCAAAATTTACAATCATATACATAAATTACTATTTATATATAATTATATAAATGTTTATTTTTAAAAATAAATAGATATAACATAATATATAAAATATAAATGTTATTTATTTATTTTATTTAAAGTCTATATATATACAATAAAAATATAAATATTTATTTATTTTCTTTTATTAAATGACCAACCACGGTCGACTACCGGTGGCTGGGCCATGAGGCATGATCATGGCCATGGCTATCAACCATGACAACCTAGTTACAAGGGGATGGGGAGGGATGGCTGGCTCGAACCCTCCTCCCTCCTTACCTTGGGAGGGGGTAGGGGTTAGCTCAACCATGCCCTCCCTATATACTTTGTTTAAAAATAAAATTAAAAAACCAATGAATGTATGTATGCATTTATGTATGTATGTATGTATGTGTGTGTGTGTGTGTGTGTATATATATATATATATATATATATAAAATAAAAAATGACAATATACATAATATTTATACCTTTTTTGGGAAACAAATATATACATTATATACAAGAAGTAAATGCATTTATTTATTTTCTAAAACCATGAACCAACAGTGTGTGTGTGTGTGTGTGTGTGTGTGTGTGTGTGTGTGTGTGTGTGTGTGTGTGTGTGTGTGTGTGTGTGTGTGTGTGTGTGTGTGTGTGTGTGTGTGTGTGTGTGTGTGTGTGTGTGTGTGTGTGTGTGTGAGTTATATTAAACCCAAGACTAAGATCATGTTAGAAGATATCACAATTTTCAAGTAGGAAAATTTCATAGATTTTAGGGAGAAAATTCAGCCATTGGTAGAGAGGGATTTCATTTCATTTTATTTTTTTAGATAAAATAGCCAAATAGAATATTAAATACTTAGTGAATCCCACAAACAACCTTGGTGAAAACTTGGTAGATCAAAAAGATAATAAGCTTGATTCAAACATAAATGAAGTTATCCTTCATTGCTTATCCTGTCTATAAATCTAGAAAAAGGAGAAACTAATTTATAAGGAATAATCAACTTGCTTGATAAACCTAAAAATGCATTCTCATCTTGATGTTCATCATGCTTCCTCTCAAATAATCTTTCTCCATTTTATCCTCCTTCAATGTTGATTCTTTCCCCTTGCTACTCCCAAAGCTCTCGTGACTTCATTTTCTTGTCAAAATCAATAATGGTGCAATATTTTCATTATTTAGTGTTTCCACTTGAATATTCTTATGAAATTATTCATATTCCCAATAATGTAACATTTTATAATTTATACAACAATTTTATCCTTAACAAATATCTCCACTTAATCATTCTCATGAATATGGCACATTTCCTTTAGAAAAAATGATGGTGAGTTGGCTTGACAAGATTGCAAGTTGTCAATAGATAAATACAAGTACATTTTCCTTTGTCTCTCACTCAACCTTCCTTATCTACACTTTACATCCCACATGAATTCCACTTATATACCATTTTATTACCACTTTCACTAATAAAATATGCCTTTTGATTAATTTATGCTATTCTTTTCATGTCATTCTTACCTATGCCACTTTCCCAATGTGTATAATGATTGACATTTATTTTAAGAAAACTATATCTTTAAAACTCCCATTAAATTTATTCATATTAAATTAATTATATTATTCATTCATTCATTCATTTATTATTAGCTAGATCAAATCATTAAATATTTATGATAATTGGTCAAATATTTCTAATAATTGGTTCAATTAACAATCATCTGTAAAGATCCAAATGTCTCTTCTCTACACATTCACACAACACACATACACAAATGAATTCACGTATGTTTGGTAATATGTTGGTAGTAATTATATACTTATAAAAAGATTATAAAAATATATTTAACAATAAACTTATATTCATCATCTAGAATTATCACACTAAGGCATTTAATGGATAATATCACATACAACTAACGTGCAGACAAAATCCATAAAATAATTAGTAGCTAATAAAATGAACAATCACATAAATATCCATATATATAATTATATCTTAAACCAACCACAATCCTAGATTAGTCCAATAAAATTACCTATCAATCATAAAATAATCAAATATATAGAATATAACCATACATATAATTAGAATCTAAATATGGTCAAGATAACCCACATATCTCTCATATATATTTCTACATAGCTAATAGGGTCACCACTTATGACAAAAGTAACAAAGATGACTATACCTATAGTGGTTTGACACAGGCATATTTCGTTGAGTATAACTAGGCATTTTTGAATTAGTCTTTGAACTAGAGAATGGTTTGGTCCTTGGTAGGTTTTTGAAATAATTTATTTTTAGTTTTGGAAAATGATCAAATGGTTTGAAATATATAATTGTTTTGGCACATTAAAATTCAATTTTTGGATATAAAATAAGACTAGAATAATACCGAATGGTCTTAGAATTATTTTTGAAAAGGGTGCGACTTTGGTTGGTATTTGATCTTAACTTAGAATGGAATCACAAACAAGGTAAAATATTTTGGAATCTATAAATTTAATTCAGCATATAAAAAAATAAATATAAACTATAAATATAATGGGTATCATAATGATACCAAATGAGACAAGGCTGTGTTTTAATTGGTATGCATAACACTAAAAAGTGACTAAAGATGGGTTAGAAAAATTGTGAAACGTAACAATTTAGTATGTAGATGTGAAAGGAAATGTTTAGACTTGTTTGGTTTAAGAACTTGGTGTATTTATTTTCAAATTAGGTTGTCAATACAATATGATTTTTCAAAAAAGTACTCAATAAATTATGTAGAAATTGACACATGTTTAATAAGTTAGTCACCAAATCCTTTCTATAAACTTGCCTTTGAGAGGATAAAATTTAAGGGTTTATTAAATAAATTAGTATAATTATTAGTATAGTTTTTAATTCCCCCTTCTCTCAAAGGTTCATAATAAAAGGTAATATTTAGGGGTGGTTACTTTTACACACCTAAATCAATGAATTATCCATAAAAATGTGGCTTCCAGCCTATGTTTTTGATTAGCAAACTAGATGGTACCAATACATCTTATAGTATATGGGTGATTTAGAATAATTATTCAATTATATGGAAGATATTTTAAGCCATTCACTAAATTGTCTATTCCCTTCATGTGCACTTCAATAATTAGGGCCTTAGTGAAGTTTTATTGGTGCAATCAAGCTCTGAGGAACCACTAACTAATATGTCACTAGTGTAACCCAAATTAACATACCCTATTAGATAACAAGGTTGGTATGATGTTAGTATGTCACTTCCTTGGTGAACACACCCATAAATACTAGTGGGAAGGCTATGAATTACACCCCATAAAGTCAAAAAATATAAAGGAAAAAACATTTAGTTTATGATTCTCAAGACCCTATTATTGGGCAAGAGAAGAGCATACTTTGAAAATGATTTTTTTGGGTAAAACAAAGAACCAAGAAAAACTAGGTGAAACCACATTATTGAGTTACCCTAAGAAATATGAGATCATATGCATGAAATTTACCAAAGTAACATAATTAATCAAGAAGTAAAAACTTTGCACAAAATTAAAGAACACTGAGGTAAACAAGATTTTAGAAGCACCAATTTTTAAATGTAAATATTTTGTTAAAACTAAAAGAAGATGGTAAATTTTTTAAAAACACCAAACAAAGTGTGAAATATGTGGTTTTTATGATGATAACTCATTTCTCCTTACTAAAAAAAAACTAAAATAACTCATTAGAAGTCTAATAGAACAAAAAGAGGAAATGAAACCTATAAAATTAGCTTGAAAATATTGAAAAAACTGGTCACTAGAATGATTCTAAAGTTGTAAAATATAGGCAAAAAAAAATGAAATTGTAATTCAATGTATATAAAAAAAATAGAAGAAAACACAAAGAAAACTTACATACATGATTTAACTACTTAGTCAAATGATTTCACCACTCTGTTAAAAAATTTCATCACTTAGATGGATGCTTTTGTTGCTTTATTGAATTATTTCACTACTTTTTTTCATAATTTTTGTCACTCAAATGGATAATTTTATTGCTTTGTTGAATGATTTCATTGATATGTTGTGTAATTTCACCACTCAGGTAAAAATTTTCATTGTTTGATTGTCATCTCCAAAAATAGTTAGGAGGAAACAAAAACGGTTCCATAAAATTTTAAATAATTTCTCTACTGTAATGTCAAATTTCACTACTATTAGCTATAATTTCACATTTTGCTCAAAAAAATTGAAAACACAGGAAAGGTACAAATATAATTTCACTATTATAATGGATAATTTCATTGCTACTTACAATGATTTTGTCACCCTAGAAAAGTTCTTTTTTTTTAAATTTTTTTAATGATGTGCAATTTCACTACCAATTTGATCAATTTCACCACTGATAAAACTTGCACAAAAAAATAGAAAACATGAGAAATGATTTTGTTAATATGAGGTCTAATTTTGTTGATATTATTTATAAATTCATATTTATATATAAAATAGTCAGTGATGAAATGGCATAGAATGATTCCACTATTTTTTGGAACAATTTTTTCATTATATGGAATGATTTCATCGAAGATTCTTTCGAATTTGTAATTATGTATTATCAATTTCATAGTTATGTAGTCTAAATTTGTTAGTGATTTTTTTTTAAAAATTTTAAATCAATTTGAGAAAACGTTAGCAATAAAAATGGATAAAATAACATGATAAGAAGCAATTATAAGACTTCATTAGGGTTTGAGGGTCCCACCAAGCATGTCATTATGTGAAACAAGAAATACAAAGAGGGTTAATATAATATTAGTGAATGAAATCCAAAATGAATTCAATAACTAATACTCTATGCATTCTCCCTAGGGCGAGCTAAAATTACTAGACTAATAAATCAATAAAATAAGACAAACAAGATATTTATCTTCCTTGAATACTCCATTTAGAAATTATTTTTCAAAGGATTGAGATTTATTTCTAAAATAAGAGTCTTTGTTAATGCACTTATTCATTTCATTGGCATCTCCCCTTATCCATCAATGGTTTTGATCAATCAAGATGAATAAATTGTGAATCTTTTAGAAATATTTTTGTATTTTATCTTTTCACAAAAAGTTTGATAGTTGTCCATGGTGACTCTTGTATTTATAGGCTAGGCAAATCAATTATGGCATTTGGATCAAAATTGAGATGAATGACAACAAATGAGCTTAGTTTTAGATGGACAAAATAATAATATTTTGAAAAAATGAGTAATTAATAGACATGGCCAACATTTCTAATTTTTAATGCATTTATGTTGATATTTTGGATTTTTAACTTTATGATTGATGATATCAAGATGATGTCACATTTTCAAAGATTTTTTGAATTTTCATTTTCTAAAATTATATATTCACTAATTTGGCATGGATCTTCACTTAAGAATTTGATTGGATTTACTTATCTAAGTGATTTTGGTTAGGTTTTTTGTAATTCTTAGAATTTGATTAGCTGCCTTGCACTATTGACTAAAAAATGTCAATTTTCTAATTGGTAATTTGACTGGTAGTGAATTGAAAGAATGTGGTGATTGTGTATAGGGAAATTAACTAATTAGGAACATATTAACATGAATTATAACCTTGCACATGATGTGTGTGGATTAATCAAAGCATTTTCATGGTTTATAGGCTTAATTTGACATGGATCTTCACTTAAGAATTTGATTACATTTACTTATCTAAGTGATTATGGTTAGGTTTTCTACAATTCTTATAATTTGATTAGTTGCCTTGCACTATTGACTAAAAAATGTCAATTTTCTAAGTGGTAATTTGACTAGCAATGAATTGAAAGAATGTGGTGATTGTGTATAGGGAAATTCACTAATTAGGAACATATTGACATGAATTATAACCTTGCACATGATATGTGTGGATGATCCAAAGCATTTTCATGGTTTAAAGGCTTAATTTAAATTATTTGTAAGAAGTTATTCTGATTTTAATTTTGATAAGATAGTGGTAAAAATTGAATGTATACACTACCTAGATAGATGATAATCTAAAGATAGATAATATATATAACTGAAGCATGAGTTGTTGCTTACACAACATGCCCCATTTTTAGACTAAAAATGTAGACCCTCTTTTTTTGCTTCGGAGTCTAGTCTTATACCTTTCAAAGGTTCATTGTGGTTGCCTATTCAAAATAACCTTCTTGGGAATGCCTGTTCTACTAGATATAAAGTTTGAAACTTGAATGTGCTTCACAAATGTTCACCATAAGTTATTATGTCTAATTCAAATTTAGGACTACTTTAATGTTAATGTTTGAATTTTCATAATTCTAATAAGTCTTAGAATATTGGTTTGACTTTATTTTGAAACACATTTGATAGCTTCTCATTACACTATTTCACCTTAGGTTCATGTAAATTAACTAACTATTTAAGATATTATACCTCTTTTCGTATGCAAATTTTATCCATTTATGCTTCATTTGGGTTCAAAATGGCCAAGAGTTTATACAGGTTCATTATTTTTCTTAGTCAATGTTTTATAGGATGGACTAAATGGGCTTAGGGTAGAGAAAATGACTAAGTTGTTTCACTATTTTTATTATATACTTAGTCATTTTTTAGATTTATTCATAGCCATTTTATTTAAACTTTTTTAGCCATTTATTTTCAAGTCATTTAGTCATTGCTTTTAAAACCAATTCACTAACTATGCCTTATCATGTTATGCTCATAGGTCATTAGAAAGTCGTTAGATGACTTAGTCAAAACTTATATTCTAAACAAAGGTTTTGATGAATCTCATGAAATAATCAAGTCTTTTCTATTTGGGAAAAATGTCACAAATTGAATTGGATGTTATGTGTGAGGGTGGCTTTTACATAGGTTCTGAGCAAAAGTTTTGAAGACTTGGATCTTTAGGATAAATCTTTGCAAACAAACCTTTTGATGGTAAAAATTGAGAAAGCTTGGATAGTAAAAGGTGAATTCATGAAGATGAGGCTTATGAAGATTGGGTTTTTGGATCATTTTTCAAAAATAGAGGATTTTTAGCTCTAGACTTAGTTATTTTAATTTGAATTCTATTAGCTATTACTTTTTGAATCAATTTGATAATTGTGCCTTTTTCTATTATACCCAAAGGTATTTTAAGAATCTCTTGGTAACACATGTATTTCACCCAACAATTTTGACAACTCCACCCCATCCAAAGAATACTTTTGACTCTTAGCTAATTTCACAAAAATCTCCTAGAACTACATGGCACATTTCTACTTATTCAAAAGACATAGTTGATGTTATTAAAGGTTAGCCAATGGGGAAATGATGTTAGCAAAACTCTATGCTAGAGTGTCAGTAAGATGATGCCACATGGCATAAACCTACTACTCTACTATCTTAGAGATGTTTTCACTAATGCAATGACTTAGGGATAGAAGTTTAGTGATATTATCTCAGATGGCATCATCCCACTCCTTTGATATCTAAGAGATGTTTATACAACATGTGAAAGCTTTAGGCTAGTGAGTGAGTGAGTTGATGCTATGTGGTAAAATACCATAGATTCATAGCTATATGGTAGTAAGTGTAGACCTAGTGATGATGTCAAATCCTTGAGTAAGTGGGTTAGTGAGATGACACTACATGGTGAAATCTTATTTCACTATAGCCTTTTGGTAGTCTGTGTAAGCCTTGAAGTTTAGTAGACCTTAGGCAAGTGAGATTATGAAGCATGGTGAAATCTCACCTCAAAATATAAAAAACCATTATAATGTACATAAACACCCAAGAAAAGTAGTGAAAGAGTGAGGAGATGCCATGTGGCCATGAAATGATAAAAATGAACAATAAAGTAAAAGCTTACAATTACTGACAAGTTTTCCAGTGATAAACTAGGACCCATAGAAGAAAATCCTATCATGTAGTTATGGAAAATAAAGGAAAATCCATGTGGAAAGGACCCCATCATAACTAAGGACATGTTTGATGTGAAAAAAATAAAGAATGAGATTAAATTGGATAGCATGTATGGCTATCAAAACCATCAAGAACCATGGCTCTAACCACATAGGACATGGGTGGATAGCTATCCCAAAGCAATCTCAACTAAATTCCCTATCAACATTCATTCTTGATTTGGTCTAGCATGGTCCTAATATTTTCATGATGTAGCAAGTGAGATTCTCCCCCAATAGACCACAAGTGGGCATGACACATTGATGATTGTTGTAACTACCCCATGAGTGGGTGAATTTCAATTTGAACCTCATTTCAAACTCCTTAGGTTTGCATGCCTATTTAAGATTAGCTCTTGTGCCATAATAAGGGTTGGCTCTTTTTGGATTGTGAAAAGACATATAAAACCATAAATTTTCTTAATTTCTTAGGATAATCTCTTCCCTTTTCTTATTTTATCTTGTCATTACATAATTATTTTCTTAGTCTTTGATGATCATATGAATTTTAAGATATTGTTAATCAAAAAGGAAAATATGATAGTTCGAATACTATAAACTATATATGGTCATTTTATACACATTTTTATGGTAATGATGCCCTTCCTTCTTATAGTCACCCTCCCTCATAGAATCTTAAACCATCTTTAGTTGGAGTTGTGTAAAGTTTGGCTCAACTAAAGATTGGTCTTATGGGATTCATTTAGTTAGATAATTCTAGTTTCACTTATGTTTACAATAGGTGATTTATCTCTTTACCATTAATATTTTACTCTTTATTTATAATTGGATTAATCTAGGAATATTTAAATCTAAATTTAACAATTTATCTTGATTAATTTATACTTTTATCAAAAGTCTATCATTGTTATTGCATTGTTGAATTCTTGGACATGATAAACTAGTGAAGGAAGTTAACTTATCAAATAAGATAAATCCTTGAAGGATGACCTATATTGAATACCTTAGAGTTAATTCTTCTATTTCAAATAGTATAAACATGCATCTAATAAGGAATAGTTCACATTAGCCAACTAAATGAAGATTAGTATACCAAGACCTAGTACATTTAGATCTTGAGGAGGTATTTTTTTCATGGTATCTCCCTCATTTCAAGAGAGACCAAAAGGGATTAACAACCCCATCTTTCCTAACTTTTTGGATATGTTAAAACATCCATAAACATGTTTGTAGTGCTAGAAAGAGGGCCTAAACCTGATTCGAATTCATTAGTTGAAATCTTGAACTAATGCATTTCAAAAGCCTTCTATCATTCTAAGTTAAAATTTATAATAAGTTGGAGATTAGAAGGATTAATACCTGATCTAAGTCTACTAGGGATAGCTTGGAGCTCTTAGATCTCCCTAATCATAGAATACCAAAATAAAGAGCTAACAAAGGGAAAAGAAGTGTCAAACTCATCCAGTCAATTGTTGGTTCATTGACAATTGTGTCTACCAATTTTATTAACCCATTCACAATCTCCTACCTTTACTAATGGAAAACATGGCCTATATTAGAAAAGGAGGTTAATGTCCTATGGCTATCCCAGGTATGGATTATGATTTGCCAAAGAATTTAGACAAGTTATGTCCCAATTTCATAGTAGGAAGTGTCCAAAAAGTTAAAAACGATATCCAAGCCTTTAAAGATGCCTTAATTAGAACCTCAGTCCAGCATGAAGATGTTTCTTATAGACTATTTCCCTAATCCTTGGGGAAAGTAACATATGCTTGGTATATCAGGTTACCCACTGAGTCTATTACTGCCTATGATAAGCTAGGTGTAATCATATAAAATGCAAAATTGGATTACTTAAGCATGGATAATAGCACCCAACCTATAGGTCCTCTTTCTTACTCACTCAACCCTTCTCGACTAGACTTTCATTGATTCCCAGTCACCCATATATTCTCAGACATAATTACACCTAGCAGCCCTACCAGACCTAAATCCATCCCCCAAGGATCATCCTCTTAGCATAATAGCACCTAATTTGGATAGGGTCATTAAAATTTACAAGTGTCCTATTTTTGTTGTTATTGTCCACCTCTAATGGTCATATTTTCTTGATTCCTTATCTTTTTCCCTATTATCCTAATACAAGATCATTTGATCCATGATCATTAGTTTCCCTATAAAATTCAATTCAATGTCCATTTAGAAGGGTTGGCACTCATTCATAAGAAAAGAGTAAGAATACAAGCAAGTAAACTCAAGCACTCTTCCCTATTCTCTATATATATCCTTATAAGACCAATTCAAGCCTATTCAAGCACTCATACTAGTCCTTAGTTAGCCAAAGTACATTCTAGTTTTGCATCTAGTTGCATACATCACATAATTAAACCAAGCACTTCAAATGGGATAACTACATTAAATTTATCCCTCTTTAAAGTATTGGTATGTAGGCAATGTGCCCACACACAAGGTGTGAAGTGCGTCTAACATATCCATTACACACTCATCCCTTCTCTCTTTCCCATGTTTGTTATTTAAGTTCAAGTACCAGGAGCTCTTAAGGGTTTTGAAGATTTAATCAAATAAAAAATAAGATCCACATAAGATCAAGATTTGATATTCCACTACTAAGGTGTTACAGGCCTACTAAACAAAACCTATAAAAATTAAACCACCAGGACAACGACATTAAAAGTGGACAACAACTCTAAAAAGGGATAACAATGTTGAAAGGTGGACTATATCACTAAGTAGTAGGGTGTCCTAATTTTGGTGCTACTATCCAATCTAGAAATAGAGTTTTGGGTTCTATTTATGATAGTTTTCCATCCTTGCCTAGCAATTCCCAGATCCTGCATCATTTGTTTCAACCCAAACCAAGCTAAGTTTGATTTATTCACACTTCTTACTATTTTTAGAAAAGGTGAAAATACATATTTATTTACACAAATTAGTAATCTAATTAAGACAAATTAATTAATGATTTACATTTACTCAAACCTTTATTTTACTTAGGAATTAAACAGCTAATTCCCAAAAAAAATAAAGCATTTGGTGAATCTGACTTCAAATTTATACACAAAAACCCTAGGTTAATTATTTGTAATTTTTTTCAATATTTTCCTAATTTTTCTTGAATTTAAAAACTAGAAAACTACAAATTGATTGAAATATTTTCAATAAATTCACCTAAACCCTAGTTTGCACATACTCAGTCCTATTTGCACACAAATACTTTCAAACCACTAGGAAAAATATACTATTAATTTTATAAATATTTTCAATTTTTTACTCAAATTTTCAAAATTAAACTATAAATTTTTCAAATTACTGCACTAATTTTGAAAAAAATAAAACAAAACCCTAGTTGCATCAAATACATTTTCAATTATTCTTCAGTTTTTTTGCATAAATTTTCAAAAAATTTAGCTGCATATAAAAAGTCAAAAAATAAATTTAAAATTCAAAAGTTTATAGTATTTTGTAAATAATATTTCTAAAAAATGAATAGTTATATCTACTTTCTCCTTTTTGCTTGTCAAAGTATCACTTTACATGTTTCAGAGTCTTGTATCCTTTTTATGCATATTATTGTTCCTTACTTAGATTATATTAGGTCAGTTTTTGATACTATCATCCAAATTGTTTTCCTTATGCCACCTAAGTTCCTTTCATCTCTTCTCTTAAGACAAAGTGCAAGACTTAGTGGCAATCCTCCTAAATTCACTTAGATTTATTCAACTCAACCATATACCATGGATAATCAACCAAATCAGAGTCTTGTTATAGATTATACACATCTAGATTATAAAATTTTCATGAGGATAAATTTGACCATGAGAAAAATGAAAAAAACAATGATGAGGTACTTACAAATGCTCATACTCCACCACATTAGACTATCGATCCACTTCCACTTATTGTTGATAATGAATTAACCCTCAACAAAGAGTTGGTTTTACAACATTTTATAGAAAGAATTAAGGCACAACCTAAAGATCATACATTAATTTTAAAATCCATCATAGAAATCAAAAAGGCTAAGCAAGTTGAGTCTTCTAGTCATTCAGAGCAGCTAGTTACAAATGACACTACGGGGGTAACTATGTCTCAGCAACCCCCTATAACATCCTAACCTTCTTTTATGCCACCAACTATAGCTAGTATATCCCTATCTCTTGATATTGAAACCCTTGTGTAAGAGATATGATATATTCAGTCCAAGGTGTAACATTTTGATCAAGGTACCACTAGACCTACAAAGGCATTGGATTCTTTTGCTTTACTACACACACCATTGACACATCACATTGCTTCTACACCCTTAACACACGGATTTATTTAACCTAAGCTTATTATTTATTATGGCAAGGGTGATCTAGAGATACATTTGAGATTTTTTCACATAGAATGTTTGGATTATGCACCCAATGACTACTTACTTACAAAACTCTTTCCATATAGCCTAAAGGATTATACTTTACAATGGTTTTATAGTTTACTAAACTAGTTGGTCACAACTTTCAATCCTTTAATAGACATATTCCTAGCACATTTCAGTCTCAACATTGGTGATAAGGTCTCATATGCATAGATTGTATAATAGAAACAAAGGTCAAATGATCCCCTCATAGATTATGTTCTTAGATATAAGACTATTTTGGCTAAGATAACTAGCCCCATGGTTGATCAAGAGATATAGGACATATTTAAATAGATCCTTCTACCAGCACTACATGAATCCATTATGTTTAAAATATTCCATTCCTTCACCAAATTGTGTCATACACTTAAGGGAAGAGAAGTCAAGTTAATCTTAATGGGCAGACTAAAGTATTCAAGTACTGCAGACATAAAAACAAGAGTAATATAAAAATATCATACAAGGTCAAAACTAGTGACAACAAGAATTAGAATCAACTAATAATAAATATGAATTTAGATCCCCCTCAATGTGTGGTTTTATCAACACCTCCTTGACATTTATTTACCAATCTTCCAATTTCTCTAGTCAGGGCTTTACATCAATTATTGGAATATAACATCATCACTCTCCCTCCTATCTAAGAAGTAGATCTAACAAAGCCTCTTCCATAGGGATATGATCAATAGGAATTTTTAAATTTTCATAGGGCACTGGGCCACACCATAAATAGATGCATCAGTTTGTGACATAAGATACAAGACTTAATAGATGATATTCTACTTGATATAGGCACTTCAGTTGAGCCTCCAAAGAAAAATCCAACATAAGATAAAGCTTTGAAAATATTTTTAGATCCATTTACACCAAATTCAAAATAAGATAAATATAACACATTAGGTGGTCATTATACATACCATACACATCCTCCACCAATTACATACTAGCATCTTCAATTAAGGTACATCCTTTGAGGGATATGATAGGTGTGCATGAGTATAGAGTTCCAACTAGGCCTTTGATGTAATTTTTAGATTAGGAGATTTTGGAGGATGATACAGGTTACAATTCACTTTTTTTTATCAGAGCACATATCCATAATCAACTTATCCATAGTATACTCATTGACAATGGTTCCAGTGTTAATATATACACCTTCACATTACTACAACATTTGGGTTATTTAGAGTAGGATATCACTCTGATTGATATAGTTATTGGTGGTTTTAGTGGGAATATCTAAATTTTATTGGGTGAGATAATACTTTAATTATAAGTTGTTCTTACACATGTGGCTACACCATTCACTATAGTTCCCAGCATATGAGTTTTTGACATGCTGCTTGGTTGACTATGGATTCAAAAACTTAGGGAAGTACCTTCCATTATTCATGGATGTGTGAAGTTTATTCATTCTAATCAAGTTATTATAATTAGTGGATTTATTTATGATTCACCACTCCCCACTTCAAAACCATCTACCAGCTTCTAGTCACTAGCTATAGTTTTTCCATCAATTTTAGTACAACTTCCACTTCTAATCTAACCATAGTTAAAACACCCATGAATAGTATATAGGGTTCATACAACCCCACAATTTTAGTATTTTCAATAGTTTCCACCTAAAGTGTTCACACCTAGAGTAGTTAGATTATTGTCTCATATAGCTACAAAAAGAGCACCAATTTACAGAGCTTCTTCTCCTACTTTTAGATGGGTCCCTAAGAGCCCTACAGTTGTATCCACTTATCAGAGTCACAATGGGACCCACATTTAGTATCCACTTCAAATATTTTAGAATAGTTATAATGTACATAGATTTCAACTACACAATCTTAAACACTCCATCATGCCTCATGATCACACACAATCCCATTATTTGATACATAACACCATGATAGGGAGTCTTATCTAAGACTCATAAGTTAGTATCATTTATTTCTAGCATTGATTGCACATATTATATCCTACCTTGATTGTACATAGTTCAAATATTTAAAAAAATACAAAACAATATAACACTTCAAAATACAAAAACATTCAGTATGCATCATCCATGATTTACATCACTACTATCATGCTAGGACTTAAATTTTCTATTTCATGCTATTGTATGTCAATTTTATACATTACCATGCTTCACTTGATCTACTTTAAGTGTGTGTAGTGACATCTAACTACTTTATTGCTTCATTATACCCATAGAGGGGGTATTCTTACATCTACATTTGAAACATACATTGTTATATACACCCAACAGGGGCATCTTCTACATGAATACACCATCTAGCTTATGTCATTTCTACACCACACAATCTAAGTTATCATGCTGATGTATATTAATTTATATCTTACAGATAATAATATATCAACATTTCACTAGTATCTAACACTTGTGTATTTCTTAGCATCTACCTTGTCTTGTACTACACATGTTTTGCATACTCTCAAATTTTGTTTGATTAGGTAGATGTGTTTATATCTTTTAGTTCTTCTAATTTTATTTCTTGCTTAGCATAGCTTGTGTGATTGCACTTTCCATTTTTTTCTCATATTCATGTATGTGCCTTAGGACATTCATCAATGTCCTTTATTTATACTCCTCTATGTGTCTGTGGCCTGTGTGACAACGTTGCTTATTTCACTTGTATGTGTATGTGGCATTTGAAAATGCCTTCCATGCTTATTTCTAGTTTGAGTGTCATGTGCCCATGTCCCTTGTTTATGGTGACCATTGGATACCCTTGTATACTTCTTTTTTATTGATTATATGCTTGTTTTATTATTCCTTGTAAAATTTTGTGAAATGCCATGATCCATATCATGCATTTTTCTTTGATTTCTTGGATGCCATGTTGGACATCATGCTCCATCCCTCTAACTAACAACTAACAATTAACATTTCCCATTCTAGTTTCGTACTTTGTGCATGTTTTCACATTTTTGCATCTATCTAGGCATACAGCTATTGATATAAAAATATATTGGTACAAAAATTACTAAATATTGAAACATATTATCAAAATATCAAATGTTATATCACATATATATGCATATTAACACACATGTATGACTCTTTTTTTTAGGGTAGCCACTATAGGTTTATCATTCCTAACCTAAAAAGAGGGGACATAAAATAGGGACTTCATCATAGAGATAAAACCTCCTATCAATCTAAATAACAACATTCAAAATAGTTAGCATAGAATTGAGATGTTAAACCAGTCAAATTAGAAAAAAAAATAAGAACAATCTCAGATCAATAGTTTATTTTCACACTAAATAGTAGCACCATAAATGGATAGTAGCAACAAAAATATATATTAGAACCAAAAATAGGGGGTGTCCATAGTTTGGTGCTCCTATCCAAGTATAAAAACACCTAGTGTTTCTAAAAATAGGCAAAAACTTTAGTTTAGGGATAGTTTTTGCACTTCTAAATCCTTCAGATTCAATAGTTTCAGCATAATTTTCTCAAATATAGGGGGTTATCATGTGTGGCATGATGGTTCTCACTTTTAATTTAGATTTGGATATTATCATAAATTTTAGATTATAATCCATGTTCTAGACATCAATTATTGGGAGCAATGTGCATGGCACATTGATCTTCTTTTGTTTCTAAGTTTAGTTCATTCTAGGCATTCTCAGTAGTTGCATGCCTTACTTATTCTATTGGTGGTTGGCATCACATTCAATTTAAAATTTCATACAAGTTTATATTTTTGAGTACCTGAGTTCCCAAGTTGGCTTTCATATAAGCCTAATACATCAATTTTGAAGTGGATTTCATACAAGCCTAATCTCCATCTTTCAAAATGGCCAAGAGTGGCCTAATTTATAACACACATTCAACTATCCATGCCACATTGTCATATTTATAGCACACTTATGGGCTCCATGAGCTATATCATAAGACATATATTCTATATGGGTATCACTTCATAACTTCACTTCACATGGTAATGATGGATGCAAAGGGTCATCCTTTACATTCTTGAGCCACCTATTTAGAGGGATTGGACATACAGTCTAGACATTGATTAACACACACATGATTCATTAACTTTAGTTAGTTGACAATGATGTAACCAAAGGGATATCCTTGCATTATTGAGAAACATTCTAGGTAATTGAGCACTTAACTCCATTCATGATATTACTATTGATTTGACACATATTCAACACAATTTAGCATCACAATAAGTTTTGTATTGGTTCACATAACCCATGAGGTATATTCATTCCTCTCTCTTATTTTAATCAAATTTTATATGTTTTTATTTTAGATATAACATATCTAGTAAGAAACTATCTACTTCATGTTTTAACTTGTATATTCACACATCATAGTATGCTCTCTCTATGCACATCCAACATCACACAACTTCATGAGCTTTTCCCTTATAGGTAAGCTCATGTATGCTTTTTGTTTTTCCTTTATCCTAGCATTTCACTTTACTACATTACTAGAATAAAGTGGGGGCAAATATAATAATATAAAATTCAAAATTAGATGACTTAGGCCTGGCTAATAGCACCCAACCTATAAGTCATCTTTCTTGCTCACTCAACCCTTCTCGACTAGACTTTCATTGATTCCTAGTCACCCATAGCTTCCTAAACTTAGCTTTTAAGACCTAGGTAACCCTATCAGACCTGTATTCATCCCCACAAGGCTCATCTTCCTAAGACAATAACACCTAATTTGGACAAGAATGCTAGAACTTAGGGATGTCCTATTTCTAGTGATATTGTCCAAGTTTATCTTTACCTCTAACAGTAAGATTTTCTCAATTCCTGATCTTTTTTTCTATTAACCTAATATAAGCTCATATAACCCATGATAATTAGTTTCCCTATAAAATGTTATTCAATGTCCATTTAGAAGGGTTGGTACTTGCTCACAAGAAAAGAATAAGAATACAAGCAAGTACACTCAAACACTCTTCCCTATTCTCTACATACAGCCTTCCAAGACCTACTCAAGCCTATTCAAGCACTCATACCAATCCCTAATTAGCCAAAGTACATTTTATTATTTCATCTATTTGTATACATCACACAATTACACCAAGCACTTCAAATGGGAAAACTACATTATCTTGATCCCTCTTCAGAGTATTAGTATATAGGTAGCATACCCACACATGGGGTGTGAAGTACATCCAACACATCCTTTATACACTAACCCCTTATCTCTTTCCCAAGTTTGATATTCAAGTTTAAGTACTAGGAGATCTTAAAGGTTTTGAAGATTGAATCAAACACACAGTGAGATTTTCATAGAATCAGGGTTTGATATTTCATTGCCAAGGTGTTATAGGCCTACCAAATAAAACTCAATAAAACTAGACCACTAGGATAACAACATTGGAAGTGGATAATAACATCAGAAGTGGACAATAACTCTAAAAAGGGATAATAATGCTGAAAATTGGACTATAACACCAAGTAGTAGGGTGTCCTGAGTTTGGTGCTAATATCCAATCTAGTAATAGAGTTTTGGGGTCTATTTAGGATAGTTTGCCATCCCTGTACAATAATTTATAGATCCTGCATCATTAATTTCATCTGAGAATAAGCTAAGTTTTATTTCTTCACACTTTTTAATATTTTAAAAAAAGGTAAAAATATATATATTTTTACACAAATTAGTAGGCTAATTAAGACACATTAATTACTAATTTACATTTAGTCAGACCTTTATTTGCTTAAGAATTAAACACCTAATTCCCAAAAATAATAAAACACTAAGAACAATACTTTCAAACCAATTTAGACTCTCTATTGACCTAGTAGTCCTATATCATCAATTTGAATCTATCAGGAGAGAACATAATGAATATATGACCATGTTCAATGCTTAATTCCATAGGCTCTACCAACATTTGAAAGACCATTACTTTCAAACCAAAATAGCTATCATACAAACCTACCTTAGGGCCCTATATTTGATGACTTATATGTTACTTAGGATAACCCTAATAGCTATAGCATCATTATCATTAAACTATAGTGAAGCTATTAATATTGTGCAATATATGGTGTTCTAGGGCTATGTAGTTATCCCTTTGCCTTCATTTTGTCAACAAAGTGTATACAACCAAATACCAATGATTAATCAAGACTTGTAAAATCATACCCCTCTAATATGTCCTATTTTAAGAGCCTTGTATGCAATCCATAATCAATTTTATAATCTAACCCCAATGAATTATTTACCTGATGGTTTAACTTAATTTCTCCCCAACCATGTGATCCCCTAGTCAAACAACTAATGATTACTCCTTATGGCATATAATAGCATTACTACTACACCAAACACTAGGTGTTAAGTTACATCTGATAGTGCTCAATATGCACTTCCATCTTACTTGATTCCCAAAACACATGCTAGCAATGCTCACACTCATGCTCCTATAACTAGCCTACAAACTCAAGTAATAAACCAACCCAATTTTAGCACGTATCCTAAATTAAGCAATATGAAATATTTGTTTTAGAATATATTTAATGATATGACCAACCTATGCAGGTAGTGGCCTCATAATTCTAATTAAAATACTAATTACCAATCTCATGATAACAATTCCAATTTCTAAAGACCTAATAGGTAGTGTAATTCATAGCCTAATAATGGAAATGTTCCCAATCTCCTTGATGGTGGTAGACATAGTAACAATGCTCCCTATTCTATAAATTTGATGGACCTAACCTTAAACACTTGGTGCATATTTCACAATACCATACACCATGTAGAAACCAACTACACAAAAATTCATATCCACCTTAAACAGCTTCCAAAAATAGTTGGATAATATAGAGATCGTGCCTACTCCTATTGATAATTAGAAGCAAGGAGGAACAAGTTTTTAACCTTTATGTTAGAAACTTATGAAGTTCCATTTGAAGATGAAAATGAGCCTGAGAATAATCTAGTGGAGGTCCATGATTTTAGATAGTTCTAGATAGGGAATAATTATCAACCGAGGAGTAATTCATCCAACCTATTGACCACCTCTACTCCCCAAAATAACACTTAGGTCTTACTTGATGTGAATTTAGGTAATAATCATCATCCACCCAAATAACCTCCAACCTCTTATCCACCAAAAAATCCTACTACATATAACCCATATAATATGAAACTAGATCATACCAACTTAATTATGATATTTTTCAATATCTTAAGAAAACTAAAGCCAATATAACTATGTTTGAGTTGATTTAGATTTATAATCAAAGGGGATTGATTTTGAAAGAGTTTTATGATTATAAAGGGAAAAATCCACTAGTGTTTCTCATGCACATGTTGCTCTCTATAAGGAGAAAACTAAAATCCTTCCTTTCCATTCAACATTTAAGATATTTAGTAAAAACATACATAGCTATTTGGTTGACTTGGGTACTTCAAGAGATGTCATGCCTTATGCCACATGCCATCAACTAGTCATGACACCTTTAAAGTCAAACTGAAAGGTTGTCCAACTAGATAAAATATAGGTAAAAGTAGTTGAAGAGATGAATAATTTCCACATGCAATTAGATTTTGATCCAAGGATTCAACAATTCATTGACATCCAAGTGGTGGATATCCCATATGCATATGGCATGATACTAAGTTTAGACTAGTCGATGATTTTGAATGGCTATGTGGAAACTACTTTTAACCACATATGGATACCTTTGTGTAGTTTTCCAAACCAAATTAGGCTATAATGAGAACCCAAGGTGGTTCTTATGATCACTGAGTATAATAAAATAAATGAGGCCCTATATGAGGAATATGAAATATGAGTGTATTTTATGAAAAAGAGGAAGGGACACAAAATATCCTCTCTATTAACATTTAAGTTTTCAATCGAGCTCATAGGTGGTAGAGTTAGATATTATAGATGAATAAGACTTGTATCAAACACCTAAATTAGTGTCCTTCCTAGCTATCACTCTTTCACGTGATAAATTTAGATGTGATGAACCAAATAGAAGTGAAGAATGTTTGTGTCTTTATAAATAAATAAAAGTCATGACATAATTAGGGATTATGGTTTGAATTTGACTATTAATCAAGAGGTAAATTCCACAGTAACATTGTCCCTATCCAAAATACCAATGCTAAAAAAAATATTAGACTTGTGGACATTGAAATTTTATGTTTAAAAGTCTAAAAATGAATGTGATGTTGAAGCCATATTGATTAATCTAAGAGGGAAATATTATCTAGAAGCCTATCATCTATAGTTTAATCTTACAAATAATGTGGCTAAATATAAATCATTGGTCCATGGTCTCCTATTCATCCTCAGCAAGAAAGTAAAGAATATCAAAGTATTGGGTGACTTTGAATTAGTAGTCAGAAAGGTGAGAAGTCATCATTCTTATAATGACAAATTATTATCTAGCTATCATAGTAGAGTTCAAAACATGATTGAAGAATTTTATACCTTTGGCATTTAAACATTGCCTAGATATAGTAATTATATGGTGAATGCATCAACCACTACTGTGAGTACCTTGGAACCCATTGTGCATTAAATAATGAGAAGGTTATTATTAGAACTAATATCTACCCCTTAAGTCCTAGATAACATTAATAATTTCTATGTATTTAATGATGACCAACATATACTATAATTCATCACCAATGTTGAAGTGTTCAAATATGAAATCATTGATGAGGACAGCTAATAAGACATTGAGTTAAATGGGGATGAGATGATGAACCTAAAAATAAATAGCATACCCAAAATATTGATCCCACTTGAAACATTACTTGATATGAACTATCAAGAGAATGAGGAGACCATGCCTATCAAAGGTATGTGTCATGAGTAATGTAATTTGGGTGGTGAAAATAAAGTGAAGAATGTGATTTTAGGGACCACTTGTACCCCAAAATAGAAAAAATATTTTTCACAAACTCTCAAAGAATTCAAGGATGTGATTGTTGTTGGAAATATTTTCATTGATGTCAAAGGTTTAGTATTATTGGTGATAAAGGCCCCATTGCATTTAATGTTGTTGGTAATAAATATATCTTGGCTAATATGAGTTAATATTTATTTAATATTAACAAATATATTTTTGGTTGCATATGAGACAAAAGAAGGGCCCATGGAGAAGTCAAAGAGTCACGGGATAAAGATAAAATAAGGATGGGATGCATTTTCCCATGAAGAGTCATCTTGGGAAATACCAAGAGTCACCAAGTGAATAAAAAAAAGTAAAGGGTGAATTTCTCATGAAGGGACACTTAAAGGAATACAAAAAGTCACCAAAGATAAGGACAAAAGTGGGAAAGACGTTTTTGGTCATGAAGGGTCACCACATGACTTTTCAAATGCTTGGATATGAAGGGTCATCCAAGATTGGCACCATTTTCCATGAGGAATGAAAGGTCACAAAGGGGGAAGGCCAAAGGTCATTTGGAAAGCTATAAATAAAGGCTTTAATAGCCATTTGTAATATGGAAGTGAGAGGTTGATTTAATATTGTAATAGTTAGCTTACAAGAGCAATTGTTAGAGATGATTTGTATTTGTTATATCTAGCTTAGAAGAGCAAAAGTGAGAGAGAGGAAGATGTTGTATTGATCTATCAGTTGTTGAGATAGCAACATTGAGAGATAGGTGTTTGGTATACACAAAGTGGTTGATGCTCATGTGGGTTAGTGCTCATAAATTGTTGCTGAGTTGGTGCTTGACAAAGGAATTAGTGCTCCTGTGGGTTGGTGCTCATGAATAGGTGCTAGGTTGGTGCTCGACAAAGGGGTTTGAAGCTCCTATGGGTTGGTGCTCATGAATTGAAGCTGAGGTTTGTACTTGGAAAAGGGGTATGGTGCTCATGTGGGGTTGTTCTCACAAATATATTTGAGATTGATTCTCCATGGTTTTTCCCACATTAGGTTTCCACATTATATCTGGTGTCTCTCTCTATCTTGTGTGGATGTTTATTGTTTGAGTTTTATTGCATATCTTGAATTATTAATTAAGTTGAATTTGGTTAAAAGAAAGATTTATAAGATATATAATATATTGATTCACCCCCCCTCTCAGTATATTCCATGCTTAACAATTGGTATCAGAGCAGGTTCCTTTTTGAAAAGTTTTATAGCTTGAAGGTAGATTGGGAAAGCATGATGGCTGGGTCACATGAAATGTTTTCTACAAATAAGACACCTTTATTTGATGGGATGAATTATGCTTTTTGGAGCATGAGAATGAAGGTTTATTTGATGGCCCTTGGATTTGACATATAAAAATTAGTTAGAGGTTTCAACTTCAATTTTAACATCAAAAGAAGAAGAGTGTAATCAGTTGAAGGTTGAGTTAGATTCTTTAAAGGATAATCATGAGAAGTTTATAATCAAGGTTGAGAAAGATCATGAAATATTAGTCCAAGGAAAGAAGGATGTAAGTTTTGAAGGCAAATCAATGAAGTCGATTAGGCAGCCCAATGCTATCAAGTTTTCAAATTCTTTTCATGGCCGTTGTTTTATTTGTCATCATGTTGCTCATAGGGAAAGATATTGTATGAGGAGAAGCAATTAGTCAAAGGGAGATCTCAATCACATTCAAGAAAAAGGTATGAAAAATATTGTTTGCTTTTGTTGTCATGAGGTTGGCCATATTGCTAGATTATGCCAAAATAAAGTAAAGAAATATTCAAAGTATGTCAAAGGTTATAGAGCCCCTAAAAGATATGAGAAGATTCAAATTAAGGTTTGGAAACCTAATATAGTAAAGGTTAATTAGGTTGAGTTCAAGAATGAAAATGAATTGCTCTAGTAGATAAAGAATCAGATAAGAAGGATTGTGCAGAATCTCTTGTTACATTTGAGCATGAGCTGTGTCAAGATGAGATAGTTGCAAAATTTGAGAAAAAAAAAAAATCATAAATGATAAGGTTAGTAGGTCAAAAAGGTTAGACATGCTTAAACGGATTCTAAAAGAAAAACACAAGAAGATCAAGAAGAAACAGAGGAAATGTGGGAATCTCTTGAGATTTATTTAGAGAACCCCTCTATGTGGGGGTGTCTCTTCTAGGCTTAAAGGAGACACTTTTAAGAAAATTGAAGCAAGGTGGTGCTTTTGGGTCTTGGTTATGTTGCATGACAAGAAGGTGATTTGTCATATTAATTTGTATATCTTTTGAGGGAATATATTTTTGAAGAAAAATTTGCATCAGTATTATGGTTTGAGGCTATTAGAATGATTCTTGCATATGCAGTGCTTCAAATGATTATGTTCATAAGATATTAGAATGTTGAAAAGAGATAATAGTTTTAGAAAGAAGGAAAATGATACTCATGTAGATTCAATCAAGAACGATCAAAGTTTCAAAGATCCATTCATCACGAAGAAGGTTCAGTTGTGTTCATGGCAAAAGAAACAACTTGAAGATTCTATGTTGGTGAAAATAGCTTTGCATGTAAGAGATAAAGATCAGCCATGGTTCATTAATAGCAGATGTTCGAGGCAGATGATAGGAGATAAGAGTAAAGAAGATAAATGGTGGTATAGTGAGATTCATAGATAAAACCACTGCCAGGATAGCCAGAAAAGGTACTTTATTTTTGGATAATGGTAAGACCAAGACTAAGAATGTTTCATAAGCATAATCTATTGAATGTAAGGCAAACATGTGATCAAGGATACACCTTAAATTTTCATGTGGAAGGTTTTGAGATTATAAGGAAATATTCAAATAAGTTGATTGTAGATTCTCAAAGGACAGACAATGTTTTAATCAGATATCTTCTCAAAGATTGGTGAGAGGAGTTGGGAGTAATTTCTATTACTTCCTACCATTGATGTTCAACATCAAGTGAGGGGGAGCTAAGTGTTAGCTCCAAGTAGGCCCTTTTCCATTGATGTCAAAGGGGGAGAATAAAAAGTATAGGTATAAGTGTAGAAAATAGGTATAGGGAACATGTACAAGTTGCTACAGTAAGGAGGAGTTACTGTATGTTTTCAGATGATGGTATGTGTAGGTAATAAGATGTGGTAGTTTCAGGATTGAGGTTGCCATCAATGACAAAGGGGGAGATTGTTGGAAATATTGTCATTGATGTCAAAGGTTTAGTATTATTGGTGATAAAGGCCCCATTGCATTTAATATTATTGGTAATAAATATATCTTGGCTAATATGAGTTAATATTTATTTAATATTAAAAAATATATTTTTGGTTGCATATGAGACAAAAGAAGGGCCCATGGAGAATTCAAAGAGTCATGGGATAAAGACAAAAGAAGGACGGGACACATTTTCCCATGAAGAGTCATCTTGGGGAATACCAAGAGTCACCAAGTGAAGACAAAATAGTAAAGGCCGAATTTCTCATGAAGGGACACTTAAAGGAATATGAAAAGTCACCAAAGATAAGGAAAAAAGTGGGAAAGATTTTTTTGGTCATGAAGGGTCACCACATGACTTTTCAAATGCTTGGATATGAAGGGTCATCCAAGATTGGGGCCATTTTCCATGAGGAATGAAAGGTCACAAAGGGGGAAGGCCAAAGGTCATTTGGAAAGCTATAAATAGAGGCTTGAGTAGCCATTTGTAATATGGAAGTGAGAGGTTGATTTAATATTGTAATGTCTAGCTTAGAAGAGCAATTGTGAGAGATGATTTGTATTTGTTATATCTAGCTTAGAAGAGCAAAAGGGAGAGAGAGGAAGAAGATGTTGTATTGATCTATCATTTGTTGAGATAGCAACATTGAGAGATAGGTGTGTGGTATACACAAAGTGGTTGATGATCATGTGGGTTAGTGCTCATGAATTATTGCTGAGTTGGTGCTTGACAAAGGAGTTGGTGCTCCTGTGGGTTGGTGCTCGGCAAAGGGGTTTGAAGCTCCTATGGGTTGGTGCTCATGAATTTAAGCTGAGGTTTGTATTTGGAAAAGGGGTATGGTGCTCCTGTGGGGTTGTTCTCATGAATATATTTGAGATTGATTCTCCATCATTTTTCCCACATTGGATTTCAATGTTATATCTAGTGTCTCTCTCTATCTTGTGTGGATGTTTATTGTTTCCATTTTATTGCATATCTTGAATGATTAATTAAGTGGAATTTGGTTAAAGGAAAGATTTATAAGATATATAATATACTAATTCACCCCCCCCCTCTTAGTATATTCCGTGCTTAACAATTGGTATTAGAGCAGGTTCCTTTTTGAAAAGTTTTACAGCTTGAAGGTAGATCAGGAAAGCATGATGGCTAGGTCACATGAAGGATTTTCTACAAATAAGGCACTTTATTTGATGGGATGAATTATGCTTTTTGGAGCATGAGAATGAAGGTTTATTTGATGGCCCTTAGATTCGACATATAAAAATCAATTAGAGGTTTCTAATTTAATTCTAACATCAAAAGAAGAAGAGTGTAATCAGCTGAAGCTTGAGTTATATTATTTAAAGGATAATCATGAGAAGTTTATAATCAAGGTTGAGAAAGATCATGAAATATTAGTCCAAGGAAAGAAGGATGCAAGTTTTGAAGGCAAATCAAAGAAGTCAATTAGGCAGCCCAATGCTTTCAAGTTTTCAAATTCTTTTCATGGCCATTGTTTTATTTGTCATCATGTTGGTCATAGGGCAAGATATTGTATGAGGAGAAGCAATCAGTCAAAGGGAGATCTCAATCACATTCAAGAAAAAGGTATGAGAAATATTGTTTGCTTTTGTTGTCATGAGGTTGGCCATATTGCTAGATTATGCCAAAATAAAGTAAAGAGATTTTCAAAGTATGTCAAAGGTTACAGAGCCCATAAAAGATACGAGAAGAGCCAAATTAAGGTTTGTATACCTAAAATAGTAAAGGTTGATCAGGTTGAGTTCAAGAATGAAAATGAATTACTTGTTATAGTAGATAAAGAATCAAATAAGAAGGATTGTGCAGAATCTCTTGTTACATTTGAGCATGAGCTTTGTCAAGATGAGATAGTTGCAAAAGTTGAGAAAAAGAAAAACATCATAAATGATAAGGTTAGTAGGTCAAAAAGGTTAGACATGCCTAAACAGATTCTAAAAGAAAAACATAAGAAGATGAAGAAACAAAGGAGATGTGGAAAATATCTTGAGATTTATTTCTAGAACCCCTCTATGTGGGGGTGTCTCTTCTAGGCTTCAAGGAGACACTTTTAAGAAAATTGAAGCAAGGTGAGTGCTTTTGGGTCTTGGTTATGTTGCATGACAAGAAGGTGATTTGGCAAATTAATTTGTATATCTTTTGAGGGAATATATTTTTGAAGAAAATTTTGCATCAGTATTATGGTTTGAGGCTATTAGAATGATTCTTGCATATGTAGTGTTTCAAATGATTATGTTCATAAGATATTAGAATGTTGAAAAGAGCTAATAGTTTCAAAAAGAAGGAAAAGGATACTCATGCAGATTCAATCGAGAAGGATCAAAGTTTCAAAGATCCATTCATCAAGAAGAAGGTTCAGTTGTGTTCATGGCAGAAGAAACAACTTGAAGATTCTATATTGGTGAAAACAACTTTGCATGTAAGAGATAAAGGTTATGCATGGTTCATTGATAGTAGATGTTTGAGGCATATGAGAAGAGATAAGAGTAAAGAAGATAAATGGTGGTACAGTGAGATTCAGAGATAAAACCACTGCCAGGATAGCTAGAAAAGGTATTTTATTTTTGGATAATGGTAGAACCAAGACTAAGAATGTTTCATAAGCATAATCTATTGAATGTAAGGCAAATATGTGATCAAGGATACACCTTAAAGTTTCATGCGGAAGGTTTTGAGATTAAAAGGAAATATTCAAATAAGTTGATTGCAGATTCTCAAAGGACATGCAATGTTTTAATTAGATATCTTCTCAAAGATTGGTGAGAGGAGTTGGGAGTAATTTCTATTACTTCCCGCCATTGATGTTCAGCATCAAGTGAGGGGGAGATAAGTGTTAGCTCTAGGTAGGCCCTTTTCCATTAATGTCAAAGGGGGAGAATCACAAGTATAGGTATAGGTGTAAAAAATAGGTACAAGGAATAGGTACATGTTGCTACAGTAAGGGGGAGTTACTATATGTTTTCAGATGATGGTATGTGCAGGTAACAGGATGTGGCAGTTTCAAGATTGAGGTTGCCATTAATGACAAAGTGGGAGATTGTTGGAAATGTTTTCGTTGATATCAAAGGTTTAGTATTATTGGTGATAAAGGCCCCATTGCATTTAATGTTGTTGGTAATAAATATATATTGGCTAATATGAGTTAATATTTATTTAATATTAAAAAATATATTTTTGGTTGCATATGAGACAAAAGAAGGGCCCCTAGAGAAGTCGAAGAGTCATGGGATAAAGACAATAGAAGGATGGGATGCATTTTCCCATGAAGAGTCATCTTGGGGAATACCAAGAGTGACCAAGTGAAGATAAAAGAGTAAAGGGTGAATTTGTCATGAAGGGACACTTAAAGGAATACAAAAAGTCACCAAAGATAAGGACAAAAGTGGGAAAGACATTTTTGGCCATGAAGGGTCATCCAAGATTGGCACCATTTTCCATGAGGAATGAAAGGTCACAAAGGGGGAAGGCCAAAGGTCATTTGGAAAGTTATAAATAAAGGCTTGAGTAGCCATTTGTAATATGGAAGTGAAAGGTTGATTTAATATTGTAATATCTAGCTTAGAAGAGCAATTGTGAGAGATGATTTGTATTTGTTATATCTAGCTTAGAAGAGCAAAAGTGAGAGAGAGGAAGAAGATGTTGTATTGATCTATCATTTGTTGAGATAACAACATTGAGAGATAGGTGTGTGGTATACACAAAGTGGTTGATGCTCATGTGGGTTGGTGCTCACGAATTGTTGCTGAGTTGGTGCTTAGCAAAGGAGTTGGTGCTCCTATGGGTTGGTGCTCATGAATAGGTGTTGGGTTGGTGCTTGGCAAATGGGTTTGAAGCTCCTGTGGGTTGGTGCTCATGAATTGAAGCTGAGGTTTGTACTTGGCAAAGGGGTATGGTGCTCCTGTGGGGTTTTTCTCACAAATATATTTAAGATTGATTCTATGTGGTTTTTCCCACATTGGGTTTCCATGTTATATTTGATGTCTCTCTCTATCTTGTGTGGATGTTTATTGTTTGAGTTTTATTCCATATATTGAATGATTAATTAAGTATAATTTGGTTAAAGGAAAGATTTATAAGATATATAATGTACTGATTCACCCCCCCTCTCAGTATATTCTATGCTTAATAATTGTATGGAGTTATGAATATCTCTAGGTCTTCAACACTTGAATTTTTACACACATTATTCCTTCAAGCATGAATTCAAGACATTTAAGAAAATACAAGGGCCTATAAATATGATGCTAGAGCCCATGATTTTTAAAGAAGTAAAAAAAGCTATTGGTAGTAAGGATCATCTTCTTGATGAGTCATTCTACATGGGTAATAAACATAGTACTAGTGAGGAAAAATAATGGAGAGATTAGACTATGTGTTTATTTTTATAGCCTTAAAAATCTTCAAAAAAGGATAAATACCCCTTTATTTGATTGGATGAAGTGTTACAAATTATAAACTATGACCAAATGATGTCCTTCATTGATGCGTATTTGGGATACAATCGAGTGGTGATCGATGATGAAGATATAATCAAGACAACTTTCACTACCAAGTGGAGCACCTAAACATAAAAAATAATGCCTTTTTCCTTGACTAATGAAATTACCACCTTTCAAAGGGTTATGGATATTGAATTCAAAAAATTCATGGGCAAGTGCATAATTACATATATGGATGATATTACAGTCTTATCTAAGAGGAGATTAGATCGTATAAAAGACCTGTTGACTATTTTAGTCATTATAGAGGAACAATACTTAGACTTAGTTCAAAAGCTTAGGATTACTTGAAAATTTTAAGGTTAAGCCCAAGTTCAGCAAAAAAATGGCTAAGTCTTTTGACTTAGAAAGTTTCTAGAAAAGATTGGTCTTCATGTTTTTTTTCAAGAAATAGAGTTAAAGAAGATGTTATGAAGTATTATAAATTTTTGTTCTAAAACACAAATTTTGAAGACTTCATGAGAATTTATCCACATATTCAGTCTTTGGGAAAATTATAGTGAACTAGTTGGAAATTTTGTTCTGAATAGAAGATCTTAAGACCTAAGGAGGAGTAAGAATTTGAGTGAGAATGAGAGTCAAAACTTTTATTCCAATCAATATTTATGAAGAACACTTCATGAGGTTGTGTGTTTGGTATTTAGTGAGAATGTTTAAGGAAGCCATTCAAAATGAGGACAAGTCTAATTTAGTTTTAAGCTTCAAATTACTTATAAGCTTATAAAGAATTAGTCGATTATTTGAGGAAAAATTAAACAAGTGTGAGGTTAGGCCCATGTGAGTTTCAACACTTAGTCATTATTATAATATTCTCAACCTTATTATAATATTCTCAACCTTGTAATATTTTAGACCTTATTATAATATTCCTAGCCTTCTAATGGGCCTTTTCGATGAACAACAAGCACTCCCAGAGCCTACATGAATTGAATAACAAAAAGATTTAGTTGATTTTAGGATTTTTACCGATGACATTTCCAAGGGGTAGTGGCTTAAAATTAAAAGGACCTAAGCAATGTATTGATGGGTTCCTGGGTTGTTAGTATGTCAGGGCTCCATCCAAGCCTCACAATGTCACATGATAGTCATTCACATGTCCTAATTATTTAATTCATTTAAAAAAAAATGTTAACACTTAGTAAATTATTTAAAATTATACTTGATGCAATGCATCACTCTCCCAATGGTATCAAGCATATTCAGAAAGCTTACATGCGTTAATTATTTCTTTGACTTTTCCTAGAGCCATGTGTCAACATTATGTACCATCAATCTTATTTGAAATTACTTCAAGACTTAATTTTTATTCAAAATTTCTCAGTATAAAATGATGTCAATAAAATGACAAAGTAGTGGGTTAGAAGAATGCTTCCACATGTCACGATATTGGTGACCCAACATCTTAGAGATGTTTGTGCAATTTTTAATCCTTAAAATAAGTGGGTTAGTAGGATGACACCATGTGGTAAAATCCAACTACTCTATAACCTTAGGGTGGTCCTTATAAATCTAATAACATGTCAAAAGCCTCAAGTAAGTGGGTAAGAGAGATGATGCCATGTGGAATAATACCACTTCACCTTGATATAAATAAGTTGATAAGGGTCATCAGTTGCATCAAGGCTTGATTTGAATCAACTTTTACCACACAAAAACCTTTTGGGGATTCAAATTTTTAGATCATAGGGATTTTGAACCAAATCAGAAGAGGGCACATGGACACTTGTCAACCTGGGTCCCCTAGGAATAACAAGCATAGAATCAAAAACATGTAGCCAACCAATAAGAAACCCCAAGATCTAACTTTCTATTATATCCTGAGGAACCTAAGCACTAAAAAAGGCCCACCACATGGAGGTGGATGGCCCCTAACACACAAGTTTCAAGAAATAAGTAGGGGAAATGGTGACCAAGTTAATAAATGGTAGGGACACTAAGTAATGGAAGAGAAAGAAGCTACTAGGTGGACTAGGTGATAGATCTATAACTTAGCCCAAAATAATTAGGGAGATGACATGTGTAGGTCATATATTGAGATTGGGTCTTAGTGGGATAAAGGAGTGACATGACTAAGTAACGAAAGAGGCATGGAATGGAACTATGCCAAGCCATTAGTGCACCATCTTATATTTGATGACCCATTTGGCTATCAAAATTTTCAAAGGCCAAGTTTCAACCACATGCCCATATTGATTTATAAAATCAAGTACAAATGGGTTTCTCTCCTAGAAATGATCAACAAAGTGGTTGAATTCAATGTAAATTTGAATATCAATACCCATCAAAGTATGTCATGCACATTGGGATTAAAAACAAATCATGCATGGAAAGGAAGAGTCTTAAATGTTAAAGATGTCATGAAAATATGTAAAATGTAACATTAAATGTAAAAATGGTGGTATTAAACAAATTCCTCCAATACAAGTAATCCCAAGAGATATCTTATTGTATTCTTATGGACAAAAGTGTCCAAATTTAGATATAGTAGTTGCATGATTAAAGATTGGTTGTTTCACAACTAATGAGACAAAGAGGATAAACTAATAGAAGTAGGATTGAGTCTCACCACCATACCTCAAGGGCATAATTAATGTATCCAATTAATTTTGGCCATCCATATCTAATTGTAGAGAGATTCTGTGTCTCAGTTTTTAATGTTCATATAATTACTTTAGCTACATTATCTATTGTAATTAATGATATGTGAGTTTTTTATTGCCTATAAGAGCTCAAACCTTACATTGTAGAATGGTTGGCATTTAGAGGCACAATAATGCTACCAAAATTTTACCACTATGAGCCTTTTACGATTTAAACCTTACATTTTAGTGAGAATCAAGTTCACTTCCTTTTATTATTTTTCATTCTATGTGTATTTTGTGTTTGCTAATCTTTGTTTGTGGATGACCTTCATCACTTTCATTATTTTCCATTCCTAGCACCTCCATGTAGAGTTTGAATCCAATTTGTAAGTTATATGTTGTGTGCACATAATTCTATACAGATACTACCTATGGATCATTTTTCATCCTTATTAGTGATATATTCTATCCTACACCTTTATATAAATTACTTATGTAATTGAAGTATTCATCTTGGAGTCTACATGATATTTCCTAGTTCTCTTCAATTTTTAGTGTGTCCTTACAAGCTTTTAGAGTGGCTCTATCTAGTATCGATGCATCACCAATTTTATATTTCAACATTCTTCCTCCCATTTCATCCTTAAAATAATTTATACTTAGGATTATCTATATATTTCCTTTCATCTCTTTTAAGCCTGCATGTTGATCTTAAACTAGGTGCATTTAGATTATAAGTAAGTCAAATTTATTTGGAGGTTCATCCCAAGGAGAACAAAGGTCCCACAACTTTGGGGATTATCCCATTGTTCCACTAAACCAATTATTCCAATTTAGAAGGTGAATGGTTTGAGTGAAAATAATTTTTTAATATGAATTTTGGGACCTAATAAATACTTAACCAAGATTTTGGTGCTATTTTTTGTTAGCAGTGTTGAAAACACTTTATACAACACCTAAAAAATCTAACCAGTTCTGGTTTACAAAGATCAATTTTTTGTCTATATATCAAGATAAATAAGATCATCTTTAAGAGGTATTCATTTTCATTTCATTTAATTGTTTACACATTCTAGAAGAAGAAGAATAACTAGATTATCCTCATATTCATTTAGGAGAGTCAAAAAACACCTCTTAGAGTTCATTCTACCCCTCCTTTTAGTATATTCCCCTAACCTAGAGGGACGTTATTTCCTATTCCCTTTATGGCTACCTAATTAAACCAATTATTTGTGCCCTTTAATGGAGACAACCCTCTAGCTATAACTCACTATGATGATATTACATTTTCAACACTTAAATCTTGTCATATTTTATTGGCAAGAATTTAACTGCACCTATAGAAAACATATAAGATATTGCCAATATTTGTTTTGTCCATAATGTCACCAAATATAATGTATAAGTCAAGTTTATTGCCTCTTATCTAAAATTAAAATACCTTCAATGGTATATAATTATGACACATAATACCATTCATAATTGGGATGAGCTAGGAGAATAATTGTGCAAGCAATTTGAAGAAAAGAGTGACCATTTATCTCTAATGGAGTAACTTACCACCATTAAGAGATCCCCACATGATCTAATGGTTTAATTTAATTTTAGATTCCAAATAGTCTAAGATAGAATTCAATCCTTATTTAAACCATCTTCAAATACTACATTTTTATATTATATAAGGGATCTAAATAGTGATATTAATGTAATGGTCTAGTATATGGGATGAATGATTCTACCTATGCATATGATATTGTTACAAGGGATAAGAATTACCTAATTGAGTATGGAAAAAATTATCCTAGTCCTCCCATGCCTATTTTTAAAAAACCACTATCGAATTAACCTATTACTCAACATTCATTGGAATCTATCCCCAATGAAGTTAACCCACAAACTATTCTGTAGCTCCTTCTAATAAACTGCATGAATTTAGAAAACTATTAAAAAGTTTTGGGAATGATATAGTAACCCTAAAGAGGAAATAAGCCCAACATCCCAAACCCTACAAACCATTTAATCAACCTTAGTGACATGGTATTCCATCTTATCAAAATAATGTGCCATCCCAAGGCTAAATAACTTACTCTAGACTATATAATATGCAAAACACTGCTAACACCTCAACAACCCTTATCCCTATTCAAAAAACATTAGTCCATGATTATGAGTGGTGATTCCTTTATAATCATCCACACAATAAGTCAACCTTTAAAAATGGAATGCTAAATCAATATTTTATGGTACAAAGTATATCATACCCCCAATAGAATTCAAAGGAATCAATTTCACAAAGGGAGGAAACACATGAAAAGGTCCAAACATAGGTGGATGAATCCACCTTGATAAATTGGTATGATAATGACTTCATTGGAATAAATTAGAGCCAAGTTCTAAGTGAAATTAACATTTTGATGGATTATAACACTAGGTTTAAAAGAAGATTAATATAAAGTGAGAGGTCTTTTTCAGTAGGCCAAGCTTGTACTTCACAATCTCCATACTATTTTTCCAAAGATAAGGTAGCTACTTCTACCACCCAAACTCAAAAAAATTAGCCTATTCAAAAGAAGAGTCAACCTCAAGCTAATCAACACACTAAGGAGGAGTCTACTATATCAAATTTTTAGATAAAGGGGACTGAAATCCCCTTCAACATAATGAATTAGATGAAAAGAACAAGTTTAAACATGACTATGTGGGAATCCTTGTCTATCCCTTCTTAAAGATATTTGTTGTAAGAAGCATATAAAAGCTTCCATCCTTATGAATTAATAAATACCTCTCCACCTAATTACACTATCTTGTGTCAACCAAAAGAAGGATAACTTAGAAAAAGTAGCAAGACACCACCATTTTATATCTCCTTGATCATAGGTAATCACCTTGTTCATAATTATATGATTGATTTGGGTATGAGTAGCTCATTCATGCCTAAAATGATAGCTGATATACTATGTATACAATATACCCCAATTTTAAAGGGAGTTATTCAATTATATGAAACAATTATCAAAACCATAGGGGTTATTAAAGGTTTAAACCTTACCTTACATGCATGTCCTATCCTATCCATTACCCAAGATATATATGTTATGTACTTGCCTCCCTTATTTACCATCTATCTTTAAAGAGGCTATACTAAATAAATGGATGGGTAATTATCTTCTAACTAGTTACACATGTTGTTAAGGATTAGATATGGAACCAAGGCGACTATTAAGATTGAGCCCATCTATAAAGATAAAATAGAGCCATACTTATCCAATCCCATCAACATGAACTATGCAATAAAAGATCTTGAAGATATTTCAATCTTGCGTGAGGCTAGCAAACACTAAAAAGAGGTCCACGTGTTGGAAATATTGTCATTGATGTCAAATGTTTAGTATTATTGGTGATAAAGGCCCCATTACATTTAATGTTATTTATCTTGGATAATATGAGTTAATATTTATTTAATATTAATGAATATATTTTTGGTTGCATATGAGACAAAATAAGGGCCCATGGAGAATTCGAAGAGTCATAGGATAAAGACAAAAGAAGGATGGGACGCATTTTCCCATGAAGAGTCATCTTGGGGAATACCAAGAGTCACCAAGTGAAGACAAAAGAGTAAAGGGAAAATTTCTCATGAAGGGACACCTTGAGGAATATGAAAAGTCACCAAAGATAAGGACAAAAGTGGGAAAGATGTTTTTGGTCATGAAGGGTCACCACATGACTTTTCAAATGCTTGGATATGAAGGGTCATCCAAGATTGGTGCCATTTTCCATGAGGATTGAAAGGTCAGAAAGGGGGAAGGGCAAAGGTCATTTGGAAAGCTATAAATAAAGTCTTGAGAAGCCATTTGTAATATGAGAAATAGAGGTTGATTTGATATTGTAATATCTTGCTTAGAAGAGCAAAAGTGAGAGAGAGGAAGAAGATGTTGTATTGATCTATCATTTGTTGAGATAACGACATTGAGAGATAGGTGTGTGGTATACAAAAAGGGGTTGGTGCTCTTGTGGGTTGGTGCTCAGCAAAGGGGTTGGTGCTCCCGTGGGTTGGTGCTCACGAATAGGTGCTAGGTTGGTGCTCGGCAAAAAAGGCTTGAGAATCCATTTGTAATATGAGAAATAGAGGTTGATTTGATATTGTAATATCTAGCTTAGAAGAGCAAAAGTGAGAGAGAGGAAGAAGATGTTGTATTGATCTATCATTTGTTGAGATAATGACATTGAGAGATAGGTGTGTGGTATACAAAAAGGGGTTGGTGCTCTTGTGGGTTGGTGCTCACGAATTGTTGCTGGCTTGGTGCTCAACGAAGGGGTTGGTGCTCCTGTGGGTTGGTGCTCACGAATAGGTGCTAGGTTGGTGCTCGGCAAAGGGGTTTGAAGCTCCTATGGGTTGGTGCTCACAAATTGAAGCTAAGGTTTGTAATTGGCAAAGGGGTATGGTGCTCCTATGGGGTTGTTCTCATGAATATATTTGAGATTGATTCTCCATGGTTTTTCCCACATTGGGTTTTCACATTATATTTGGTGTCTCTCTCTTGTGTGATGTTTTTGTTTGAGTTTTTATTACATATCTTGAATATTTGATTAAGTGGAATTTGGTTAAAGGAAAGATTTATAAGATATATAATAGATTGATTCACCCCCCTCTCAATATATTCCATGCTTAACAATTGGTATCAGAGCAAGTTCCTTTTTGAAAAGTTTTACAGCTTGAAGGTAGATCGAGAAAGCACGATGGCTAGGTCACAGGAAGGATTTTCTAAAAATAAGGCACCTTTGTTTGATGGGATGAATTGTGCTTTTTGGAGCATGAGAATGAAGTTTTATTTGATGGCCCTTGGATTTGACATATGGAAATCACTGGTGGAGGAATATGAAGAGCCAAAGACATCTACAATTACTCTAGCAGAAAAGAAGGCAAGTGAATGTAATGTTAAAGCTTTAAATGCTATTTTATGTGGTTTATGTGAATCTGAATTTGTTAAAGTTATGTAAATGTACATCTTCTCATGAAACTTGGGTAAAACTTGAGAATATTTACAAAGGTGATGGAAAGGTTCAACAAGCGAAGTTGCAAACTTTTAGAAGGCAGTTTGAAAGTTTGAAGATGGAAGAAGAAGAAGATATATCAAGTTATCTTTTGTGAGTTGATCAAGTCATAAATCAGATTCAAGGTCTTAGAGAAACATTGGATGAGTCAATGGTGATGCAAAAGGTTTTGAGATATCTACCAATGAGATATGATGCAAAGGTTTCAAAAATTGAGGAGATAAAGAATTTATCCAAGTTAAAGATGGATGAGCTTCATGGTATTCTCATGGCATATGAGATGCAGACAGAACAAGATAAACCCTCAAAGAGAGAAGCGGCTTTCAAGACATCAAAGAAGGAGAAAGATAAGATTCGAGAATCAAGTGATAGTTCTAGTGATGATGAAGATGACAACGAAGCACTTTTCATTCATAGGCCAAAAAGAGGAACAAGTAAATATCAAGGAAAATTACCTTTTAAATGTTTTAATTATGGAAAGATTGGACATTTTTCAGCTAGATGCCTAGATAAGGTTAAAGATGATGAAAAAGAAAAGACTTCATACAAGAATAATTTCAAAGGCAAATCCAAGAAGGGATTTGAGAAGAAGAGCCTATATTCTAAGGATCCTAGCTCAATTGAAGATAGTGGAGTCAGTGATTTAGAAGAAGAAGAGATTCTATTCATGGAAATACATGATAATGATCAAGAAGAAGAAGAGGAGGAATTTGAACTAGATATGGAAGGATAACTCAATTGTGCCCTAGAAGAGTTAGAAGCTACTCAGAAGAAGAATTGAAGGTTAAAGTGCCAGATCGAAAAGAATGAACAAGAGTCAAAAGAAATGATTGAAGATCTACAAGCACACTTTGAAGAAGCCAAGAAGAATGAAGAAGATCTCAAAGCACGGTTGAAAATAGCAAGAAAATATTGTGAAAGGTATGTTATTGAAATTGCCTCTTTAAAAGAAGATATTCAGAAAGTAGTCAATGATAAAATAGGTAGTGATTCAAAATTTGAGGATAGCACTAACACGCTGAATAAGATATTGGAAAGTCAAAAAGCATATTCAGATAAGATAGGGATCAAATTTGAAAATAAAAAGAGCTATGTTGAAGCTCTTATAGAAGAGGAAATAAAAAGGAGAGAAGCTAAAAATACAAAAGACATTCCAAACAAAGAAGGTTGGAAGGAACAAAGCAACAAAAGGCAATTAGGTCAGAGATATACCAAAACAGATCTTATTTCTATGGCTATTGTTTTTATTGTAATGGATATGGTCACAAGAAAGTAGAATGTAGAAAAAGAGCTAAAAATTTCAAAAATAACGAGAAGGAAAGTCAAGTAGAAGCCACAACTCTTTTGCTCCTCTATCAAGCTTTGATGAAGAGATCATAGTATGCTACAAGTACAACAACTACAGAAACATAGCTCAATATTGTAGAAGCGTGTTTGAGTCAGTCAAGAAGGATCAAAGATTCAAAGCTCCATTCATCAAGAAGAAGAATCAGAGTGTCAAAGATCCATTCATCAGGACAAAGGTTCAGACATGTTCATGGCAGAAGAAACAACATGAAGATTCTATAATGGTGCAGACAGCTCTGCATGTGGGAGGTAAAGATCAACCATGGTTAATTGATAACGGATGTTTGAGGCATATGATAAGAGATAAAAGTAAGTTAATTTCTATAAAGAAGATTAATGGTGGTACAGTGAGGTTCAGAGATAAAACCACTGCCAGGATAGCCAGAAAAGGTACTTTGAGTTTGGATTATGGTAGAACTAAGACTAAAAATGTTTTATATGTAAAAGGTCTTAATCATAATCTGTTGAGTGTTAGTCAAATTTTTGATCAAGGATAAACATTAAGGTTTCATGATGAAGGTTGTGAGATTATAAGAAAAGATTCAAATGAGTTGATTGCAGTTGTTCAAAGGACAAGGAACAATGTATATGTTTTGTCAGATATCTTCCCAAAGGCACAATCAAAGGATACATTTAAAGATTGGTGAGAGGAGTTGGGATTAATTTATATTACTTCTTACCATTGATGTTCAACATCAAGTGAGGGGGAGCTAAGTGTTAGCTCCAAGTAGGCCCTTTGCCATTGATGTCAAAGGGGGAGAATAATAGGTACAGGTATAGGTGTAAAAAATAGGTACAAGAAATAGGTACAAGTTACTACAGTAAGGGGGAGTTACTGTATGCTATCAGATGATAGTATGTGCAGGTGAAGGGATGTGGCAGTTTTAGGATTGAGGTTGCCATCAATGACAAAGGGGGAGATTGTTAGAAATATTGTCATTGATGTCAAATGTTTAGTATTATTGGTGATAAAGGCCCCATTACATTTAATGTTGTTTATCTTGGCTAATATGAGTTAATATTTATTTAATATTAATGAATATATTTTTGGTTGCATATGAGACAAAATAAGGGCCCATGGAGAAGTCGAAGAGTCACAGGATAAAGACAAAAGAAGGTTGGGACACATTTTCCCATGAAGAGTCATCTTGGGGAATACCAAGAGTCACCAAGTGAAGACAAAAGAGTAAAGGGTGAAGTTCTCATGAAGGGACACCTTGAGGAATATGAAAAGTCACCAAAGATAAGGACAAAAGTGGGAAAGACGTTTTTGGTCATGAAGGGTCACCACATGACTTTTCAAATGCTTGGATATGAAGGGTCATCCAAGATTGGTGCCATTTTCCATGAGGATTGAAAGGTCACAAAGGGGGAAGGCCAAAGGTCATTTGGAAAGCTATAAATAAAGGCTTGAGTAGCCATTTGTAATGTGGAAGTGTGAGGTTGATTTGATATTGTAATATCTAGCTTAGAAGAGCAAAAGTGAGAGAGAAGAAGAAGATGGTGTATTTATCTATCATTTATTGAGATAGCAACATTGAGAGATAGGTGTGTGGTATACACAAAGGGGTTGGTGCTCATGAATAGGTGCTGGGTTGGTCCTCGGCAAAGGGGTTTGAAGCTCCTATGGGTTGGTGCTCATGAATTGAAGTAGAGTTTTGTACTTGGAAAAGGGGTATGGTGCTCTTATGGGGTTGTTCTCATGATTATATTTGAGATTGATTCTCCGTGGTTTTTCCCACATTGGGTTTCCATGTTATATCTGGTGTCTCTCTCTTTTGTGATGTTTTTGTTTGAGTTTTTATTACATATCTTGAATGTTTGATTAAGTGGAATTTGGTTAAAGGAAAGATTTATAAGATATATAATATACTGATTCACCCCCCTCTCAGTATATTCTATGCTTAACACCAAGATATATCATTGGAAGACTAGGCTAATGAACATTATGGATTTGATCCATATGATTTTATAGAGGAAAAAAAGTTGGGTACCTAAAACATCCTTGAAGAGGGATTTGCCTTTCTAAACCACATGAAAACTCAAGATGACCTTAAAGTCACATGGAAACTATTTTTTGATGGGTCCAAAATTAAAAATTGTGTAGGTGTAGGCATTATGGTGATCTCTCCTCAAAAGGAGAAATAATTTCATGCATACAGGATACAATTTAGTTGAACTAATAATGTGTTTGAATATGAGGCACTAATTCAAGGATTCTAATTGGCATAAAAGTGGAATTAAAATGCTTCAAGTATTTGGGGATAACAAGATGGTTGTAAATCATGTGAGAACCCAAAATACATCCAAAAATATCGTAATAAAAGCTTATAAACATAGAGTCTGAGATCTGATTGAAAACTTTAATGCTTTAAATATACAAGTTGTGCTAAGGAAGTAGAATTATAATACAAATATGCTTTCCACAATAGGATTTCAATAGGACCTACCTATTGAGGTTTCAATAATTTAGGATATCTTGTTAAGATGATAGTTAGACCTCTCATACTTGATAATGATGTTAACTAGAAAGTGTTTGAGAGAAATGAGTAAATCATCAATTTATTATAATAAGAGGTAGATATTTCTACCAAATCCTAGTTAGAGTTACAAGAATAGTATTAGGATCAAGTCATCAAATTAAAATAAAACAAGCAACCCAAAGGATTAGTTACCCTAGAAAACATCTTCAATTATGATGACAAATTTAAAGGTGAGAAAAAGAATATGATAGTCAATAAATAAAATTTCAAGCCAATGATCATTTCTAATGGAAAAATTTTGAAGTTTGGAAAGGTATTTACTTAGCTTGAAAAAGGAATATTTTTTTCACCTTTGTAGAAAATATGATGATATATTTTCTTGGAGTTACCAAAACCTCAAGGGTTTTTACTTGACATACAATTGATCTAGACCTTGACACCAAGTTTAACAGGCAAAATAAAAGGCTTATAAACCCCAAGTTGGAACTATTGATGTGTAAGGAGCTGGTCAATATCATATAATCCAATATCATCTTTCCAATCAAGCACTCCTCTTGGGTAGCCAAGTTAGTCTTGGTAATGAATAAAAATAGAGATGAAAATGTGTATAGACTCCATAGACATTAATAGAGAATCCCTCAAGGATCAATATCATCTTTCACCCATGGAACATATTATCTAAATATTAGTAAGAACTGAGAGGTTTTCACTTCTTGATGGCTACTTGGGATACAATCAAATATTGGTGCAAGAGTCTGATTAATTAAAAACAACCTTTACCACCAAAATGGGCACCTATGCATATAAAAATATGCATTTTGAACTAACCAATGTTGGTGTAAAATTTTGAAGAGATATGGACATGGCCTTTATAGGTGTTATCAATGATATGATACTAGTTTACCTTGATGATATCAATATTTTCTCTAAATATGTAGTTGATCACTTAGGTCATTTGAAGTATGTCTTCAATAAATGTAGAGAGTTTGGGGTATCTTTAAAACCTAAAAAGTGTGTATTTACTATCCATGAGGGATATTTTTAGGGAACATTATTTATAAATATAGATTAGACATTGACCCAGAGATAGTAAAATCTATTATCTCCCTTTCTCTACAAATCCACAAGAAAAGACTCCAAAGTTCTTTTGGAAAGATAAAAATTGTGAGAAGGTTTATACCAAACTTTACTTCATTGGTCAAGCCACTTACCTCTATTCTCAAGAAAAGTGCCATTTTCAATTGGACATGAGAAGGTAGGGATAAATTTCAAGTAATCAAAAGAGTAGTATCCCATGCACCTACACTTGTGAATCCATGTTATGACATAGATTTCATCCTCTATGATTTTGGATGAGATAAAACATGTCAAGAATATTAGTACATTAAAACATTAAAAAGATGGAGCAACCTATTACTTTCTTCAATCAAATACTTAAATAATGAATTTAGATATATATTTGTGTAAAAAAAAGTGTTGGAAGTCGTTATAGAATTTAATAAATTCAAAAACATGCTCTATAATAAGAAAATTCAAATGATGGTCTCACATCCAAGTGTGAAAGATTTTCTATTGAGCAGATATATCAATGAAAAAAGAGTTGGTTGGATCACCCAAGTGACAAAGTATGATAATGACTTCAATATCACTAAGATCATAAGAGGAAAAGGACTATGTGAGTATTTAGAATCTGATCTAAAAGCTAACATTAAAACAATCCTTGTGTTGGAAGAGGAATAACTAGTTAATCAATATCCTCCTAATGGATAGACTCACATCATGAAGGCCTTTGTCTAGCCTAGTGAGTATCCACAAGGGCTTTACAAAGCCAAAATAAGACATTTCATGTTTCAAGTTATTACTTATGTTCTTGTTGATGATGTGGTGTTTAGAAAAGACATCAATGGATTCCTTCTAAGAAGTATAGATCAAGATGAGATTGGTGAAATCCTTCAAGAGTTCCATGATGGATTGTTGTGAGGATATTACTCACCCAAAAACACTGCTATGAAGATCATGAGTGTTGGTTATTACTGGCTAAGTTTGTTTAGATATGCTTATAGATGGTTAAGAAGTTGTATAATGTGTGCCTTATTTATAGGCAAGTAGAGGCTAGCAACTCTTCTTCTTCATCCAATTCAAGATGACTAGTCCTTCTCTTAGTGGGGTCTAGATTTCACTATAATGATCAAACCTCATTCAAGTGATAGACACAAGTGGATTATAATAGACATAGACTATTGCATAATATGGATAGATGTTTTAGCCCTCTTTATCATATTTACCATAGGCCAAAATGAGTCAACCCCCTATAGTCAAGATCTCATATAAGGACTTTTTATAACATCATAGGCTATATTATAGCTCATTTGATGTCATATCATATGCCATTCTATCTTTGGTCATAATCTAGCTTGGTCCTTGTGTCATTTGGTATCTTAGGGTTCATTTTAGAGTCATATATACAAGTGGTAGGTTTTCATGGTGTTCAAATAATTAGGATCATAGAAAGAGTTTACACAAGCCTCCAGAAGTTTATTTGAGCTTTCAAAGATCAAGAAGTAGCTCAATTATAAGCCTAAGTAAACTAGGCCATCACCAAGACATCAACAATAAATGAATAGACTAACTCACTTATGCATTTGATAGGTTCACCTAGGAAGCCTTATGAGACAAAAAGTTATATCTCCATGGAGCCCTTGATGCCAGGAAAATGTTCTAAAAATTTCATATCTACGCAAGTTCTATACGTCAAGTTATAGAGCTTCAAAGTTGGACCTGCAGAGTAGAACATTCACACAAGAATCAAGTTTGAGAACTATAAAGTAGCCATTTATATTCAAAAGGTAATTAAAGGGTTAAAAATTGATCAAGATATAATGGTCTACATGAGCTTGCATAATGACACTCAAATCTAATGGGTCATGCTTGGGTCAAATAAGTCAAAAGGTCCCTAGGTTAAAATCACTTTAAAAGCTACAAGTTGGACAAAATCCAATATTGCAAATTCACTGAGTAGAGATTGAATGGTGTAAGATAAATTGACAAGAAGTTTTGTCCAATATAGATAAACTATCAAAATTCAATTTTAATAATGATCCAATGGTACATAAGAATTGATAGGAAATTTGGCCCAATGAGATCTACAACTAGCATTCACTCATACATCTTGATCTAATGGTGGGAGGGAAAGTCAACATGTCAAAGGATATTCATGGAAAAAAATCAAAGGCCAAAATTTCATCATATATATTGATCTTATGATGTAAAGGAGGTTAAAAGGTTAGGACCTGACAATAGAGATCTATGAGACTAATAAGAACAAAGATAGTTTGGAGCAATTTGATTAGTCTAAGTCAATTTTTGATAGACAAAGTCAAACCAAGGAACCATTTTTGATTAGAGTAAGTAGGTATATAAGTCATAGTTTAGAATAGAATGAAAAACATGGAAAGGGAATATCACATGGGTAACTATGTAGGATTAAGGATTCTTTAGTGAAGTGAGTTCTTCAAGCTCATATACCACAATGAAAGATCATTCAAAGACCTAAGATGAATAGTTATTGCCAAATGTAAAAAATGAAGTAAAAAAAAGCAATGAATGACTATGGATGATGAATATAGGTGTATATAAGATAAATATTAGCTAGGAAAATGTCTATGACTATCATAGCATATGCATCAATTCTCCTAATGTATTTTCAAATACTTGAGAGATGATCCATGGTGAAGGTAGTTTCACAAAATCTAGCTAAAGAATCTCTACACCGTTTTGGAGAGTTTGTCATGGTTTATATAGACATTTATTTTGAGATACCTTCATGGTATATTTTTTATTCCAATACCATATAATGTAACTATTTATCAATTGGATATGTGTTCTAGTGACTGTTGAACTTAATTCTTTCATGCTCTTTCTAAAATTCTATAACTTCCATTTTGGCCTTTGTAATCAAATACCACCCCATGTATGGTGAAGCCCTACTAGTTTTCACATTTTAATTTGCCTTAAAACAACAAATGCAAATTGTTTTGATTTCATACATCATATTGTCAAAATGTGTGAAGAGATCTATAGTGAATAGTTGAGTAATATCTATCTATCCTTACTTTCTCTCAATCCTCCCATATTTGATGTACGTGATTTTAGACTAAAGAGTCATATGAAGTGTTATTAAAAGTATGAGTCTATTTTAAGTGTAAAATGAACTTTATTATTTGTAATTAAACCATAGTTTCATACACCTTGGATAATTTTCACGTATCTCACCTTCATATTGAAACACTGATGTTAGTGGATTTTGGGACTCTTAGGCTAGTGTTGTAGGCATTGTCTCTTTGTGAAAAGAGGTACGATAGTCTTTGGGAATACCTTATGGTGTATCACCTCCTTTAGATTATGTTCAATTCATGTAATCTCTAACTCTTTTCCCCATAAGTAATTATTTGGCATAGATAATAAGATTTCAAGATACATTCAGGGAGCTAGCCCTTAAATATAGAGGTTTATTTCCAATATAGGTACACCCACATACTTGAAAATGTTCCCATATTTCCCAAATATGGAATAAGTTTGAAAAAATTATTCTATGGTGCAAGATTTAGTGACAATAGTTCTATCACACCCAGTGGGACTAGGTCTAAGAGATTATAAATATTTTTTGTGTGTCCTTCCTCTGTCAACTTTTGGAAGAAAGCAACCTAGCACCAATATTGACTTTGAATGATAACTTCTGGTTGTAACCATCCCATGTATATCTAATTAAATTTTTTATCAGTTATTGTATTTCCTCTAACATATGAGGTTGATATGAACAACTATGGTGAATATTTCTATCATGAACCTCCCTATTAGCCTTGATATGAACCACATTTTACTCCTCTATAATCCTATCAAAAAGGTTATTATTCCTATGAGCCAAGGTAGCCCTATAGTCCTCCATTTCCCTCTCCATATGGATAGCATGTTTTTATACAAACCTATGAGGAAGGATACCAAGAAACCTATCAATAAATGCCTTCTTATCAATCCTAATGTGAGTTCTATAAAGAGGATTACAAAGCAAGTTTGTCAAGCATTAGTCCATAAATAATGAAACATGCATATAGAACTAACTAACCAAGCCTATCTATTCCTATGGGAATTAAAAAGGATAACAAGAAACAAATGAAAGAAAGCAACATCATATTACCTTCCCAAATGGATTCACCATACCCATGTGGTTCAAAAGCATGTTCTCCCTTGATCAAACATCCTTGTCTTTGTAAACAATGGTGGTAAGCTCCTCCAATGGCTCAAGAACAATCCATAAAACCTAGGTTCATGATTTCAAATCATTAAACTAGCTTATCAATGAAACTTGCAAAAAAAATCAATGACCAAATGCAAAGCCCTGTGAAAACAATTTAACATTATAACTTTGTAATATTCAATCTTAAAATTCATATCCATGGCCTCTTTATTTATAGATTTTTGAGATTGGTCAGGATCAACCATGACCATCCATCTCAAGATTAAGATTTGTGGCCATGGATAATCCTAATATTTGGAATTAAATCCATAATTATCTTCATCATGACCTTGGAAAAAGGGACATTGAAGAGGCATGGGAGGCATTAACTAGGCATGGGTGACCCATAATCTTGATATTTGTGGCATTTATGGCCTAGGGATGTCTTCCCAAGAAATGATGTCACCTGATGATGTAGTTAATAAGAATTAATTTTCAAGAATAAATATTCAACAACTCTCATGGAAAATCCACTTAAGCTCTTGATTTGGAGTAATTAGCCTTAAATAAGGTTAATCAACATTTGTGTAATTATTTGAAAATTGGCCCTTAATTAATCAAATTGGTCAACAAGTCATATTATTGGGTCATAATTTGACTAGAGAGGAACTGGAAGGTGATGTTAGATGCATTGAAACTATAATCCTATTTAGGATGTTGCCAACACCAAATAACAAAGGTATGTGATGTGTACTAATGATTTAGGAGAAAAGAGTGATCTAGAGCACCAAATGGAAAAATTATCATTTTGACTCAAAATGATCTGATCAAAGTTAGCTAGCCCATAAAATGCATTACCTTATTTAGGAATAATTTGACCTAAACTAGCACTTGTAAGTGATAAGTTTAAACCATTTAGGGTATTTTATGGATTTTGACCTAAAATGTCCATTTGAGTGTAATTCGAGTAATATTGACAATTTTAACATAAATGGTGTTAGGAATTGGATGTCTACATTTTACCCCTATTTGAGAAGGCATAGTGAGACGTTTAGGCAAAGAAACATCTTTTTAAAGAAAAGAGTTGTCAAGAACAAAATAGAATAGACCTATGATACCCCCTTAAGAGGACATAATATGATGGAAGAGAAGGATGAAATCTTAAAAAGAGAGAGAAAGTGAGAGTTCAACCCATGGAATAGATCACATTCAGATGAATTAATTATTGCACACATGATTACCATCAATGATCAAAATATAATTAGGAATATAATAAGCCCAAAAAATGGGGGGAATGGGAAAGATATAATCCATAAATGTAACAGACACACTATAAATGTACCCACTTTGAGAGTACAAGCTACGTGCTTATGACATTGATCAATTTTGAGACAAGTTACACACTAAAATATTTCCATCATGGGCATTAGTGTGGAGAGCTTAGAATTAGAGGAAAGGAGAGAATATTCTACTTCAGGAAGGGAAGCACCACTAGAATAGGGTCTCTAAAGAGAATATAATAAGAAGTACTCTAGTAGAGTAGATTTGATCATAATAAAATAGTTTTGCCCAGTAGGGAAATTTTTGATCATTGATAAAGAATAAATAATGATTTTGCCCCTATAGAGCTGATTTGATTTGGACATGGTTGAGATGTGCCCCAACATGGTCAATTGGCAAGTAAAATAGCTCAAGGATATAACCCAAAATATAGGTTAAACTGAGTGGGTGAAAATGTACATGTGATGTTGTAATGGCTTAAAAAATCATATAAAACCAAGCATATGAGAATGCACAAAGTGATAATAGAGATGAAAAGAATAATGGAGATAATCGAGATAACCTTAATACAAATTGAGCACTACCTACATAGTTCCATGGACTCAGGTTCTAACATGAACTTTAGGCCAATGTAGTTTGCCCATGTTTGGGAGAGAATGGAATGAGGAATAATGAAAAATGACCAAGAATTGATTAGAATTATAGTGTATACAAAGAGATGCACATCTAAGCATAGGCAAAGAAGCCTGAAATGCATGTTACCTAGAAGCCTAATTCAATATCATGAGCCTAGGTTTTGTAAAGTGTTCTTGAGAATCATTCATCAAAGCTAATGTTGATGTTAAGATGTTGAGACCTGAGCATAAAATGATTTATATATCAAAATAAATTAGGCATCATAAATATGAGTAACTCAAAATGACATAATATTTTAATTACACCAAGCCAATTCAAATGTGAATATATATATAAATAAGGATAATGGTGAAATAATGACCAAAACTAGAGTTACAGTGATTTACACTTAAAAAAAATCAAAGATAAAGAAAAATATAAACATAAATGAACCTAAGTTGAAATCAAGATATGATCAGTCAAAACTTAAGTAGGAACAAAAATGTTTAAAAACAAAGTCAAAAATGTCTTAATGACATAAGACCAAGATATGAATAATTAAGATCCATGCGGACCATCAAGGCATTCATGAACACAAAAGAGAAAAGAAAAAAATCAAACAAAAAAACTAGACATCAACAACAATCAAATAAATAAAATGGTCCAAGAACAATGTAATAACATAGGATCAAGATTACCAAAGTTGAGATTACCCACACCTATAGAGAAGGTAACAGGGTCATTGATGCTTGTTGCAACCTTGGTCAGCAATTCTCAGGATGGAGGGTATGGTGACAAGGGGCTCATATACCCCCAAACATTAGAGAGATCATTTAGAAGGAGATGACAGAGCATGAATGATGCACATTGATGACGTAAATAGCTTTTGAAGGCAGTCCATGTGGAGGAAGCCATTGGAGATCATGGATAATGATAACCTTAGTACTTCCTTGATTTTCATGATTAATTCCTTGTATCATGAGGTGGAGGTGTGAGAGTCACATCATGAAAACCAAGGGGGAATTATTTTCAAGCATGAAAGTAGACATCACCATGGCGGGCCATTTTGTAAAATGAGCCTTCACATCTGCATTCAGTGTAAATGGAACTAAGGGCTTGTTACTTGTTTGAAGCTCAAGGTGGTAATTAGGGTATGAAGAGCCAAAAATTCAATAAATTTTGGAGGACACTCTCAGGAAACATGCTTCTCAGGTTTCTGAGGTCATTGAAGAGCAGGGTGCTAATTCTAGGGAAACTACTAATAATAAGGAGAAGATGCATGTAGAAGAAGTTGGTGAGGGTTTGGAGAATGATAATGATTGGAAAATAGATATTGGGGCCTTCAAGGTCTGCATTCAAAATCTAGAAAAGGTCTTTGCCAAAGGCCTTCAAAATAACATTCTGCTGAATATGACTATGTTGGAAGTGGTGGGTAATCCAGGGAATGCTAACAATGTGGACAATAAGAATCTTAAGGATCTTGTTAATTATATAGTTATGTAGTTTCATCCTTTCTAACTTTGGTCTTTCTAGTGTTTTATTTTACTTCTAACTTTGTTTCTCAGCTATGCCATTGGTTTGGTATTGGCATCTTTTGTTTGCCAGCCTTCCTATCTTTTTTGACTGTATAGGGTTCAGCCCCTGGTTTTCCACCTTAATTAATAAAAACATAGGATCAAGATATAAACAATCAAGATCCATGTGAATCATCAAAATGTTCTAAAACATAAAAGAGATAATAAAAAAAACAAGGAAACACAAGACCAAGATGAGATAAGAAGTTAGAAAAAGGAGAAGAAATAAAAGGAGAGGTATGAAAGCAAAACAAAACATCAAAAGAACTCCAATAAACACACACAACCAAAAACCAAGTTAGTGCATTTTAAAGACAAACGTTCATGTATGTACAGTAGAGGCATTTCCTTCCACCATATCATAACAAAGAATAATGACATGATAATTGTTCCCTAATTAACGAAGAATAATGAAAAAATAAATGGGGGAAGAGAAGAAAAGAAAGGGGTTGGCCGATCTGACTCTAGATGTATAAGACAAGTGGATGTTGCCTACATAGTTCTATGGATGCATGTTCCAACATGAACTTCAAGCCAAATGTAGTTCTCCTAGGAAATGGGATAGAAGAAATGATGATCAAACTAGCATGATTAATTATTATAAAAGAAATGGAAGAAGTTGATGGGATGAGAAAGGATGATCTTGAAAAATAGCAAGTGTGTGGGACAAGATGAAATGAATTGGTGTTTCTATGCTTACGAAATGACAAGAGTGTAACATGGTAGAACAAGAATGTATAAATGTATAGAATCATGAGATAATGTTTTTATTCTTTCTTGGATCATGTTTGGATTTTTTTGGTATTTTCAAAGCATTTCTAATGTTTTTGGTGTTTTTGGGATAAAATATGCACAAGGTAGGACCATCTAGTTGAGGAGATACACATCTTGAGAGTAGAGGTTCCAATAAAATAGCTAAGCTAGCTGTAATAGCCCATGCTCATAAATTAGTGAGAGAAAGGTTCTTGATAAAACAAGAAAGAATAATAAATATAGGAACTGAGAAGATGTATTTGTTCACTTATCTAAAGTTGTACAAGACTATCCAAGATGAATTGCTTTATAGAAATGTTGTCAAGGATGTTCATAATGTTCATGAGACATAATCAAGATCATAATTAGCTAAGGGACAAAATTCATTTAAGCTTATAACATACCTTAGACATAACAAAGAATATGTGTCTCAAAGAGAGAAATCTAGAATGGGATGAAGAAAGTGTTTATAGTGCCAAGGATTTAAAGCCTTTACTATCAGAAATCATGAAAAGTGGACTAGGATAAAATGTGTTCAAGGTAAGATAAAAGGGTGAGATAAAATTGCCCCAAAGTCAAGGGTATTATATATAATGGTTCAAATCTATTCAAGTGTATAACCTCTTAAGGTGTATGATGTTCATGGCCTCTAAAATTTCTTCACCATTAGGTTTGGCCAATCGATATGCTATTGATCCATAATTTTCCATGACAATATATGGACCTAACCAATTAGGCTAAAACTTGCCTTTATTTTTGGGTTCAACATTCATGTTATTTTGGTTCTCTTTCAAAACTAAGTCACCAATCTCAAATTCTTGAGGGAGAATGGGCTTGTTGTAGCTTCTTCACAATCTATTCTGATAGGCATGTAAGTTTTCTAGGGAAACCAAATGCTTACCATCAAAAATTTCTATTTATTATAGCCATGAGGATCTATAGTCATCATTATCTTCAATGTGCTCTAGTGATATTATTAATGATGGAATCTCAATCTTGATCAAGATGATAGCTTCTATACCAAAAACAAGGGAGTATGGAGTAGCTCTAGTTGGGGTGTGATGATTGGTTCTATAAGCCCAAAGGGTAAGAAAGAGTTGTAAGTTCCAACTATAGCTAGCATCATTGACAATTTTCTTTAAGATGGATAGAATGGTTTTATTTAATGCCTCAACTTGTCCATTGACTTGTAGGTTATATGGAGTGGATATCTTGTGCTTGATATTGAATTTTGCATAAATATATTTCACATCTTGGTTCACAAAGAATCCACCATTATCAGATATAATATGGGTTGGGATACCGTATCAATAGATGATATGGTAATGAACGAATTTGGTGATTTATTTCTCAGTAACATAAGTGAGAGGAATGGCCTTAATCCACTTGGTAAAGTACTCATTTTTAGTCAAAATGTGCTTATGGCCATCTGAAGATGTTGGGTTAATTTTCCCAATGAGATCGAGATCACATGTTGAGAATAACCATGGTGTTGTAATCAATTGCAATGGTAAGGAAGGTGCATGTATTAGGTTGCCATGCTATTGACAAGGAACCCACTTATTTATATAATTTCAAGCATCTATCTCCATTTTTTGCCAATAATAGCCTATTCTAAGAAGTTTTGCTAGCACTACACCATTGGTATGTGCCCCACACATTCCTTCATGAACCTACTTTAGTGTTAGCTTGGATTCTCCCAAAGATAAACAACAAAGAAGTGTTCTATCATAGCCTTTATGATAAATCATGTTTCCAAGGAGGATATAACATGTTAAGCAATGAAGGAATAGTTTTTTTTGGTTGTTAGAAAGGTTGGTGGGAAACACATGACTATAGAAATAGTTATAAAAATATTGGTACCATGGTAGTGCAGGTGAGGGATTAGGATCAGTAATAGTTCATATCCTCTCTAAATCTAATAGAATATGTGCTAGATAAAGAATATTTTCAATCAAGAACTGATACTCTTTAACACTATCATGCATTTGAATAATGGAACCAATCATTTCCATGGTATCAATAGATCTGTTATTGACTCATGGAACTTGCTCAAATTGTAGAGATTTAAAATGTGTTTTGAGGTTATCAAAAATTTTATTGTAAGGAATAATCTTATCATCTCTTGTTTGATACTAGTTAGTTGTCTAAATTATGATTAGCTATGAATATCCATAGACCTTTAAGCTTTGAATATCCCATTGGATGACAAGATGGAACCCTTCAACCAATGCCTCATGCTCAGCCATATTATTTATACACCAAAATTGTATATAGATGGTTTTGGGGATCAAATCCCCTTATGGCATGATAAAAAATATGCCCACATTAGACCCTCAAGATGTGAAGGATCCATCAAAATAGAGCATCCACTAGTTAGGTTCTTATGATGCTTGTTCTATCATCATGATAGAATCATCTAGAAGGTCAAAGTTGAGAGGTTGAGTGGACATAATAGGAGCTTCTACAAGTTAGTTAGTAATAAATTGTCCTTTTATTACCTTTTGATTATAATACTCAATATCAAACTCACTAAGGAGCATAATCCATTTATCCATGCATCCTTAAAGATCTGCTTTAGATAAGAGGAACTTGAGAGGATCTAGTTTGGTGATAATAATTATTTTATTATTTAGCACATAATGTCGTAATTTTTGAGTGGAAAACACCATAGCTAAACATGCCTTCTTAATAGACATATAATTATGTTTATAGGATACCAATGTGTGGCTTAAATAATAAACAATGTGTTCCTTACCATGATCATCATGTTGAGCCAAAAGTGCCCCCAGTGCATGTTCTATGGTTGATATCTAAAGAAACAATGGCTTTCCTTGTGTTGGAGGTTATAAAATTGGTGAATTAGCCAATTATGTTTTAAGCTTTGAAAATGATATCTAAAAATATTCATCCCACTAAAATGTTACCCCTTTCTTTAAGATATGGGTAAATGGGTGGCACTTATCTGTCAATTGAGAAATGAAACTGCGTATAGACTAGATCATTCATTATAAACATCATTACTATTTAAGATTATTTAGTGGAGGAATTTACATAATAGCATTGGCCTTTGTAGGGTCAACTTTGATCCCTCATTGTGATATAATGAACCCTAAAAGTTTTCCTGACGTGACTCCAAAGACACACTTCTTAAGATTCAAGTAGACTTTATATGCTTGAAACCTTTCAAATATTCTTCATAAAATATCAGGGTGGCTAGATCTTGTTCTTAATTTTGCTGCTATACCATCAACATAGTCCTTGACAATTTCATGCATCATGTCATGAAATATGATAGTCATTACACACTGATATATGGCTCCAGCATTCTTTAAACCAAATGACATGACTTGGTAATAGAATGTCCCCCATGGAGTGGTGAGTGTGGTCTTATGTTGATCTTTAGGGGATATGTTGATCTGATTGTAACCAAAAAATCCATCCATTAAGGATAGCATCTCATACTCAATAGTTGAGTCAATGATCATATTGATGTTAGGTAGAGGAAAATCATCTTTGGGACATGCTTTGTTTATATCATGAAAATTAGTACAAACATGTATTTCTGGGGTCTTTTTACTCACTATAAATATGTTAGAAATCCATTCAAAAAAGTTGAATGGTCTAATAAAATTGGCTCCTAAAATCTTTTCCAACTCAAACTTAACCAAAAGGGTTATGCATGGATGCATATTTCTTAACTTTTGCTTGATTAGTTTACCATCAGGGTGAACAACAAGATGATGCACAACTAAATCTAGGTCCAAACCTGGCATGTCAGAGTATGGCCATGCAAATATGTCTATATAATCCTTAAGAATGGATATAATATGTTCACATTCTTCTTTAAGAAGGGAAGCTCCAAGATAAACAATTTTGGGATCCTTATGTGTTCCCAAATTTACTTTTGTTACACTCTCCATAAGGAGTGTGGATCTATCTTCTAGAATTTTAGGCAATGTATGGTCATGATCATTTCCTCTACTATAGGTTCTTATTGTTCCTCCCAAAGATATGGATAATATGAAGAATTAGAATTTGCCTTCTCAAGTAAAGGCCAATTGGCAAAAACCTCTGAAAACTCAAGAGTAAGATGCTCAAATATTTGATGTTATTTTGAAGAGATGCTTGTACTATATATGGAACTTGGGTTATATGGAATTTATACATCTTGAGGGGATGAGAAAACTTTCCCACCTAGGAGTTCCTAAAATAGTTTTTCACTCAAAGTCTTGTCTTTTTCTTTACTTTTTCCCTAATCAACAAGTGCCTCAAAGAGGTTTTCACCTAAAGATCTCAATGTTTATTCTCTATTATGATCAACAATGGGGAATGCATCTCAAGGACCATGTATTTTGAAAATGATTCTTCATTTTGGAACTCATTGAGGCATATGACCAAATATTACTAATCTCAATCTATGGTTTAAGATGGTAAAGTTATAGGTTATAATGAGGGTTTACTTCAAGATGGGAAGCACCAATGGTAAAGATATAATGTCTTACTTTATGAAGGGAAACACCACTAAAATGGGTTTGTGTTATAGGATGAGAAGCTCTAATAGGCATTATGGTTAATATGGATTTTGAATCAAACAAATCTAAGTCAACAAGCTCATCGAAAAGTCTATAATGGGTCGTGTCACTACTAAGAGTCTCATTACTAATCACTTTAGAATAGTCACTATCAAATGTCATGAGGTCATCCTCTTATGGTTTAAATCTGAGACCATGATTTTAATTTATGTCTCTAACTAATAAGGGTTCTAAAATTCCTTGCACCTGTGGGCCAAGGTCTTTCCCTGTATAGTCAAGATGATCCATTATCCTATTGGGGATAGAATAATTTAGATTATGAAAAAAATTGTCAAGGCCTTAAGAATATAACTTATCTCCCTCAGTAAAATCCTTTCAATCTTTTGTTGGTGTAATTAAAGGTAAAAGAACCACATGAGGTTTTGGTTTTTTCTTCTTTGGTTTCCAAATCTAATTAGGTTTGTTAGGAGTCTAGGAAGTTTTAGGCTTATCAAATGTTTTATGGGATTTTGATAATTTTTTAATATGGAGGACATCTTTTAAATGGTACATGTAAATGCCTACATCTTTAATAATAACCTTCTTAGATAGAGCTATAGGAAATGGATCGACCAAAGTGGAGGCTAAATCACCAAGGTCTATATAATTAGATGGAGATGGAGATAGATGAGAAATGATGGCTTTGTTCTTCTTCATAATGAATTCAGACCCTGGGAAATAGTTATAATTATGAAACTCTACTTCAAGATGCTTGCAGTAATTATATGGCTACTAATCAGTGGGAATAGTAACCTCAATCCCATCATAAGGAAACTTAAGGCATTGGTAAATAGTAGATGGAACTACATGTACTTCATGGATCCAAGGATGACCAAGAAGTATGTTATAAGGAAGCTCAATATCCATAATATGTAATAAATTATGATGAGAAGTAGACCCAACCATGACTGGAAACCAAATTATACTAGATGACTCCCTCTTGATGTTTTTGTAAGCGTTGATTGTAATATTTTATGGTTGAATGTCTTTATCCATATAACCCAATCATCATACCAATTTAAGAGATATGATGTTTGGCCCAAAACCATTATCTATAAGAACATGCTTGACTGTGTTCCATAATAATTATCTCAATGTATAGTGGATTATTGTGGTTTGGGCCAAGGGTGGACATGTCCTTTTGATCAAATGTGATTTGTCAAAATGAAGACAAATGTCAAAATAATTTTTGGAATTGATCAAGGTTTATATCATTAGGCACAATAGACTCTTATAAAAGTTTTGTGAAGATGGATCTATGGACATTAGATGTCTTCTAGAGTTCTAATATGGAAATTTGTGCAAGGGTTTTATCTAACTGATCCATTAGACTATAAGGCCTTTGAATTGTGGTTTGAACTAGTTTAGTCTTTGTTAGGATAGTATTCAGCATTGGAACCATTGACATAATGTTCTCATTAGGTTTTATGGAAGAAGTGGGTGAGGGGCCCAAGATGGTGACTCATGGGCATCTAGTTATAACTGCACAACCTAGAGGTGGCAAGGAGTTTTTATAATTAAAAAAGGAAGGCAAAGGGCCTTAGATGGTGACTCACGGGTGTCTAACTTGTTGGGTGAATATTTTGTCATCAACTAATTGATGACAAAAAGTGTATATCAACCACAGTACAAGGAGATTTATGCCACAAAAAGTGTAGGTTTACCACATCTTAATGAGATAAATCTCTCCTCTCATCAAGGGGAGGTTCCCTATGAATCACTTATATATATATATATATATATATATATATATATATATATATATATAAGTAGAAAATAATACTTAGGGTAGTACAACACCATCCATCTCTCTCTTTTTGAGATGATGTCCAAAGAACAAAAGAGGGAAGTCCAAGTCAATGGCTAAAAGCATTCCACTTCTTTTAGGAATGGTATCTAGTGTAGAGCAGAAAATCCCTTGAAGTAGTAACAAAGTCCACAAGGAAACCCACAAAAGCACAAAGTCTTCCATTGCCTCCTTCACTAATTTAGAACATGTGTAACAATAGAGTGAAATAAAGCCCAAAGTCTTCACCTAAGACTATACTAAATAACAGGGTTACCAAGATAAAAGTAGCTCAAAGTCTTTCTTTTATCATTTAGAAACATCTTTAGATAATTTCAATACACACACTTTGCTTATTAAATCAAGCAAATAAGAGATTATCAGGAAAGAGAACATAAGAACTATTTCCTAAGTAACACAAATTACATCAACACAAAGTCTGAAATAAACCTATTTCTCATTCATTCGATAAAATATGATTTACAAGTTGAGCACAAAGTCTCAAGAAGTGTATCAATTTTAGCAGAGTTTTTTTCTCTCAATTATCCAGAGATCCTTTACAAAAGAGGTTCCCTCTATATATAAGGAGAAACCTTCAAAATTGGAAAAAGATTAAAATATTTAGTCAAAGATGAGTCATCTTTGACTTTGAGATTTTTTTGGATTTTTTACATGTAATTACATATTACAAAAGTTCATGTACTTTTACATGACAAAAGTACATGAGAAGAGAGGAAGAAGAGAGAATGGAGAAATGATTCAACTCCTGCTACCAGACTTCTTTAGATGAGCATCATACATGGTGATAGATGTTTGAATTCCTATACTATTTGATGCAATGGTGTTTTTGAAGATCACTCTGGCTTTGATTGTAGCATCTTTCAATGCTATGATTGATTTGGCATGACTAGTTAACCTGGTTCTTAGATTCTCTAGAGTCAACTATCTAAGATGTTATCCATAGAAGTCATTGAAAATGCTTTCTCTTCGAAATCCCTTTGGATCATACCTTTGAATTCTAAATTCATCTCTTCTGCTGAAAGAAATTGATTATCACTAGAGGTGAGATCACAAGGTAATTCCTCTAGTCTATTCAATAGGCCTATGTCACTTTTCTCACTAGCATCCTTGGAAGACTTGAGATATTCAATTAGCTCCTTAAGCACCTAGATTCTATATATCAGTGATTCCTTGATTTCAACATAGGAATCTTTTTTGGCAATGACGTAGGTGCATTTCTTTAGATCCTTCATCTCTATCCACTTGCTAAGATATTTATCTGTACTGTCAATATCTTGAGAAATAAGAGAGATGAGGTCTTCTAAATCTTTCTTCATTTTCTTCATCTTCTTTATCTTCTCAACAACCTTTGTAAGAAAGGAAATTCCTTGTGTATGCATCTTTTCAATATAATCTTCTAGCACTTTCCCTTTCATATAGGTTTTCTCTACTTTCTAGATAACAAGATCATCTATGGAAAAGGCTTTTGGGGTTGTTGCGTCAGGAGCAAGAGTGAATTTCCTAACTACTGTGGTCAATTGTTCTACCTTTTCCTTATAATAATCTTTCATCTCCTTTTTCCTGTCAAATTTTTGGACCATGATATCCATTGCAGACTGTAGCTCGCTCTTTTCACCCTCGTGAGTGACTTTTCCCAACTCAACATGAGTCAATTCTTTTTGGGACCACTGAATTTGAGGAAGAGGAGAGTCAATGACCTTCTCAACCAGGTATCTACTATTGATTATGTTTTTATCATCAACTAGACTAAGGGGAATATCTGCATGCCCTAGATATTCAATCTGCTCTAGAGTCAGCCTACTATAGTCCATCATTCTGATTTATTTCATTGTTCTCAAGTCTACCCAGATGTCCTCAATCATGGGCTCATGAAACTAAGTATTTCTTTAGATCATATCCTTCACACCCCTATAGTCAAAATTAGACCTTCTCTTGAACTGCTTCAAGGTAACCAATTGCATTTCCATCTCTATTACCCTTGCTTTGGTGGTAGTCAAAATTGAGTATCTACCAATTTCTATTGGGAACCTAAAATCTAGCTTTTTCAATTCCATTTGCTTATTGTGTACGACAATAATCTACCTACATAGCTCCATTAGGACTAATTTGTCTAATGGAAATTGAGGAAGCATGTAGGGATAGCCTTGGAAAAAGCCAACCTATAAATAGCAAAAGGAGGGAAATTGTAGAAACATGAAGCCAAAGTCATTAATGACCATCTAGGCTTCATTTGATACTCTTTTTTGTTCTAGTTGAGGATCAAAAAGGCAAAAAAAAACTATGAAGAAGGCATCATTTACCCTTTTAAAGTGACAGATTGATCCTTTTAGCATCAGCTGAGGGTAATATGAATAAACTGGGGTGGTTCTTTTCTCTCCTTTAGTTGTCAAACCTAGAAAGGTTCAAATGGAGGCTATAATGTACACTAAGTATGAGGTTATATAGAACTTCAAAGTAGTAGACACTTTTGTCAACTGCTCATATAGAGCATTACTGATCTGCTCACCCCAAAAGATGACTTGTTTCCCTTGGATAATTATTTTGATAAAGGGATACATCCATTCATGGAATTGGGAAGAAGATTGTAAACCTCGTACTCTACTGAGAAGAGTAATTAAGTCACCAACTTCTATGAAATCACTTCTTGAGAAATTATGTAGCCATCTAGACAAGTTGGCTCTGGGAGTCTTGAGCCATCTATTGTTCATCACCTTTTTGCCCTCTCAAGATCTTTTTCATACTCCTTCTATGCCTCAACAAAGTCGATTCTTAGCACTTCGGTAGTAGGAGGGCACATGAAGACTTTATCAATAAATTTGGGGTCTAGTCAAATTATTGTGTTATCACTAGCATCTGACACTGACCTAGTCTCTTTGTTATAGAACTGGGTGCACTGGAGAATGAACTCTATCTGATGCACTACTATAGGGAAAGAGGCAACTAGATAGATGTTGCTCTCAATGATTCTTTTCATCTCCAAGATCGAGTTGGTCATCTTGGTTCTCTCCATGAACTTGGCCATATCCACATGGCTAATTTTTGTATCTCTAATGTAATCAACATTAGAAGTGATTGAGGTGATTGGGAAAACACCTTGGTCTTAGTACTTCATGGCCTTTAACTTCTTCAGAGAAGTTTAAGTCATTGGGATGATTCTTTAATGAGAGGGCACTAGCGAATGAGAATCCTCAGGGGGTACTACAATAAGAATCATGATCGTGCAATTAGGGAAAAATGGACAAATTAAGGAATTTGCACATTGGGTGATCATGACCAAGGAAGGGCACTTGATAGGGCCGAGGTGAAAATAGGTTAGAAAATGAGAGGAAAAAAGGGGAGGAGGCAAAAAATAGAAGGAACAAAAATTTCTCTAGAGTTAGAGAAATTGGAGAAAAAGATGCAAGGGTAGTAAAATTTGCTGCTCTTGCATGTGGGAGAGTCAATGTGCACAAGCAACAAAGTTTGCTGCTTGTGCATGTGGAATAAAGAAAAGGCACAGGTGATAAATTTTTCCACTCATGCATGCTTGGCAAGAAAGAGTGTAAGGGTAGAAATTTTTTCCACCTTTACATGTATAAGGGCAACAAAATTTGCTACCCTTACACTTAGGTCCGGTAGACCTGCACCAACGGAAAAAATTACCAATGGTGTAAGAGAGAAGGGGTAGGGCATTCGGTTAGGGTGGAAAAATTCACCACCCTTATAGGTAGGAAGTTTTGTGGGAGAGAAGGGAGGGTGGTGAAATTCACCACCCCGGCATGGAGGAAGATAAAGTAGATGGATGGCTGACGGGGAGAAAGGGAAGAGGAGAGGGACGCTGTGAGAAGGGAAAGAGGAGAAAGAAAAACACTAGCAAAAAAAACAAAACCAATAAAGAGAAGAATGAAAACCAAGGAAGAGCATGAAAAAAAATGCAAAAACAAGACCTACCTAGAAAATGGCATGTAATGAGAAGTTGAATCCAAAAAAATGCTTCTTCTCGCTTGTTAGATCGTCCAGAGGCAGAGAGCAGGAGGAGGAAGGAAGAAATAAATAAAAATGGGATCAAAAATGGATTAAATGGGGCAAAAATTGGTCCAAACCACTCGATGCATGTGGCCATAAATGCTACACATGAAAAATGAGGTAGTGTAGGGGTGGCAAAATTTGTTGCTCCTACACTAAATTTTTTTCAAAGACATGTAGGGGCAGCAAAATTTTCCACTCCTACATGTGAAGGATATGTCGAGTGAATATTTTGTTGACTAGCTAACTGGCATTCAAAATAGTTCATATCACCATAGCATAGGGAGATTGGTCATCCAGATGTGTAGGTTTACTACATCACAAGGGGACACATCTCTCTTCTCATCAAGGGGAGGTTCCCTATTAAATATGCAGAGGCTATATACTATATAAATAAGCTAAAAGTAAGACATAGGGGTGGGATAAACCATCCATCTCTCTTCTTTTAGAGATGATTCTAATAAATAGAGGAGAAAATCTTGGTGGAAACACTGAAGGCACTTCTCTTCTTTCAGAAGTGTTCTTGCAAGAAACAACAAGAGTTCTTTTAGGTAAGATAAGAAACTAGTAACAAAAGGGTGCAGTAATAACATGATGAAAGAAAACACAAAGTTTCCATCTCAACTACCTAAAGAGTGAGATACAAATAACAATGGGGGCACAAATTCATCCCAAGGTCCTTTACATAGAAACAAAAATGAAAAACACACACTGAAGACAACTATGACAGCGCAAAGTCTAAAAGTAGTTGGCTTCAGGACACCTTCCTTATCACCTCCACTAGTTCTACTTGTTAAATCAAATAAACAAGAATGCTTTCAGAGGATAGACATAAGAACAATCTCCTAAAGTAGCATAGGCTATCATAGCACAAAGTCTACAAGTAACTTGCTTTCTCATTCAATCAAAGAAATATGAACTACAATCTAAGCTCAAAGTCTTAGTAATGTCTTTCAATTTGGGTAGAGTTTTTCTTCTAGTATGGGGAAGATCTCCCTTGTAAAAAATAAGAGATTATAATATATAGCACTCCAATAAAGACTTGGGTGCTTCTTTTCATGAAAAAGGCCCATGCTATAGTCAATTTCTTCAATGCACCTTCAATTCTGTTTGGAGGGACCATGGTGAGAACAGCACATTGCCTCAAGTATGGCATGTCCATTCATCTAATGTCTCTTCCTTGGTATGGATTGTTTGGTCCTTTCTCTGATGTCTACGTAGATATCTAATTCACCATTACTTCATGGAAAAAAAATAGGCTTGCATCCTTGATTTGATGTGCTCAGAAGTCTACTTGATCCACTATTTTACCTACTAGAAATAACTCTTTTGAAGATATTTCTGGTCCTTTGGTCTCGCTCCTCTCTTCATTGCTTAAGTGCTTCTTTTCTCTCTAGTTGAACCATCACTTTAATTAAACTTTCCTTTGGAATCATCCATGTTTCTTCCTTGTCCTTTATAACCCTTCTTGTCTAAGTCTTTGGGGGGTCCTTTTCACGTCTTTGACAAGTGGCAAGTTTCATTGTTATGAAACTCATTGGAAACTTATGAAAAATGGGATCTACAACACGTCTTGCCTGAGCAACTTCAAAAGGGGAACGCAAATGCAAACACTTGTCACATTTTGTTGAGTCATAATAGGATAGGTGAAATATTCTACTTAACTTTTAGAAGCTTTAGAAACCTTTTGAGAGTCCTGTAGAAGATGACACGTGGCGACTTCTGCTCTGCTTTATAATGGACACATGGTATCTTCTATTGCACTTTATCTTTTTCCATCAGGCACCTTTCTATGATATTTTCTCTTCAGTTGAGATTTTCCTTTGCTTTCTTTAGGCTCTCTTCTCAGGTGAATTCATTCAGACAAAATGTCTGAAGGAATTCCTTTGGACAATTTGTCTAAAGGATTCTACTTTGCCTTTTGCCTTGTTCATTTTTTTGAAGGAGTTCACTTTGTATTTTTTTTCTCGTTGCCCTCCACAAGGGTTCTTGGCCTTGGTTAACCACCCTCTACAAGGGCACTTGTTCCTTTGGCTTTGGGGCAACCCCTTGAACCTACCGATTGAACCAACTAATTGAACCAACTTTGGTTCAATAGTTTAATGGTTCAATCGGTTCAATCTTCATTATTTGGCTAAGTCTTTTTGATCTTTTGCACCAAGCGCATTGAACCAATTGGTCATTAAACCCATTGAACTGATTGAATGTTGAACCCATTGAACCGATGAACCAAAATGTTTTAAGGTTCAACGGTTCAAGCTTTTGAGACTCGTTAAGTGCTTGGGGCCATAGATCCTTTAAACGGTTGAACTTTGAACCTTTGACATATGCACATAGCCCTCTGAACCTATGATTCCCTTTACTAAATAAACTTTAAAAAATGAGAAATTTATAAGCCCCCAAATAAATTTTGAGAAGGGAAGAGAGGAATTTTGGCCCTGCAAGCCCAAAATAGCTCATATGTTGTCCCAAAAATAAGAAGACATTTTTTGGGGGACAACAGCTGGCTCTTATTGGGGAACTTCCTTCAATTTGGAAACTTGAAACATAGCTAAGGGGAGTAGAAACTAGAATCTCTAGTGCCTTGAAATGTGCCATTGGGATATGGAGTCATGCTACTCAAAAAGAAAGGCTCCAAAAGAAACAAAAGAACAAAACAAAGTAGAAATAGAAACTATACAAATATACATATGTACAAGTGAACTTATCTGATACTTTAAGAATTGAAGTACTTCAGATGCCACCCATTATGAGACAATGATAATGGCATCTCATCCTGATAAATTAGTAGGAAACCATTTTGTCCCTAGAATTGATGACAAGTGAATGGAACTCTCCACCAGGAAACCACTTTTTGTGTCTTCCCCTTGGTTTTCTCTTCTTCTTGCCTCAAAGCAAGACTTGACTTTTGGTCTAGAAACCCTAAATATTTGCTCTGCTAGCAAAGAGTTCCTTTTCTTGATTTTGATGGGCAACAACATGGCCTAGTACCATAATTTGTTGTTTTGATAGCTTAGCCTAGCACATGTCTTGATTGCCCCCCCTCAGATATCTTAGATTCTTCTTGATTTAGAGGGGAGGGTTCTTCTACACTTATGCTTTACTCCACCAATTCTTTTGCTATTTCATCCCTACTTAAAGACTCAAACAAAATTTGGGCTGCAGGGGCTGCTGTTTGGGTCTCGACACATTTGACATGATCAATTATGTCAAATAGCTGGATTGGACTAGGTACAGGGGATGAGAGTTCTTCCTTTTGGTTTATGGGAGGGGTGGGAGGACTGGCCAGTGAATTTGAAGTAGAAGGTGCAAAAATGTTTGGGATAGTTACTTTTTTAGCAATCGCTAGGTCCTTTGGCTAGATAGGTAGAGTGGCCCCACGCTTAGCAATCAAAATTGTAGGTTGAGGTCGCTCCTCTCTTTCTCCTTTATCAGCTTGTTGAGCTAACTGATTATGGGACTAGGTGAACATAACACATGATCCCTTAGATGCTTCACTTTTACTTCTGGGTTCATCTCGGTAATCCAAGAAATTGATGTGGGAGTCACCAACTAACTCTTCTTGATCCTCCATGAAGAGGCCATCATCATTTTCTTGATTAAACTCAAGTTGAAAATAAAAATCATGCTCTATTTCCAAATACCCAACTACTGAGTTGGCTAGAGGTGCTTCAATGACAAGGTTCCTTTATGGGGGAGGAAGATGATTGGGTTGCCCTTGATGTGCCTGATTAGGGAATGTCTTCCTTGGTACATCTCTGTATGAAGGAGCATATGACATCCCTTGTGCCATTTGTCTTTTGAGGGCTAGCACTTCATTTGCTAGCTTTTCCACCATTAGATCAGTGGTGGATACAGGTGAGTATTTAGAAGATGAAGAGGGTTTATCTCTATTTGGATCTCTTCTTATCTTTCTAGCCAAGATAAGGTCATGTTCTATCTCAGTGGCTAAGTCTTAAGTAGCTTCAAGATCTATGTGGCCAGCACATCTTAGCAAAAAATTCACTTTAGGCAGTTGTGAGTTTATGAAGAAGCATTTGAGGTTCTCGGGTGTGTGTTAAACAACTACAAGAATCCTATTTCTCAGCTTGTCAAATTTAGCAATAAAATCCCTCACAGGCTCATGAGGTTTTTTTTTCATCTACATAAGTTGGGCTAGAAAAGCATGAGCATCTTCTATAGGTTTGAACCTTGCTTCAAACTTGGCTTTGATAGTGTGCTGGCTAGTCATTGATCTAGTCTACAGATGGTAAAACTAGTGTGCAATAGCACCTTGTAGTGTCTCCATGAAAACCCTAATTGCCATGTCTTCAAATTCCATCCCTATCACACCACAAGCTATGGTGAAGGCTGCAATGTGTTCATCAAGTTGGACTCTTCCATCACCAAAGAATTTGGGGAAATTCTTCCTTGAACTGAGTGGCAGCTCATGCAGGGGTGGAGTTAGATTAAGTGGGCCAAATGAGTTACCCTAGGGGCCTTGAACTGCCATGAGTGGATTATGAAAAATAGGGATAACACATCTGAGTGGAGTTGCCAGATTATAGGACAAAAATGGAAAAGAAATTGGCCCTACTTCAGCTTAATGCTTGAGGCTTCAAACTGTGCTTTCTTTTCCAATAGCTCTAGTTTTATAGACTAGATAATATAATGGAGACAGAGGAAGATGGTAAGGCTATAATGATATTGGATAAGACCCAGATGGGAGTCACTAGACTCTATAATGGATAAGGGTAGGGACTACTTGTTCAAGTCCCCAGTCAAGTCACTAAAAACTATTGGGTGAATATTTTGTCGACTAGCTAACTGGCTTTCAAAATAGTTCCTATCACCACAACATAGGGAGATTGGTCATCTAGATGTGCAGGTTTACTGCATCACAAGGGGACAAATCTCTCCTCTCATGAAGGGGAGGTTCCATATTAAATATGTGGAGGCTATATACTATATAAATAAGTTGAAAGTAAGACACAGGGGTGGGATAAACCATCCATCTCTCTTCTTTCAGAGATGATGCTAACAAATAAAGGAGAAAATCCTAGTGGAAACACTGAAGGCACTTCTCTTCTTTCAGAAGTGTTCTTGCAGGAAACAGTAGGAGTTCTTTCAGGTAAGATAAGAAACTATTAACAAAAGGGCATATCAATAGTAAGATGAAACAGAACACAAAGTTTCCACCTCAGCTACCCAAAGAGTGAGATATGAAGAACAATGGGGGAACAATGTCATCCTAGGGTCCTTTACACAGAAATAGAAAAGAAAAACACACATTGAATATAACTATGACAGTGCAAAGTTTGAAAGTAGTTGGCTTCAGGACACCTTCCTTATCACCTCCACTAGTTTTTCTTGTTAAATCAAATAAACAAGAATGCTTTCAGAAGATAGACATAAGAATAATCTCCTAAAGTAGCATAGGCTATCATAGCACAAAGTTTGCAAGTAACTTGGTTTCTCATTCAATCAAAGAAATATGAACTATAATTTGAGCTCAAAGTCTCAGTAATGCCTTTCAATTTGGGCAGAGTTTCACTTCTAGTAAGGGGAAGATCTCCCTTGTAAGAAATGAGAGATTACAATATATAGCACTCCAAGAAAGATTTAGGCACTTGTTTTGATGAAAAAGGCCCATGATGCAATCAACATCTTCAATGTGCCTTTAATTCTATTTGGAGGGACCATGCTGAGAACAATGCATTACCTCAACTATGGCATGTCCATTCATCTAATGTCTCTTCCTTAGTATGGACTATCTGGTCCTTTCTCTGATGTATGTGTAGCTATCCAATTCACCATTACTTCATGGAAGAAAAATAGGCTTGCATCCTTGATTTGGTGTGCTAAGAAGTCTACTTGATCCACTGTTTCACCTACTAGAAATAACTCTTTTGAAGATATTTATGGTCCTTTGGTCTCGCTCCTCTCTTCACTACTTAAGTGCTTCTTTTCTCTCTAATTGAACCATCACTTTAATTGAACTTGCCTTTAGAATTGTCCATGTTGCTTCTTTGTCCTTTATATACCTTCTTGTCTTAGTCTTTGGGGGGTCCTTTCTGCATCTTTGACAAGTGGCAAGTTTCATTGTTATGAAACTCATTAGAAACTTACAGAAAATGGGATCCACGACACATCTTGCCTGAGCAACTTCAAAAGGGGAATGTGGATACAAACACTTGTCACATTCCACTAAGTCATAACAAGACAGGTGACATATTCTGCTTAACTTACAAAAGCTTTAGAAACCTTTTGAGAGTCCTATGGAAGATGACACATGGCAGCTTCTGCTTTACTTTATAATGGACATGTGCCATCTTTTGCTGCACTTTATCTTTTTTTATCAGGCACTTTTCTGTGAGCTTTTCTCTTCAATCAAGCTTTTCTTTTGCTTTCTTCAAGCTCTCTTCCTAGGTGAATTCCTTTAGACAAAATGTCTGAAGGAATTCCTTTAGACAATTTGTCTGAAGGACTCTACTTTGCCTTTTGCCTTGTTCATTTTTCTGAAGGAGTTCACTTTGTCTATTTTTTCTCGCTACCCTTTGCAAGGGTTCTTGGCCTTGGTTCACTACCCTCCACAAGGGCACTTGTTCCTTTGGCTTTGGGGCAGCCCCTTGAACCTATCGATTGAACCAACCGATTGAACCAACTTAGGTTCAACGGTTCAATGGTTCAATTGATTCATTCTTAGTTATTTGGCTAAGTCTTTTTGATCTTTTGCATTAAGCACATTGAACCAATTGGTTGTTGAACCCATTGAACTAATTGAATGTTGAATCCATTAAACTGATGAACCAAAATGGTTCAAGGTTCAACAGTTCAATGGTTCAAGCTTTTGAGACTCATTAAGTGCTTGGAGCTGTGGATCCTTTAAATGGTTGAACTTTGAACCTTTGACATATGCACATAGCCCTTTGAACCTTTGAACTTGTGATTCCCTTTACTAAAAAAGCTTTGAAAAATGAGGAATTTGTAAGCCCTTGAATAAATTTTGAGAAGGGAAGAGAGGAATTTTGGCCCTATAGGCCCAACATAGCTCATATGTTGTCCCAAAAATAAGAAGTCATTTTTTGGGGGACAACAGGATAAAAATGCAGAGGCAGCAAAATTTTCCACTCCTGCATTCTAGATGCAACGGTGGCAATTTTTTTTCTCTTGCATGAAGAAGAGAAAAAATGCACTGATGGCAAAATTTGCCACCCGTGCATGAAAATGGAAGAAATAAGGCTAACTTTGGAAAAAGAGAAATTTGGTCCCCTAGTTGCATGGAGACGATAACAAATTTCACATTTTGAGGGAAATGTAATCAAAAGATGTTAAGAATTTAGATGTCAATTGAGAAAATACGAGAATGAGAAAAACCCGTCTCAAAAAATGAACTTAGAGAGACAAAGGGAAAAATAGAGAAGTTTCATAGGGGGTTGTTCCAAAAATGAGCTGAGCTAATTTTTGGAACAATAGCTAGCTCCTGTTGGGGAACTTCCATTTGATCGAATCAATCAATGGGAGTAGAAACCACTCTCTAAGTGCCTTCATCCAAGCCATTGGGCTATGGAGTCATGCAAAAATAAAAGAAAAACAAATAAAACACAAAAACTATATAAACATATAAGTAGATCCATCTAATTTTTAAGAATTAAAATGTTTCAAGGTAGTGTAAATGGTGTTCCATCTTGATACTCTAGTGAGAAGCTATGCTCACCATAGAGTTGTCGAATGATAAATGGACCTCTCCACAAAGAGTCAAATTTGTTATGCATTCCCTTTGATTCTCTCCTCTTATCCCACAATAAGACTTGATCTCTGATTTGAAAATCATGAACCTTAGCCCTTTTGTCAAAAAGTCACTTCACCTGATTCTGATGTGTCATAATCTAGTCCACCACCATGGTCCGCTGCTCATTCAATTCAGTTAGACACATGACCCTTTTGTCGATCAAATTTTTGAAGGTTGAATCTTCAATTGCTTTGGCTAACCTAAGTGTTAGTAGTTCTAGAGTGATAGGTATCTCAGTATTCAAGCCATATAGAAGTTGGAATGGTGACATGCCTATGGCCCTCTTAGGTGTAATCCTATCCACCCATAAAGCATCAAAAAGTACTTTGTGCCAAGTTCTATGATTGTCATCTACCAATTTCCTGATAATAGTGACTAGTTTCTTATTTCTTGATTTTGCTTGGCTATTTCTTTGTGGGAAATAATCTAAAGTATGGGATAAGGTAATTCCATAATAAAAGCAGAATTGAGTAATTTCATGTGAAGAGAAATAGGTTTCATTATCTGTTACAATTTTGTTTGGCTATTTCTTTGTGGGAAATAATCTAAAGTATGGGATAAGGTAATTCCAAAATAAAAACAGAATTGAGTAATTTCATGTGAAGAGAAATAGGTTTCATTATCTGATACTCTAGTGAGAAGCTATGCTTGATTTTGCTTGGCTATTTCTTTGTGGGAAATAATCTAAAGTATGGGACAAGGTAATTCCATAATAAAAGCAGAATTGAGTAATTTCGTGTGAAGAGAAATAGGTTTCTATTCACATCTATACACCCATTTATAGGCATCTTGATAAAGCATAGGCTAATAGTACTTGGTTCACAAAATTTTGTGCACTATCACTGGTGCAAAAAATGTCCTCCACAGGCCAAATTGTGGAAAGACTCCAAAAGTTTATCTTGTTTTACCTTATCGACACAACAAAGAAATAGCCCATCTAGGTTCCTTTTATATAGACCATTATCCCACAAAACATAGCTAGCAACCTTTAGTTTAACATTCCATTTTTCCTTATAGGAGAGATGAGCGAGACACTCACCATAGGTCAGAAAATGGGTGATTTTAGAAAACTACTCATCAATAGTGGTAATAAAGAGGACCGTAGGCATGTCTCCGATCTCCATTTCTTTATTTTTTTCTCCTTTGAGAATGTTGTCGGCTATCAACTGACAAAGACCCTTTTCCTACACAAGTTTGGTAGGTTTGATGTCTAGATCAAACTCCTGAATCTTGGCAATCCAATTACCCCTCTTTGTACGAAACTCCTGTTGAGTCAAAATGGACTTCGTCATTGTATTAGGCACTAAAACCTTAGTATGTGAGTTCACGATATAAAACTTGAAGTGTTTAACTACTTTGACCACTGCATACACATGCTTCTCCATGTTTGAGTATTTTAGCTTGTGAGCCTTGAGTGGACAACTTATGAAGGAAATAGGAGATTCCACACCTTCTTGGTTCTTTTGAACTAAAATAGCTAAGAGTGTATGTTTAGAAGTGTAACTATATATTTTGAAGTTTTTGGTGTAGTCTAAACAAACCAGAATTGGTGTGCAAGCGATTGCTTCTTTGATGTCTTTGAACGCTGATTTTCCCTCTACAGTCCACTTGAAGGTAGCATTTCCTTTCATCATATTGACAATGTGGAGAGTTTTCTCAGTGAACTCAGGGATGAATCTTTGAAAAAAATTTACCTTTTCGAAGAAAGAGTGAACCATAGTTTTTCTGGTAGGCAGAGTAAGCTCTTGAATGGACTTGACTCTTTCTAAGTCAATTTTAATATCTTCTCAAGATACAATGTGCCTGAGAAGTTTCCCTTCTGTCACCCCAAAGATAGATTTTTTTGGGATTTATAGAAATACCATTTTGATGACAACATTCCAATATTCTTTGTAAATGGTGGACATAGTTATAACAATGCTTGAAAATACCATCAAATCATCCAGGTATGCTATAATGAACTTACCCATTTCATCATTGAAAGTGAGGTCCATCACTCTTTTAAATGTGGCACTTGTATTTATCAGACTAAAAGGCATTCTTTGATAGGCGAAGATGCCCCAAAGTGTGGTGAAGGCAGTCTTATGTTGATCTGCTTTTCCAACTTCAACCTGATTGTATCTTGAAAAACCATCTAGCATTGATAACATCTCTGAACCTGTTACCATCTGTAGAACTTGATCCATGATAGGGAGAGGGTAGTTATCATTTAAAGATAACTGATTCAAGTTTCTAAATTCTATGCAGATTCAAATTTCACCATTCTTCTTTCTCACAGGCACTATATTGGCAATCCATGTAAAGTGATGGATTGGGAAAATTATCCTGGCATCAAGTATTTTTTGTATCTCAGATAAAATGGTACCTAATAATTTTAGATTATATTTCCTGCACTTTTGCTTGTAAGGCACTGAGTTAGCCTTAAGAAGAATGTCATGGTGAATTTCATCAGGCCTGAGTGATTTCAAGTCATCATAGGAATATACTAAGACATCTATATATTGGTAGAGTAGATTAACAAGCTTGAATCTCTCATCAAGAGTGCAACATTTCCCAATGTTCACCATTTTAGGATCTCTCTTGGTTCCCATATTCACTTGATCAAAATCCTGAGAGGAGTTTGAATCTATTCGTTGTTATTTGATGAACCTGTCATGGTTATCAAATAGTTTCTCTAGGGAAACCAAGCCTTTGAGAATCTTATTCCCTTTAAGCTGTAGGAAATCCTCACCTGTGTTTGTGTTTGATTCAGAAGTTGTCTCACATTCTTGAAGTTCACTGCCTTCAAAATGCAGTTGTTCAAAGCTATCTTTTTGCTCTAAGAAGGCAATGATTTGATCATCATTGTTGAATACTTGCCAATGGCTGGCATTATCCGATACACTTGGTCAAAAGAACATTTCAATAGTGTAATTATCTCCTTTAAAGTCTGGGTGGGGAACCAAGAGAGTAGAAAAAATAGCCAATGTATTTGCCCGATCGTTGAATTCTCTTAGAACGGCAGAGATGCTAAAAGCATCAAAATTTTCAATTTGGTCTCAGACTAGATTGCCGTAGTGGCACAATCTTTCATTCTTGGTTTAATAGAGATTCCTTACCTAAAAAACCACCAACTCAACATCCCCCTTAGTATAGAGGAGTTTTTTACCTTTTTCTCTAGCAGCATGTAATCTAAGCAACAGGGATTCATACTCAGTTGTGTTGTTGGTGTTGTTGAACTGCAACTTGTAAGATAAAGGAATAATATCTCCTTGAGGAGATACCAACACAACTATAACTCCTAAATCGATAGAGGCATAGCTACCATCAAATTATAAGATCCATACCTCATTAGACATCACTTTTTCTTTGAAAACTTCTTCATTTGGAGGAAGAGGTCTTACCATGCATTCATTTTACTTTACCGATTCTTCTACTTTGTCAGCTGAACACATTTCCAAGTTATTACCTAAAAGAGTTTCATTGGATGCCTTATGAAATTCATCTGTAGATAGGAAGTAGTTATCCATGCCTAAAGACTCAAATAAAATTTGAGCTTATGGTGCTGATGATCGGGTGACTACATATTTTGCCTCCTTTTCAGGAAGCAATATCTTCATAGTACCTTGAATTGGGATCCTTACCTTAGACAAGTCCATGCTTAGCTCACCCCCAACATCCTTGCAAAAATTCTACCCAAGAAAGATATCGTAAGAGGCTGGGACATTGGCCACCAAAACCATTATTTTTATCCTCTTTTTTGGAAAAGTTGCGAACGCAAATTGGGCATCTTTTATTTGACCAAGGAGTGGGACTTGCTTGTTTTCCATAGAAAAACACCTCCCAAAAGTTTTAGTCAAAGCTATACCAAGGGAATCTATAACCTTGGTAGACATAACATTATTGGAAGCTCCAGAGTCTATTATACAATTACTCAATTTATAACCATTTATTAGCAGGGAAACATAAAAAAGTTCTATTTTCTCGAGAGCAATAGGAGGAGTCAAGACAAGATTATTTGGGTGGATTTATCCTTGGGGGAATCATGAGTGGCCTTTGAATAATCTTGTCCTATGGGGATGGTTTTATTTTTTACATACTCTGCCAACCTATCAAACTGTTCAAGATTGTCTCTCCAATACTCAATCTCAGTCATTTGAATCTTAGTCTTTCTAACATGATCAATTATATCAAATAATTGAAATGAATTTGAGATAAAAGAAGAGGGTCCATCATCTTCATCTTTAATGGGTGTGACACTGGTCTGATAAATAGAGGTGGAAGACATAGGATAGTTTGAGGTACTTACTTTTTTGTTAGTTACCTGATCTTTTGGTTGGGAAGGCAATGGAGTCTCTTATTTAGCAATGGAGACCACCAACTGAGGTTCTTCTTCTACTTTTCCTTTATCAGCGTGTGGAGTTGACTAGTTTTGAGATCTAGTAAAAATAACATAGGATCCATCAAACCCTTCTCCTTTACTTCTAGCTTCATCTTGGTAATCTAGGAAACTGATATTAGAGTCACCAGCTAATTCTTCTTTCTACTCTTTGAAGAGATTAGCATCATCTTGATGGTCCAACTCAGGTTGGAAAGAAAATTTGTGTTTAGCCTCTAGGTAATCGATCACTGAATTGGTAGGTGCTGCTTCAATGGCAAGTTTCCCCTGTGGGGGAGGCAAGCGATTTGGTTGCCTTTTGTTTTGAACAACATTGCCCTGATATTGCTGATTTTGGAATGTTCTCCTTGGCATGTCTCGATAAGTGGGGGTAGACATACCTTGGGCCATTTGATTTTTCAAAGTTATTAGTTAATTTGTTAGCTTTTACACCATAGAATCCATGGTGCCTATAGAATAACTTTCGACAGATGAAAAAAATCTATTTTTATTGGAGTTTTTTTTAATCTTACCTGCCAAGATAAGATCATCCTCAATCTCAGTAGCTAAATTTTAAGCCAATGCGAGATCCATAGGTCCATCTCATCTCAACAAAAAACTTACTTTAGGAAGTTGTGAGTTGATAAAAAAGCACTTGAGATTCTTCGGCATGGGCTGAGCGATGGTAGGAATCTAGTTCCTTAACTTATTGAATTTGGCTATGAAATCCCTCATGGGCTCATGAGGTTCTTTCTTCATTTGTGTAAGCTAAGCTAACAAGGTATGTGCACCTTTAGTAGGTTTAAACCTGGCTTTAAATTTAGACTTTAGTGTATTCCAGTCAGTTATAGTTTGAGCTTGAAGGTGGTAAAATCAATCCGTGGCAGCGCCTTACAGATTTTTTACAAAGAGTCTCACTGCTACGCCTTCATATTTGACATTGATTACACCACATGCTATAGAGAAGGTGGAAATATGCTCATTGGGATGAACCTTCTCATCACCAAAAAACTTGGGAATTTTTTTTCTAGAACTATGAGGTAGTTGGTGTAAGAGTGGGGTCAAATTGAGAGGGCCAAAAGAATTACCCCACGTACCTTGAGCCATTATGATAAGATGGTTAAATGATAGAATAAAAAATCTTGGTGGGGTTAATAAAGATAAAGCCTTACCAGTATTGAGGCTAGAAGCTTCACCAGGTATGGGAGATCTAGCATTGGTAGGAGGGAAGCTCTTAGTTCACTGAAGATGAGATGATGGAGAAATCTTAAAATTAGTCTACCACACTAGCTTGAATATAGGATCAACAATACCCTAAGCTCTTTGGCTGTGTGTGTATGGTGGACCTACCAAAGTGTCAAATGAAAAAGGGACTAAAACTGCTTTAAGTTGAAGCTTGAGGCTTCAAAATGCACATTCATTTCCACAACAGAGTCACCAAAAAGCTGTTGGGTGAATATTTTGTCGTCAACTAACTGATGACAAAATGGGTATATCAACGACAGTACAAGGAGATTTATGCCATAAAAAGTGGAGGTTTACGACATCTTAGTGAGATAAATCTCTCCTCTCATTAAGGGGAGGTTCCCTATGAATCACTTATATGCTATATATGTATATATAAGTAAGCAAAAAATAATACTCAGGGTAGTACAACACCATCCATCTCTCTTTTTTCAGAGATGATGTCTAAAGAACAAAAGAGGGAAGTTCAGGTTGATGGCTAAAAGCATTCCTCTTTTTTCAGGAATGGTATTTAGTGTAGAGCAAAAAATCCCTTGAAGTAGTAACAAAGTCTACAAGGAAACCCACGAAAGCACAAAGTCTTTTGTTGCCTCCTTCACTGATTTTGAACACGCGTAACAATAGAGTGAAACAAAGCCCAAAGTATTCACCTAAAACTACAATGAATAATAGGGTTACCAAGATAAAATTAGCTCAAAGTCTTTCTTTTATCTTTTAGAAATGTCTTTAGATAATTTCAATACACACACTTTGCTTATTAAATCAAACAGATAAGAGATTATCAGGAAAGAAAACATAAGAACTATTTCCTAAGTAACACAAATTACTTCAACACAAAGTCTAAAATAAACTTGTTTCTCATTCATTCGATAAAATATGATTTAAAAGTTGAGCACAAAGTCTCAAGAAGTGTCTCAATTTCAGTAGACTTTTTGCTCTCAATTATCCAGAGATCCTTTATAAAAGAGGTTCCCTCTATATATTGGGAGAAACCTTCAAAATTGGAAAAAGATTAAAATATTAAAATATCTAGTCAAAGATGAGTCATCTTTAACTTTGAGATATTTTATAGATTTTTTATATGTAATTACATATTACAAAAGTGCATGTACTTTTACATGACAAAAGTACATGAGAAGAGAGGAAAAAGAGAGAAGGGAGAAATGATTCAACTCTTGCCACCGAAATTCTTCAAATGAGAATCATACATGGCGATAGATGCCTAAATTCTTATACTGTCTAGCACAATGGTGTTTTTGAAGATCACTCTGGCTCTGATTATAGCATCTTTCAATGTTGTGATTGCTTTGGCATGACTAGCTAACTTGGTTCTTAGATTATCCAGAGTTAACTAAGTATCTAAGATGTTATCCACAAAAGTCATTGAAAATGCTTTCTCTTTGAAATCCCTTTGGATTATACCTTTGAATTATTGAATCATCTCTTCTGTTGAAAGAAATTGATTATCTCTAGAGGTGAGATCACAAGGTAATTCCTCTAGTTTATTTAACAAGTCGGTGTCACTTTTCTCACTAGCATCCTTGGAAGACTTGAGATCTCTGAATAGCTCCTTAAGCACCTGGATTTTGTATATCAGTGATTCCTTGATTTCAACATAGGAATATTTACTTGTAATGATGCCAATGGATATCAAGGTGCATTTCTTCAGATCCTTCATCTCTATCCACTTTTTAAGATATTTATTTGTATTTTCAATATCTTGAGAAATAAGAGAGACAAGGTCTTCTAAATCTGTCTTCATTTTCTTCATCTTCTCTATCTTCTCAGCAACCTCTATAAGCAAGTAAATTCCTTGTGTATGCATATTTTCAATATAATCTTCTATCACTTTCCCTTTTATATAGGTTTTCTCTACTTTTTGGATAATAGGATCGTCTATGGAAAAGGCTTCTGTAGTTGTTGCTTTAGGAGCAAGAGTGAATTTCCTAACTACCACGATCAATTGTTCTGCCTTTGCCTTATAGTAATCTTTCATCTCATTTTCCCTATCAAATTTTTGGACCATGATATCCATTGTGGACTATAGGTCACTCTTTGCACCCTCAGGAGTGACTTTCCCCAACTCAACACGAGAGATGGAATAGCTACTCATGTCAAAAACCTCTAGGGTTACATCATGTGGAGGTTTGGCTATCTCCAAAAATTTGTGCCCCTTTTCGTCAACCATTTTTGAAAGGATCTTTAGTCTCTTGGGGGTCTTAGCTTTCACTGGCACTATCTTACCAGAATCAAAGTCATTTGCAGAGATGGCTAGCTTCTTCTTTTTGGGCATGAAAGTTGACAACCAAGGTGGGAGAGTAAAAACACTTATCGTGGTGATAGTCCCTAATACTGGTGTCACTGGGGTAACGTCTACACTACTAGTGGGAATAGTGGGTGTAGTGGGAGTAACAGGTGAAACTGTATTGACTGCTAACTGGTTAATGGCAGAGCTTTCTCTAATATTGAAATAAGGAGAAGAGAGACTAGAGATAGAACTTGAGGAGTGAAAGATATCTCTAGAAGCACCTTGAGGATCACCAAACATAAATCTAGAAGGAGAGGCAGCCCTAGAAGAAGGAATACTGATGGGAGAAAGAGGTGAAGGAGATACCATAGGGGATTGAGGTGGTGAAGAAGAAATGCCTACGAGTGGCTATGCCCCTTCTTAGGGAGATAGAGGCTTAGTTCTCTACTACTTTGAAGGCCTCTCATCTGTCTCCATCTGTTGTGCTACTTGTTTATGAATGCTTTGTTCTTCAGCCCCCTTAGCCGTTGATTCTAGTTTCTCAGCAACCTTTGAATTTTTAGACACAAAGATGATTCTAAGCTTGTGAGGCCTAGATGGAGAAGGAATGTCACCTTTATTCTTAGTCTTGTTCTCTACCTTCTTCCTTGTTTTTACTTAGAATTTAGCCTCTGATCCTATGATGAATTCCTTCAACGTGATCCCTTTGGCTGCTAGCTAATCATTGGTGTTAGCCAATATTGGTTCCAATCTCTTTCTCAAAAAAGTCAATTCTTTTTGAGACCACTAAATTGGATGAAGAGGAGAGTCAGAGACCTCAGCCAGGTATCTACTGTTGATTATGTTTTTATCATCAACCAAACTAGGGGGAATATCTTTAAGCCCCAGATATTCAATATGCTCTAGAGTCAACCTATTGTAGTCCATCCTTCTGATTTCTTTCACTGTTCTCAAGTCTACCCAAATGTCCTCAATTATGGGCTTATGAAACTAAGTCTTTCTTTAGATCATATCCTTGACACCCTTGTATTCAAAATCGGACCTTCTCTTAAACTGCTTCATGGTAACCAGTTGCATTTCCATCTCCATTACCCTTGCTTTGGCGGCAGTCAAAACTGAGTATTTAACAATTTCTATTGGGAACCTAAAACTTGGCTTTTTTAGTACCATTTGCTTAGTGTGTATGACACTAATTTTCCTACACAGCTCCATTAATTTGTCTGATGGAAATTGGGGGAGCATGTAGGGATAGCCTTGGAAAAAGCCAACCCATAGATAGCAAAAGGAGGGAAATTATAGAAACATGTAGCCAAAGTCATTGATGACCATCCAGGCTTTATTTGATACTCTTTTCTATTCTAGATAAGGATCATAAAAGCACAAAAATACTATAAATAAGGCATCATTTACCCTCTTAAAGTGACAGATTGATCCTTTTAGCGTCTGCTGAGGGTAATATGAATAAACTAGGGTGGTTCTTCTATCTCCTTCAGTTGTCAAACCTGGAAAGGTTCATATGGAGGCTGTAATGTACACTAAGTATGAAGTCATATAGAAATTCAAAGTAGTAGATACTTTTATCAACTGCTCATGAAGAGTGTTGCTAATCTGCTCATCCCAGAAGATGACTTGTTTCCCTTGGAGAATTATTTTGATAAAGGGATACATCCATTCATGAAATTGGGAAGAAGATGGTAGACCTCGTACTCTGCTAAGAATATTAATTAAGTCACCAAATTCTTATATGAAATCACTTCTCGAGAAATTATGTGGCCATCTAGACAAGTTAGCTATGGGAGTCTTGAGCCATCTATTGTTCATCACCTTTATCGCCCTCTCAAGATCTTTATCATACTCCTTATGTGCCTCAATGAAGTCGATTCTTAGCACTTCAGTAGTAGGAGGGCACATGAAGACTTTATCAATAAATTTGTGGTCTAGTCAATTTATCATGTTACCACTAGCATCTAACACTGACTTGGTCTCTCTATTATAAAACTGGGTTGACTGGAGGATGAACTCTATGTGATGGGTTGCTACAGAGAAAAAGGCAACTAGATGGATGTTGCTCTCAATGATTCTTTTCATCTCTAAGCTTGGGTTGGTCATCTTGGTTCTCTCTACAAACTTAGCCATATCCATGTGGCTGATCTCTATATCTCTAATGTCATTGACATTAGAAGTGACTGAGGTGATTGGGAAAACACCTTGGTATTAATACTTCATGGCCTTCAATTTCTTTAGAGAAGCTTTAGTCATTAGAATGAATCTTTATTGAGAGGGCACCGATGAATGAGAATCCTCAGGGGATACTGTAATAAGAATCATGATCGTGTAATTAGAGAAAAATATGCAAATTAGGGAATTTGCACGTTGGGTGATCATGACCAAGGAAGGGCACTTGACAGGGTCGAGGTGGAAATGGGTTATAAAATGAGAGGAAAAAAGGGGAGGTGGTGAAAAATGGAAGGAATTAAAATATCTCCAGAGTTAAAGAAATCATAGAAAAAGATGCAAGGGTGGCAAAATTTGCCGCTCATGCATGTGGGAGAGTCAATGTGCACAGGCAACAAATTTTGCTGCTTGTGCATGTGAGACAAAATAAAGGCACGGGTGGCAAATTTTGCCTCTCGTGCATGCTTTTCAAGAAAAGTGTAAGGGTGGAAAAATTTGTCACCTTTACATATGTGAGGGTAGCAAAATTTGCTGCCCTTGCACTTAGGTTGGGTAGACCTGCATCAATGGCAAAAATTGCCACCTGTGCAAGAGAGAAGGGGTGGGGAATTTGGTTAGGTTGGCAAAATTCACCACCCTTATAGGTAGGAAGTTTTTTGGGAGAGAAGGGAGGGAGGCAAAATTTTCCACTTGAGCATGGAGGAAGAGGAAGTGGATGGATGGCCGATGGGGAGAATGGGAAGAGGAGAGGGATGCTGTGGGAAGGGAAAGAGGAGAAATAGAAACACTAGCAACAAAAACAAAACCAACAAAGATAAGAATGAAAACCAAGGAAGAATGAAAAATAAAATGAAAAAAAAAGACCTACCTAGAAAATGCCGTGTAATGAGAAGTTGAATCCAAAAAAATGCTTCTTCCCGCTTGCTGGATCATCTAGAGGCAGAGAGCAGGAGGAGGAAGGAAGAAATAAATTGAAATCGGGTGAAAAAGGGATTAAATGGGGAAAAAATTGGGCCCAAAAACTTGATGCACATGGACATAAATACCGCACGTGAAAAATGAGGTAGTGTAGGGGCGGTAAAATTTGCCACTCCTACACTAAATTTTTTTTAAAGACATGCAGGGGCGGCAAAATTTGCCACTCCTGCATGTGAAGGATAAAAATGTAGGGGTGGAAAAATTTGCCACTCCTATATTCTAGATGTACGGGAAATAAATTTTTTTGCTCTTACATGAAGAAGAGAAAAAATGCACTGATGGCAAAATCTACCACCCATGCATGAAAATAGAAGAAATAAGGCTAACTCTGGAAAAAGAGAAATTTGGTCCCCTGGTTGCATTGAGACCGTAAAAACTTTCACATTTTTGGGAAAACTTAATGAAAATATTTTAAGAATTTTGATGTCAGTTGAGCAAATACGAGAATGAGAAAAACCCTTCTCAAAAAATTAACTTAGAGAGACAAAGGGCAAAACATACAAGTTTCGCAGGGGTTGTTCCAAAAATGAGCTGAGTTGATTTTGGAAACAACATAACTATATCACTACAATTTTAGGTTAGTGAGGAGTCTTTATAATTATAAAAAAGGTGTTGTTATTTAGAATTAGTAATCCATGTAAATGAAGTAGCAATATGATGATACAATCCTGACATGATATTATTAGGGGAGAGGGTACTGACCCTATAATGATGGGTCCTATGTTGTGAGGAAAACATGATTGGCCATATGGTTTTATAGTAATAGTGGCAACTTGGGTTGGAAAAATGCATCCCATAGTGTTATTATAATCATAAGGTACATTATTATAAACCATATTATTAGTGTGGCTATTATGATCTTGATTATGCTCATTATGATTTTGACCTTGTTGTTGGTTTTTATTTTGCCTCTATCCTTAATTGTGACCATTTTGATTATTTCATGGTGGTGGTGGATCATATCGAGGAAAAGGTTCTTTTTAGATTCCCATATCTTGATTTGTGTCCTGATTGGGGGCCAACTTAATTTATAGTTCACCATTCTCAATAAATTACTTAATAATATGTCACAATTGAACACAATGAAAGTTACACCATTCATTCTCTTTGTGCCAATCTAGTTTTGGCTAATCTTGAGGAAATGCCCTTGATATTGGCCATATAATTAAGTTAGCTATAATGAGATTTTGTAACACTATTTCAATTGATTCTCCTAACTTTCTAAATACTCTAAAATTGTTATGAAATTTCCTTTGAGGTTGCGTTTATAAAGTAGGTAGTGGATTTGGGGGAGTTAATTATACATTTGGAGGAGGCATAGCCTATATCATTTGTACATGTCTTGTTTTAGTCACCCTATTTCCAACCATGTTCTTATTTTTTCTAAAGCCCTTAGGTTTATCCTACATAACTATTTGAGCAAGTGATTTAGTCTGATTAGACAATTGACCTTGTGCAAAAATCTTAACAAGGCCCTTAGCAATAAGAGCCTTCTCAATCTGCACTCCTTTGTTAATAATTTCTTCAAATGAGTTAGCACAAGCTAACCATAGATTATGTGAAACTTCAAGATGTAAAATTTTTACAAAGATATCAACCAACTATTTGTTTGGAAAGTTATGTTGAAAGTAGCTTGCCAATGATCTCCACCTTTACAGATATGCAACAAAACTTCCACCATCACACTGCTTGGCTTTGCATAAGTCAACAAAAATCAATTCATGTTCTATGTTATATGAGAAATAGTTAACAATTTTTTTTGATAAGTCATTCCAATCCACAACTTATCCCTTGGGTAGTTTAATTATCCAATCAAGAGCTTGTCCAGCTAAACTTTGCATAAATAATCATAGTAAGTACTTGCTACTATAAGCAACCTCTTGACATAAAACAAAGAATGCCTGTATGTGCTTGTGTGGATCTCCTTTTCCTTTGTATTTATCAAATTTGGATGCCTCAAAATGAGGTGGAAAGGGGTTTTGGAGAATAGATAAATCAAATGGATATGGGCATATCTCATTGAATTTGTACTTTTTGATTTTATTATTCATCTCCAGTATTTAAATAATTTATTTCATAGAATTCCATTCTCACATTCTTGGTGCATTTGTGGATTGAATAAGATGTTGTTGGGGTGGAATGTGCCCCTAGTTTTGTTGCTTTTGGGGTGGAATGTGCCCCTAGTTTTGTGTGGATATATTGGGAGCGTATATCTTTCAATCCATGGATTGGTTATAATTTGCTCCTTGAGTTGAGAACATAGGCCATTGATTTTTGTATTGTAAAACATTCCTTGAATTTGGTTGTTTTGTAGTTTGTTGGTTTTGGAAATTTCTATGTTTATTTTCCAATTTTTGGGTTGGTTGAAAAGAACTAGCCAAATTGTATTGAGGGATTTCCTCAATTCAAACTGAATGTTTAGGTTTTTGAGTTTGTAAAGTAATAAGAGGTTCTTGATGGTTGTATAATGTATGTTATACATTGAATGGAACACTTTGTAATGTATCTTATGCCTTTAAATTTTCATTTAGATTACCTTGATCCACTATGGTAATGTCTTCATCCAATATTGGTTGCATACTTTCAACCACATTTCCTTGTTATTTAGAAGCATTATTGTGAATTGAAGTGGTCAATAGGGAGTTATTTAAGTCTATGACAATTTGATCTACATATCATTGAATTATTATCTTGATCTTAGCTAGAAGATCTGGATTTGTGGGTTTTGACTCTACTTGCAGTTCCTTTCCTTTGTTAGAAGAAGTTATGTCTATTTGTGTAAAAGCTTGCTCTTTCCATCACTTTTTTCCTTCTCTAACTAAGGTATGTAATTATTTTATAGGAAATTCAGAAGGTAGTCTGGCACTTGATTCTATCAATCTAAGAAGGGATTCATCTTGATTTTCTTGGGGTTGATATTCATTGTAATCATCTTTGGATCTTACTATTGTGGGGATATTATATAAAACAATGGGGTTAACTTGACCATCATAAAATTTCTCATCTTCATAACTAAGGCCATAAGAGGCCCCACTATGAGTGAACCTTTGAGTCATGTCTAAAAGAGTTGTTCTGCATGTTTTACTAACTTTAGACCAATTCCTGGCAACCAAAAAAATAATGCTTTGGATCTCTTTTAAACAAATAACCAAGGTACCAATGAGACTATAAGGGAGGGTGGTTTAAAACCATGAATAATTTATAAGATTTGGTTCACAAGTTTACTCAACCTTTGGTAAAGTTAAAATCATATAGATCGAAAGAAAGTAACATAAATCAAAGACCCAGGGTGAAAACTAGTAAACCAAAGCCTAGATCTTTGTGATACACTCATAATTTAAATGTTAGTTTCAACTTTGACAAGTTGACCCTAGAAATTTAGAGGAAAGCTATCTAAATTATGAATAAGACAAAATGAACTAAGAAAATCAAGATGTAAAAACATATGCAAATCACTAAGTATAAAGCTAAGACTAAATGGGTAGTACAACATCACCACATGATTCTAGTAGGATAAAATATGTTCTAGGACTCAAATCATGAGTGATACATAAGATGACTTGAGTTCACCAAGACGATGATGTGATTTTGAGTCTTAATAAATGACCTTTAATCCAAATAGAAAATTGAACCCAAGTTAAAACAAACTTAGTGAAAAAAGGGTGAACCCACTATGACAGACCAATCCTTAGAACTCAAAAAGGTTTAATTTTGAATGTGGATTATAAATCAAGGATTTAAATAAATTGGGTAAAATATCTAAACTCAATTGGGTAGCATGACTATGCCAAAGTGGATGACATGACACAAAGTTTTTGATAACAATTTGAACAAGGGAAAGGTGAATTCTCCATTTGGATAGCGTAACACTTCCCTTGCTGAAGAAAATTGAGGATAATGTGATTTGGTTAAGTTCTTTTGATTTAACAAGTAGTTTTAGACACAAAAAAATACCATGTAAGCTAATGATAAAAAAATGTCTTGAGTCTAAACTAGCAAGGTATGGTAAAGTGGGGTCTACTAAACTAGAAAGGTTTCAATCATTCTAGGGGAATCAATTACATAATGACTTTCACATTAAATGATGCAAAATACGAGCACAAAAATTGGGTAATAGCAACGTTAGCCAATTGTAAAAAGGTCTATTCCTTTTTACAACCACTACATCCTACTATTTGCTTAGTGTAGTGTGATGTCCAAATGTAGATACGTCCTATGCGCAACTCTAAAGGAGTCAAATGAAGTTAATGCTAGGAGATGAAACCCTAGGACAAAGCTTTCGTAAAGAACTCATGCAAGGTAATGATGTCCCCATTACAAGCCAAGTTTACATAAAAATAAATAAATCATAAAATATAAATACTTTAGGGTCATTTTCAAGGTCACCTAAACTTTGATGATTTTTTTGGGAGTGCTTTAGATGAAATTATTTCTAGGCCTTGTACCAGGATATTTGTAATAAGAATGACATTTTTGATTCCAAGGGTTCCCTATAGGGGACAAATGGAAGAACATACATGTAACATTCCTCTTTTTTCCAAACAAAACCTAAGTAAACAACTATTGCAAACAAGAATTGACAAGTGTGTTCAATTTTAAGCCCAAATTAAATATTTGGTGGTGTTCATTTGATCCCTTGGTCTTAGTTGCAAACTTTAAAAAAATTCACCAAAACATCTAAATTCTTTGTCAAACACCAAAACAAAGCTCCTAATTGATTTTTAAACATGCCAAATGTGATTTAAACATGTTTTTAGTAAATGTCAAGCTTGGTCCTACAGCAAAAATGTTAACATATCTTTTAGCTTTGTAGCTCTTTTTGGTTTGAAACAATGAACTTTAGAAAAATAGCTCTCAGGTTTATATTTTAAGAAAAACACATTGACCAACATCAGTTATTACAATCAATGATGATTACTTTGGCTAACCAAGATCTAACAGATATTGGTTTTGATGACTAATGTTGATTAAGCTAGGTAATTGATGTTAGTCTTACATATTGACATGGGTTAATGTGTAAAACCATAGTAAATAAAAATGGTAAAATAAAGTTACAAAATGATATTCTTTGAGTATGAGATGTGTCTGATCCCACTAGGTGTGCCAAGATGTAGAGAGGATTATAAATCAAGTTAGTCAAGCATTAGTCCATAAATAATGAAACATGACTAAAGAAATAACTAACCATGCCTATCTATTCCTATGGAAACTACAAAGGATAACAAGAAATAAATGAAAGAAATCAACATCATATTAATTTCCCAAATGGATTCACCATATCCATGTGGCTCAAAAGCATGTTCTCCCTTGATCAAGCATCCTTGTCTTTGTCAACAATGGTGTTAAGCTCCTCTAATGCCTCAAGAACACTCTATAAATCCTAGGCTCACACATCTTAATCTTGAGATGGATAGTCATGGTTGATCCTAACCAATCTCAAAAACCTATAAATAGAGAGGCCATGACCTTGAAAGAAGGGGCATTGAAGAGGCATGGTTGACCCACAATCCTAATATTTGTGGCATTCATGGCCTGGGAATGTCTTCCCAAGAAATGATGTCACTTGATGATGTAGTTAATAGGAATCAATTTTCAAAAAGAAATATTAAACAAATCTCAAGGAAAATCCACTTAAGATCTTGATTTAGATTAATTAGCCTTAAACAAGGTTAATCAAAATTTGCATAATTATTTAAAAATTGGCCCTCAATTAATCAAAATGGTCATAAAGTCATATTACTAGGTCATAATTTGATTATAGAGGAACTAAAAGGTGATGTTAGATGTATTGGAGCTGTATTTTCATTTAGGATGTTACCAATACCAAATAACAAAGGTACGTGACATGTACCAATGATTTATAAGAAAAGAGTGATCCAGAGCACTAAATGGTGAAATTATTTATTTGACTCAAAATGATCTGATCAAATTTAGCTAGCCCATAAAATGCATTGCCCTATATAGGGATAATTTGACCTAAACTTCCACTTTTAAGTGACAAGTTAAAACCATTTAAGGCATTTTATAGATTTTGACCTAAAATGTGCATTTGAGTGCAATTCAAGTAAGATTGACAATTTCAACACAAATGTTATTAGAAATTGGATGTCTACAAGTCATACCAACCATATAATGATGCCTATGAACCTAAAAAATAATATTATGAGTCTTGCGATGAGGAATCAAATGTTTAAATGAATTATACACAAAGGTATTACAATACAATCTATAGATTTTTGTAGACTAGAATGAAACAAGTTAAAGTTGGTCCTGATCCCCATCATTACCCTCCTGTTGATTCATTTTTTCCACCTTATATCAAGTATTTATTGGCATATATATACCATAGTTACTAGTTAACGAAGATGAAATGATAACATGGGATGATTAGTATGATGTGCTCCTTGACCATCTCATGGAATGGTTGAGAGGTGCTACTCAAAATTATATGTAGAAGTTAGAGACATTTGAAGAAATAGAAGGAACTCATTGGGAGGTCAAAGAACAAATGGACTTGGAAAAGAAGCGCCTTCAATTCTCAATAGATAGGTTAAGTATGTGGGAGGATAAATATCTCAAAAATAAAAATGATGTTGTTGAAGAAACTTAAGGAGACTATTGTCAAGATGTAACTCCTACTTATGTAGATGTTTGTCCTTTTAATTAGCCTAAAAAGTCACTTCCATCTGAGATTACTAGTGCTTTTCTCTTTCCTAAATCCACTCATATGCCTTCTCCTTCACATCACACTCCATCTCCAATTCATCATCTCCCCATCACATCTCATCCTTCACCTCATATTCCATATTTTTCACATGAGCCTAACCATCAACCTTCCACCTCACCCCTTCTTGAGGAAGAACCCATCTTGAGAGAAGTAAGTGAGGAGGATAAAATCCAAGCCATGGTTGACCAAGAGGATGTCATGAGTGACTATGAGGAAAAAATAGCCATAGGGACTCCCTTGGTGAAAAAAGGGCAATCCTACCTTCTTAAATAAAGAGAAACATATTAAAGACTATTTTGTAGTTGTCCATGAGGAATGTGGCCAAGACTTGAAGAAAGAGGTGTTTCAAGAAGACTCTATGTCTAATCATGAAGTTATGGATGACCATATCAAGCATGAAGTGTAGTGTAATATTAAGGAGGAAGGTTAAGTCACTCCTCAAGAAGTTTTAGTCCTAAGAGAGTCTCATTAAACTAAGGTAGATGAAATAACTATTAAGGATTACATTCATGAGGAAGATGATTTATGGCAAAATTTCAATGCCATATGCAAGGAATTTGATAAGTTGGGTAAAGCTCTTCCTTCTCTAAAAGATTTTATATATGATGATAAGTTTTTTGATGAGTCTAATAAACATGATAATGTTGATAATTATTCCATAAAACATAAAGATGAAGGTCATCTTGTTGATCAAGAACCTATTATAATGAATCCATTTGATGATGCTAGTGTATAATCAGTTGTAGATATGGATAATGAGATGTAGATATTTTTTTACCTAAAAGATATTCAAGGGTTCCATCCAAGGTAAAACCACATTTATAGATATGGGAACATAGTGAAGGAAATATTGATGCTCTTAAACATTAAGTACATTCTATCAAGGAGGAGAGCAAGGTTGACATGACTATCATATCTTCAAACTTGCGAATTAAGATTCAAGTACATGAGAAGGTATGCATTATTAAACCATCATTGGAGTTCATAATTGAGTAGACATTTGAGATAATTGAGGTTGTTTGGATGCAAGAAGAGTTCATTTCCATAGCTAGCATGTTTGGAGATTATTAGTTCTCATTGAAAATAATGTCAATGAAGTTGGAAAACACCATTAAGATGGGGGCATCAATGTCAAGGACAAAAAGTCTACATGCCTCTTTCATTCCCTCATGTCATGAAGCAAGAGAGTCTTCAAGATTCCCTTTGATCTAGGAGGGAATGTTTCTTTAAGGTTAGTTTTTATTTGAGTTTATTTAGTTTGGTTTTTTTGTGTTTCATAACTACTCATAAATCACATGTGTGTTTCTTTCTTTGTGTTTTTTTTTTTCTATTTTTTTTAATTTAGTATGTTGTCAAGGTAATTTATGTGTCAAAATCATATACTTGTGACTCCATAACCCAATGGATAGGATTAGGCAACTAGTCATGGCATAATAAGCATACCACCCTTAGGAAATCACTAAGAATGTTAACCATTTTTATGAAAGGCCAAAATGGGTCAACCCCCTATAGTTAGGATCTTGTATAGGGGAGTTTTTTCATGCCATAGGGTATGTTGTAGTTCATTTAATGTCATATCATATGCCATTATATATTTGGTCATAGTCTAGCTTAGTCCTTGTGTCATTTGGTATCTTAAGGGTCATTTTATAGTGATATATGCAAGTGGAAGTTTTTCATGGTGTCCAAATAGTCAGGATCATAGAAAGAGTTTGCACAAGCTTCAATAAGTTCATTCAATATTTTAAAGATTAAGTATTAGCTCAAGCACAGGCCTAAGTAAACCAGGCCATCACCATGATGCCATCCATAAATTAATGGACCATATCACTTATGAATTTTATATATTCACCTATAAATCCTCATGAGATAGAGGGATAGAGTAACATGGAGCTCTTCATGCCAAGAAAATGCTATGAAAATTTCATGTCTGTGCATGTTCTCTAGCTCAAATTATGGAGATTTAAAGTTGGACTTACAGAGTAGAAAATTCATTTAAGCATCAAGTTAGAGATCTATAAAGTAGCCACTAATATTCAAAAGGTCCTTAAAGAGTTTAAATTTGATCAAAGTCTGATGGTCTACATGAGCTTGCATACTAACACTTAGATCTAATGGTTCATGCTAGGTGAAAAAGGTCAAAAGGTCCCTAGGTTAAAATTCCTTAAAAAACTATAGGTTAGACAAGATCCAATGGTGTGAGCTCAACTAACAAGAAGGTTTATCTAATCTAGATCAATGATCAACATTCAATTGTACCAATGATCCAACAGTGCATAAAAACTGATAGGAAACTGGTCCTAATGAGATATATGGCTAGTATTCACTCATACATCTTGATCCAATGGTGTGAAAAAAAGTCAACATGTCAAAGGATATTCATGGTATAAAATAAAAGGCCAATGTTCCTTCATACATCTTAATCCTATAGTGTTTAAGAGGTCAAAAATTTAGGATCTAATAGTAGGATTTGTTAGACCAATAGGAACAAGATAGCTTGGAGCAATTTGATTGGTTTGAGATGGTTTTCAATGGACAAAGTCAAACTAAGGAACCATTTTTTACTAGAGCAAGATGGTATTATAAGAATAGATTAGAATTGAATGAGAAATGTGGTAAGGGAATGACACATGGGAAATTATGTAGGATCAAGGATTCTGTAGCAAAGTAATTTCTTAAGACTCATATGCCACCATAAAAGCTTAGTTGAAGACCTGAGATGAAAAATGACTACCAAATGTAAAAAATAAAGTCCAAGAAAGTAATGAATGATTATAGATAATGAATATAGGTGTCTATAAGATAGATATTAGTTGGTAAAAATTTTGTGACTGTCATAACATATGTGTTGACTCTCCTAATTTAATGTCAAATTCTTGAGAGATGATCCATGATGAAGGTAGTTTCACAAATGCTAGTTGAAGAATATCTACATCATTTTGGAGAGTTTATCATGGTTTATATAGACATTTATCTTGGGAGACATTCATGGTCTATTTCATAATCTAATCTCCTTCAATGTAATGAATTATTGATTAGACATGTGTTATAGTCATCATTGAACTTCATTCTTTCATGTTCTTTCTAAAATTCTATAAGTAGCTACCATTTTGGCGTTTGTAATCAAATACCACCCCATATATGATGAAGCCCTACTATTTTAGACATTGTGCTTTAACTTAGAATAATAAATGAAATTTGGTTCAAGTTCATACATCATATTGTCAAAATATGTGAAGAGATCTATAATGAATAGTTAAGTGATATCTATCTATCCTTGCTTTCTCTCAATCCTCCCATATTTGATGTAAGTGATTTCAGCCTAACAGGTCATAAGAAGTTTTGTTAAATGTATGAGTTTATTTTAAGTGTAAAAAAAACTTTGGTATCTATAATTGATCTATATTTTCATTCACCTGGGATAATTTTCATGCATCTCACCTTCATATTAAAATAATGATGCTAATGCATTCTAGGACTCTTAGGGTATTGTTGTAGGCATTGTCTCTTTGTGAAAGAGGTATGATAGTCTTATGAAAGACCTTATAGTGTATCAAATCCTTTAGGGTAGGTTTAATTCATGTAATCTCTAACTCTTTTCCCTAGAAGTAATTAGTTGACATAGATACGAGCATTTAAGGATACATTCAGGGAGCTAGCCCTTAAATCTAGAGGCTCATTTCTAATATAGGTACACCCAAATACTTGGAAATGTTCCCATGTTACCCAAATCTAGAATAATCTTGAAAAAATTATTCTAGGGTGAAATATTTAGTGACAATAGGCCCTAAAATAATAAACTAAAACATCCATCTTAGATTTTTATGAGGGAAATGTGACTAGATTTGGTATTCCAGCTACCATCATCTCAAACAATGTTATGGCTTTAGTTAGGACTAGAATCATTAAGTGGGTATTAAAGCATAACATCTATTTGATTACATCCTCAAATTATTACCCTCATAGTAATGGTTTGGTTGAGTCAACCAACAAAAACTTGATCTTCATCATCAAGTGAACCATGGAGGAGAATCAAAGGACTTGACATGCATGAATTAAAGTAACCTTTTGGACAAACTTAATAATGTCCAAAATGGTAATTGGAAACTATCCCTTCATGTTGGTTTATGAGATAGAATCAAGGATACCTATGTCACTATAATAACCCTCATTAGATCTCTCCCACCAATTATAGCTAATTAACAATGATCCTATGGTGTTGAGACTAGATGAACTACTAGAGCTAGAAGATACCATAGAACAAGTGATGCATACTTTAGAGCTTTAGAAATCTCAAATGAAGAGAACATTTGATAATAAGGATATTGATAAGAGTTTTTAGGAATGATACTTAGTGCTGAAGTGGCACATGGATAGAGAAAAAGTTGGGAAGCACATAAAGTTTGATGCAATATGGAGTTGTTCTTATGCCATCATAGGCTATAAATAGGCCAATGCTTTTAATCTCTTAAATTTGAATAGAGAAGGGATACCAATTATAGGCAATGGGATTCATTTAAATCACTTATTTTGAATTGATTTTCATTTTATATATATTAGTCTATTTGCATTTTATTTCCTCTAAGTGTTTCAACACATTATTTTAGTCTTTTCTTTCCTTAAGTACTTTTATGCATTTGTTTCTTTCCTTGCTTTCTCTTTTTGATTAAAGGTGAAACTTAGTTTGATTATTTAATAATGGGTTTAGGAGGTTGTAGCTGGGTTATACTTCAAAATTAAGAATTTTTAAGCTTCTATGACTCCATGCCCAAATAATTATTTCTAAGGTAGCTAGTCTAAGTGCTTAGCAAGAAAGCAACCCATAGAGGTTGCCAGAATGTTGACTATTTTAGCCATTGTAGAGGATCAATAATAGAACTCAGTTTAATAGCTCAATATATCTTATGGATTTCAAGGTTTAGTCCAAGTTCAACAAAAAATGGCTAAGTCATTTGACTTAGAAAGTTTGTAGAAAAGACTAGTCTTTGTGTTTTTTTACAAGAAATAAAGTCAAAGAAGATGTTACAAAGCCTTTAGAATTTTTGTTTCAAAACACAAGTGCTAAATAGTTCATGAGAATTTGTCTAAGTATTTATTATTCATTGAAATTATAGATAACTAGTTGAAACTCTTGTTTTGAACAAAAGTTAAACAAGACTAAGGCAAAATTTAAAAGATTTCATGCCTTAGTCTTGTTTAAATTTTGCCAAAACCATGTGTTAACATTCTACAGCTTGAGGCATGTTTGCAAGTCCTTTATGACTTAGTTTTTATTCAAATTTATCAATGGAAAATGATGTCACCAAAGTTCCAAAGCTGTGGGTTAGTGGGATGCTTACACATATCATAATCTTGATGACCTAATATCTCAAAGATGTTTGTAAAATGTTGAATACATTGGTTAAGTGAGATATAAGGATGATACCATGTGGTGAAATCTCATTTCTCCACATACTCAAGGTGTTCTATACAATCCCAATAACATGTCAAAGGCCCTAGTTAAGTAGGAGGATGCCACATGGCATAATCTCACTTCACCTTGATATAAATAGGTTGAGTAGGGTCATTAGTCACAACAAGGCTCTAATCTAATTAAATTTTTCCATATAGTGGTCTCCTAAGGCATCAAATTATCTAAACATGGGGATCTTAATACAAATCAAAGGATGGCACATGAACACTTATCAATCCATGTCCCATAAGATTGATAAGCTTAGAATGAAATTGGCATGTAGCCAACTAATGAGGATCCCTAGGCTCCAACCTCCTATCAGATCCTACAGAACCTAAGAACTAACAATATCCCATCACATGGAGGTGGTAAGAACCTAATGCATAAATTATGGGTGGTAAGCAAGGGATGTGGTGACCAAGTCAATATATAACAAGGACACCAAGTAATTAAAGAGCAAGAAGTTGCCAAATGGCCCATTTGGTAGATGCATAACTTTACTCAAAATAACTGGGGAGATGACACATAGAGTTCATAGACTATGGTTAGGGATAAGTGGATTAAAGAGTGATGTAACCAAGTAATAAGAGGGATAGTGAATGAAGCTATGCCATACCATCAATGCACTATCTTAGATTTGATGATCCACCTGGCCATCAAAATTGTCAGAGGATGAGTTTCAATTTCACACCCATTTTGATCTATAGGATCAAGTGCAGATCAGTTTCTCACCTAATAAAATTTTAAAAAAGTGGAATAATTCAAAGCAAAATTTAGTATCAACACCTACCAAAGTATGACATGCACATTGGGATTAAGCACAAAACATATGGGATAAGGAAGAGTATTAAATATTAAATATGGCATGGAAATCCATAAAATTCATCACTAAAAGTGAAAATGGTTGAGTTAAGCAAAATCCTCCAAGGCAAGTAATCCCAAGATATTTTTAGTTACATCCCTATACACAAAAGTGTTTAAATTTAGATATATTAGTTGAATGATTAAATATTGGTTATTGTATAACTAATGAGATAAAGAGGATAAACTAATAGATGCAAGATTGAGGCTCACCACCATACCTTTAAAACCTAATTAGGATATCAAATTAATTTTGGATATCCATATCTAATTGTAGAGAGTTTATGTTTTTGAGTTTTTGATGTTCATATATTTCTTTAATCTATATTCTCTATTGTAATTAATAACCCATGGGATTCTTATTACCTATAAAATTCCATGTCTTACCTTGTAAAATACTCAAAATTTATAGGTACAATAATGCTACCAAAGCTTGCCCTCCACAAGACTTTTACCACTTGAACCTTATATTTTAATGAGAATTGAGTTTGCCTCCCTTCATTATATTGCATTGTGTGTCTAATTTATGTTTAATGATCTTTATCTTTGGATGGCCTTCATCCCTTTCATTATTGTCCATTCCTAGCACCTCCATGCAAAGTTTGAATCCCTTTTGTAGGTGTTAGTTTGTACATAGGTCTATACGGACATGACCTATGGATCATTTTTCATCCCTCTTGATGTTATAATTAATCATGTGCCTTTGTAAAAAAATACTTATGCAATTTAAGTATTCATATTGGAGTTTTCTTGATATTTCCTTGTTCTATGTAATTTGTAGTATGACCTTAAAAACCTATAGAGTTCTCTATCTAGTATTGGTGCATCATCATCTTTATATTTTAGCATTCTTCCTCCCTTTTCTTACTTAAAATATTTTAGACTTAGGAATAGTTTTATATTTCTTTTTAGCTATTTTAGGCTTGCATGTTGATCCTAAATAAGGTGTATTTAGATTATAAGGAATTCATTCTTATTTAGAGGTACATCCCAAGGAGCAAAAGGGTCCCATAACCTTGGGGATGTTCCCATTGTTCCACTAAACCAATTCTTTCAATTCATTAGGTGTGTTGGGTGAATATTTTGTCATCAACTAACTAATGGCAAAATGGGTATATTAACCACAACATAGAGAGATTTACGTCATGAAAAGTGTGGGTTTACCAAATCTAGATGAGGTAAATCTCTCCTCTCATCAAGGGGAGGTTCCCTATGAATATTTATACACTGGATATATATATATATATATATATATATATATATATATATATATATATATATATATATATATATATATATATATATATATATATATAAGTAAAAAGTAACACATGGGGTGGTATAACAGCATCCACCTCTCTTTTTTCAGAGGTAATGTATAAAGAACAAAAGAGAGAAACCTTGGTCCTTAGCTAACAACATTCCTCTTCTTTCAGGAATGGTATTCACCTTGAAGCAACAAATCACCTGAAGTAACAAAGTTCACAAGAAAAATCACGTAAGCACAAAGTCTTTCGTAGTCTCCACCGATTCGGAACAAGCGTAACTGTAGAATGAAATGAAGCACAAAGTCTTTGCCTAAAACTAAAAAATATAACTGAATCACAAAAATAAAAATAGCTCAAAGTCTATCTTCTACTTTTTAGAAATGTTCTACGATAATATTAACACACCCACTTTGCTTATTAAATTAGATAAACAAGATATTACCAGGAAAATAGACATAAGAACTGCTTCCTAAATAACACATATAATTTCAACACAAAGTCTGAAATAAACCTGCTTCTCATTCATTTAAAAAAATATGATTTACAAGTTTGAGCACAAAGTCTCAAAAAGTGTTTCAATTTTGGTAGAGTTTTTGCTCTCTATTATCTAAGATCCATTTACAAAAGAGGTCTCTACTATATATAGGGAGAAACCTTCAAAATTAGAAAATATTAAAATACAAAAATATCTCAGTCAAAGATGACTCATCTTTGACTTTAAGATATTTTTCCAGAATTTTTACATGTAATTGCATATTACAAAATTGCATACACTTTTCACAAGACAAAAGTGCATAAGGAAAGAAGAAGAGAGAAAGGGAAAAAGCTTCAGTTCTTGCTGCCAGACTTCTTCATATGAGCATTATACATAGCAATAGATGCCTAAATTCCTATACTGTCTAGCACAACCGTGTTCTTAGAGATGACTCTGGCTCTGATTAAAGTGTCCTTTAATACTATGATGGCCTTAGCATGGCTAGTTAACCTAGATTTTAGATTATTCAAAGTTAATTGAGTGTCTAAAATATTATCCACAGAAGTCATTGAGAAGGATTTTTTTTCAAAATCTCTTTGAATCATCCGTTTAAAACCTTGGATCATTTCTTTAGCTAAGAGAAATTGGTTATCTCTAGAAGTGAGGTTGCAGGGCAATTCTTCCAGTTTATTGAGCAAGCTTGTGTCAATCTTCTCACTAGCATCCTTGGAAGCTTTGAGATCCTCAATTAAATCCTTGAGTACTTATATCTTGTATATCAATGACTCCTTGATCTCAACATAAGAGTCCTTGCTGAAGATAACACTGATAAATATCAAGGTGCTTTTCTTTAGATCCTTCATCTCTCTCCATTTGCTAAGATATTTTTATTACTGTCAATATCCTGAGAGATAAGAGAGAGAAGGTCATCTATATCTGCCCTCACCTTTTTCATTTTGTCCATATTTTTTGCAACCTCTGTAAGTAAGGAAACTCCCTGAGTATGGATTTTTTCAACGTAGTCCTCCAGGATTTTCCCTTTCAAGTATATTTTCTCTACCTTTTGAATGATAGGGTCATCTATAGAGAAGGCATCTAGAGTTGCTGCTTCAGGGGGAAGAGTGAACCTCCTTATTACTACCATCAATTGTTCTATCTTGGCGTTGTAATAATCCTTCATCTCTTTTTCTTGGTCAAATTTATGGACCATAATGTCCATAGCAGACTGAAGATCACTTTTCACACCTTCGTGAGTAACTTTGCCAAGTTTAACATGAGAGATAGAATAGCTGCTCATTTCAAAACCCTCAAGGGTTGCATCCTATGGAGGCTTAGCTATTTCTAGAAATTTTTGTCCCTTTTCCTCAACCAATTTTGAGAGGATCCTTGGCCTCTTAGGAGCCTTAGATTTCACTGGCACTATTTTACCAAAATTGAAGTCATCTGGAGAGATGGATAACTTCTTTCTTTTGGGTGTGAAAGCTAACATCCATGGTGGGAGAGGAGAAGTACCTGTCATGGCAATGGTTCCCTTAGCTGGCATTACCGTGGTAACTTTTACATTTCTAGTGGTAACAGTGGTCACAGTTAGAGTAACGGGTGAAACTGTACTGACTACTGATTCTAGCTCTTGTGGAAAACTTTATCCCAGATTGAAAGAAGGAGATGAAAGACTAGGAATGGATCTAGAGGAGCGAAGAGTATCTCCAGAAGTGCCCTGAGGATCACCAAATATAACTCTGAAAAGAGAGGCAGCTCTAGAAGAAGGAACACTAATAGGAGAGAGAGGAGAAGGAGATGCCACAGGAGATTGAGGCAGAGAAGGAGAAACACTCTTAAGTAGTTGTGCTTCTTCTTGTGAAGGTAGAGGCTCAATATTTTGATGTTTTGACAATCGCTCTTTTATTTTCATTAGTTGGGTTACTTGTTCTTAAGAGCTCTGTTCTGCAATTCTTTTAGCCACTACTTCTGGCTCTTCAGTAGTCTTTGATTTTTTAGAAACAAAGATGATTCTAGGCTTGTGAGGCCTAGATGGGGAAGGAACATCACCTTTGTTCTTGGTTTTATTTTCTACTTTCTTCCTCATCTCTGCTTGAAACTCAGCCTCAGATCTCATGATATATTCTTTTAGTATGATCCCTTTGGTTGTTAACCAATCATTGGTGTTAGTCAATATTGGTTCAAATCTCTTCCTCAGAGAAGTTAGTTCCTTCTGAGACCACTGAATTAGAGGAAGAGGGGAGCCAAAAATCTTTTTAGCCAGGTACCTGCTATTGATAATGCTCCCATCATCAGCCAGATTGGGGGAAATCTCTATAAGCCCTAAATACTCAATTTGCTCTAAGATCAGCCTGTAATAGTCTATCTTCTTGATTTCTTCAGCTGTCCTTAGGTCTATCCAAATGTCCTCAATCATGGGCTCATGGAATTGAGTCTTCTTCCTGATCTTGTTCTTGACTCCCCTGTAGTCAAATTTGTCCCTTCTCTTGAACTAATTTAGAGTGACTAGTTGCATCTCTATTTCCATGACTTTCGCTTTGGCTGTTGTCGCAATAGAATACCTACCAATTTTGATTGGAAACTTGAAACCTAGCTTTTTTAGCTCCATTTGCCTAGTATGCATGACAACCAGTTGTTAGCAAAGTTCCATTAGAACCAACTTGTCATAAGGGAACCTGGGGAGCATATAGGGATAGCCTTGGAAAAAGCCAACCCAAAGATAGCAAAAGGTGGGAAACTGAAGGAACATGTAACCATAGTCATTGACTACCATCTAAGCCTCATCTGATATTCTCTTCTATTCAAGTTGAGGGTTAAAGAGGCATAAAAATATGACAAAGAAAGTGCCATTTACCCTTTTGAAATGATGATTTGATCCTTGCAAAGTTAGCTGGGGGTAATATGAGTGGACCGGGGTGGTCTTTCTATCCCTTTTAGTCATTAAACCTGGGAAGATTTGCATTGAGGTAGCTATGTACACAAGGTACGAGGTCATATAGAACTTGGAAGAAGTCTATACCTTGATTAGCTACTCATGAAGGGCATTGCTGATCTGCTCACCCTAAAAGATGACCTACTTACCTTGGAGGGTGATCTTAATAAATGGGTACATCCACTCATGGAACTGTGAGGAAGATGGGAGGTCTCACACTCTACTGAGAAGGGTGATCAAGTCACCAACTTCTTCAATGAAATCACTCCTCAAGAAGTTTTACAACCATCTAGATAGACTAGTTCTGGGTCTCTTTAGCCATTTGTTATTCATGACTTTTTTTGCCCTTTCAGGGTCCTTGTCGTACTCCTTTTGGGCTTTTATGAAGTCAATTTTTAGCACTTCAGTAGTGGGAGGGCACATGAAGACTTTGTCGATGAACTTAGGATCCAGTTGAATTATCACATTACCGCTGGCATCTGAGACTGACCTTGTTTTTTTATTGTAGAAGTGGGCACATTAGAGGACAAACTCTATATGATGTGTTGCCACTGGGAAAGCGGCAACCAAGTGGATGTTGCTTTCAATGATCCTCTTTATTTCAGAGCTTGGGTTCGTCACCTTCATTCAATCCATGAACTCGACCATATCCACGTGGCCAATTTTGGTGTCCCAAATGTCATCGACATTAGAGGTGACTAAAGTGATCGAGAAGATGCCTTGGTACTTGTACTTCATCATCTTTGCCTTTTTGGGAGATATTTCAGACATTGGAACTGGTCTCGATCAGACAGGTGTTGATGAACAAGAGCCTTCAAAAAGCACTGCAGCCATGATCATGCAATTAGGGAAAAGGGAGTGAGCTGAAGAATTCACATATCAAGTGATCATGACCACAGGAGGATACTTTAAAAAGGCTGGGTTAGAAAAAAGGTGAAAAAAATGAGGAAGGGAAAGAAAGGAAAAGACAAAAAATCCTCCAGAGTTAGAAAAATATAGAGGAGGAATGCATGGGTGGCAAAATTCACCACCCCTGCATGAAGAATATATAAGGTGTAGGGGTAGTGAATTTTTCCACCCTTGCAGATTAAAGAAGAAGGTGTAGGGGCGGCAAAATTTGCCGCCCCTGCATGGCAAGTCAGCATCAGTGGCAAAATTTGCTGCCGATGTAAAAAGGTGCACAAGGTGCAGGCAACAAAATTCACTGCCTGTTTAGGTTAGGTGATAAATGAGGGCCGAGGCATGGGTGGTGAAAATTGCCACCTGTGCAAGTTTTGAGTGGAAAAAACTATGGGTAGAGGTGAGGGGTGGTGAAACCACCGCCCTTGAAAGGCAAAGAAGAATAGGAAGGCCGATGGGGTGGGAGATAGGAAAGACAAAAAGAAATGCAAACACTCTCATCAACATCAAAAACCAAAAATGAAGCTAAGAAAAAGAAAGGAAAGGAAAACAAATGCCAAAAACAAGACCTACCTGTAAAGTCGCATGCGTAGCAAGCTCAAATCTATAAAAATGCACTTCAACTCATTTGTTAGATCACCCAGATGCAAAAGGCAGGAGGAGAGGAGGAAGAATGAGAAGAAATGAGGCCCAAATTAGATTATATGGGGTGAAAAACAACCCCAACAACCCACTACATGTGGCAATAAATGCCAGGCATGGAAATCGAGGGCATGTAAGGGTGATGAAAATCACCACCCTTGCAGGTCAGTTGAAGGTTTAGATGCAGGGGTAGCAATTTTCACTACTTTTGCAAGTCAAGATGCAGGGGTGGAAAAAATTTCCACCCTTGCAAAAGTGGCAAAAATTGCTGCCCTTGCATATGAAAGGAAAAATGCACTAATGACAAAAATTACTGCCCGTGCATAGAAATAAAAGGAAAAAAAACTAACTCTGAAAGAGGTAGAAATTGGTCCTCTAAACACATCGAAACAGTAATGATTTCAAATTTTTTTTAGAAAATGGGATGAAAAGACATTACTAATTTCAAATGGTATTAGTTGGATCAAAATGAGAATGAAGAAAACCCATCTTGAAAACAAACTTAGAGAGATGAAAGATGAAATGGACAAGTTTCATAGGGGGTTGTTCTCAAAATCGAGCTAAGCTAGTTTTAGAAACAATAGCTGGCTCTTATTGGGGAACTTTCGTTAATCAAATCAATCAATGAGAGTAGAAACTAGTCTCTAAGTGCCTTCATCCAAGCCATTGGGCTACAGAGTCAAGCTAAAAATGAAATAAAAATAGACAAAATGTAAAGATTGTACATATATACAAATGAACTTATCTAAGCTTCAAGGATTGAAAAGCTTCAGATGTTGCCTGCTATGAGGTAGTGCAAATGGCATTCCATCTTGGTACTCCAACAAGAAGCTAGCCTCACCATAGAGCTATCGAATGGTGAACGAGCCTCTCTATAAGGAGTCAAATTTTCCGTGCATCCCTTTTGGTTCTCACCTCTTGTCCCACAACAACACTTGATCTCTAACTTGGAATTTGTGAACTTTAACTTTTTATCAAAAAGTGCCTTTACCTGGTTTTGATGCTCCATAATCTGATCCACTACCATGGCTCATTGCTAATTTAGCTCAGTCAGACACATGATTATTTTATCGATTGAGCTTTCAAAGGTTGAGTCTTCGATTGCTTTAGTTAACCTGAGCACTGGTATTTCAAGGGTTATGGGGATTTTTGCATTCAATCCATATAGAAGCTGGAAAGGTGACATACCTATAGCCTTTTTGGGTGTTATCCTATCTGCCCATAAAGCATCATACAATGCTTTGTGCCATGTTCTCGGATTGTCATCCACCAACTTCCTGATAATAGTGACTAGGTTCTTATTACTTGATTCTACTTGGCCATTTCCCTGAGGGAAATAATCTGAAGTGTGGGATAGGGTAATCCCATAATAAAAACAAAATTGGGTAATTTCATGTGATGAAATATAGGCCACATTATCTGTCACAATCTTGAGTAGGACCCCAAATTGGGAGATGATATTTTCTTTGAAAAAATTGTACACCACTTTAGTCGTAGCGTGTTTGGTTGGGATGGCCTCCACCCACTTAGTAAAATAATCCATTGCCATGAGGACATAATCATGTTTGACACTTGAAGATGGGTTGAATACGCCAATGAAGTCAATACCCCACTACTGAAAAGATTCCTTGATTACTACTGGCTTGAGAGGCAATGCAGGTAGCTTAGGCTTCCCAACAAACTATTGACACAATTCACACCTATGCACCCATCTGTAGGCATCTTGGAACAACGTTAGCCAATAATATTTTGCTCGTAGAATTTTGTACACTGTCACTGGTGTAGAAAAATGCCCTCCACAGGCCAAATTATGGAAAGACTAAGAGTTTTTCTTGTTGTGCCTTGTCAACATAATGAAGAAATGCCCCGTCTAGGTTCCTCTTGTACAGACCATTATCCCACAGAACATAACTAGCAGCCTTTAACTTAACATTCTATTTTTCTTTATAAGAAAGATGGGTAGAACACTCACCATATGTCAGAAAATGGGCAATGTCAAAATACCACTCATCAGTAGTGGCAACAAAGAGGATCATAGGCATGCCTTCGATTTCTACTTGCTCACTTTCTGCTTTGTCTAGAATGTTGTTGGCGATCAACTAGCAAAGACCCTTTCCCTACATGAGTTTGGTAGGTTTAATGTCCAGATCAAACTCCTGAGTCTTGGCAATCCAATTACCTCTCTTCGTACTAAACTCTTGCTGAGTCAAAATGGATTTTACTGTTGTGTCAACGATGAGAACTTCAGTGTGAGAGTTCAAGATATAAAACCTAAATTCTTGACCGCTTTGACCACTACGTATGCATGCTTCTCCATAAGGGGATATTTGAGCTCATGAACCTTAAGTGGACAACTCATGAAAGAGATAAGAGATTCTACACCTTCTTGATTTTGTTGGACTAAATGGCTGATAGTGTATGCTCGAAAGCATAACTATATATTTTGAAATTTTTAGTATAATCTAGACAAACTAAGACTATTGCGTGAGCAATTACTTCTTTGATTTCTTTAAAAATTGATTTGCCCTTAGCAGTCCACCTAAATGTAGCATTGCCTTTCATCATGTTGACAAGGTGGCAACTTTTCTCAGCAAACTCAGGAATGAATATCTGAAGAAAATTTACCTTTCTAAAGAAAGAGTGAACTGCGGTCTTGTTGGTAGATAGAGTAAGTTCTTCGATGGACTTGACTCTCTTTGAATCAATTTTAATACCTTTTTGGGACACAATGTGTCTAAGAAGTTTCCCTTCAATTATTCCAAAGACAGATTTCTTTGGGTTTAAAGAAATACCATTCTGACGATAGCATTCCAGTATCCTTTACAAATGGTGGACATGCTTAGAATGATGCTTTGAAAACAATGTCAAATCATCTAGGTATACTACAATGAATTTTCCCATTTCATCCTTAAAAGTGAGATCCATCACCCTTTGAAATGTGGCACCTATATTTATCAGACCAAAAGGCATTCTTCGATAAGCGAAGGTGCCCCAAGGTGTGGTGAATGTTGTCTTATGCTAATCTATTTTTTCGACTTCAACTTGATTGTACCCTGAAAAACCATCTAGCATTGATAACATTTCTAAACCTATTACCATTTGCAGAACTTGATCCATGAGAGGAAGAGGGTAGTTATCTTTTAAAGACAACTGATTTAAGTTTTTGAAATCCATGCAGATTCGAATTTCACCATTCTTCTTCCTGACAGGCACTATGTTGGCAATCCATGTTGAGTGATGGATTGGAAAAATTATCTAGGTGTCAAGCATTTTTTGTATCTCAGCTAAAATAGTGCCTAAGATTTTTAGATTATATTGCTTGGACTTTTGCTTGTAAGGTACAAAGTTTGCCTTTAGAGGAATGTCGTGGTGAATGTTATTTGGCCTGAGTGATTTCAAATCATCATAAGAATAGGCCAATACATACATACATACATACATACATACATACACATATATATATATATATATATATATATATTGGTGAAGTAGATTAGCAAGCTTAAATCTCTCTTCAAAAGTTCAGCATTTCCCAATGTTTACCATCTTAGGATCTTGCTTGGTTCCCAAGTTTATCTGATCAAAATCTTGAGAGGAGTTTGAGTCTATTGGTTGTTGTTTAATAAACCTGTCATGGTTATCAAATAACTTCTCTAGGGAAACCAGGCCTTTGGGATCTTATTCCCCTTAAACTATAGGAAATCCTCACCTGTATTCATATTTAACTCAGGAGTTGCTTCAGATTCTCAGAGTTCACTACCTTCAAAATGTAGTTGTTCAAAACTATCCTTTTGCTCCAAGAAGGTGATGATTTGATCATTGTTGTTAAATACTTACCAATGGATGGCATTATCAAGTACACTTGGCTGAAAGACTAATTCAATAGTGTACTTATCTCCCTTAAAGTCTGGGTGAGGAACTAAGAGAGTAGCAGAGATAGCCAATGCATCCGCCCGGTCATTGAATTCCCTTGTAATGACGGAGATGTTGAAAGTGTCAAATTTTTTAATTTGATCCCAAACCAGATTGTGATAGTGGTGCAACCTTTCATTTTTCATCTGATAGAGGTTCCTCACCTGGAAAACTACCAACTCAGTGTCCCCTTTAGCATGGAGTAGCCTAATGCCCTTTTCTCTGACAGCCTGTAATCAAAGCAACAGGGATTCATACTCAGTTGTGTTATTGGTATTATTGAACTGCAATTTGTAAGACAAAGAAATAATGTCTCCCTGAGGAGATACCAACACAACCCCAGCTCCAAAACTAGTAGAAGAGTAGTTGCCATCAAATTTTAAGGTCCATACCTCATTAGATGCTACTTTTTCTTTGAAAACTCCTTTGTTTAGGGGAAGAGGTTCTTCCATGCATTCATTTTGATTTGTCAATTTTTTCACTGTGTCAGCTAAACACAATCTCAAGTTATCACCCATAAGAGTTTCATCAGATGCCCCATGGATCTCATCCGTAGATAGGAAGTAGTTGCCCATGCCTAAGGACTTAAATAAAATTTGAGCTTTTGGTGCCGATGATCGGGTAACTACATACCTTGCTTCTTTTTCAGGAAGAAACTTCTTCATGAGACTTTGAACTGGGATTATTTCTTTTGAAAAGTCCATACTTAGCTCACCTCCAACATATTTGTATAAATTCTACCCTAGCAAGATATTGTAAGACGCTAGAACATCAGCCACTAAAACCATCATTTTTATCTGCTTTTCTAGAAAAGTTGTGAAAGCAAATTGAGCATCTTTTATCTGACTGAGGGGAACTTGCTTATTTTACATAGAAAAACACCTCCCAAAAGTTTTGGTCAAAGTTAGGCCAAGAGAATCTGCCACCTTCGCGGGCATGACATTATCTAAGGCTCTAGAGTCTATAATACAATTACTCAGTTTATAACCATTTATTAGTAGGGAAACATAGAAAGGTTCTATTTTTTTGGGAGCAATAGGAGTCATAACAAGATTGTTTTGGGCTGGTTTATCTTTAGGGGGATCATGAATGGCCTTCAAAGAATCTTGTCCTATGGGGATGGCTTTGTTTTTCACATATTCTGGTAACCTATCAAATTGTTTTGGGTTAGCCCTCAAATATTCAATCTCTGTCATTTGGATTTTAGTCTTTTTAGCATGATCAATTATATCAAATAATTGAAAATAACTTGAAACAAAGAAAGAGGGTCCATCATTAGGGATTTTAGCAGGTGTGACACTGGTCTGAGCAACAGAAGTGGAAGGTATGGGGTGGTTGGAGGTACTTACTTTTTTATGAATTACCTAATCTTTTGATTGTGGAGGCAATGGAGTCCCTCATTTAGTGATGAAAACCACTGGCTAGGGTTCTTCCTCTGCCTTTCCTTTGTCAGTTTGTGAAGCTGACTGATTTTGAGATCTGGTGAAAACAACATAGGATCCATCCAACCTTTCCCCCTTACTTCCAGCTTCATCTTGGTAATCCAAGAAATTGATATTAGAGTTGCCAGCTAATTCTTCTTCCTACTCATCGAAGAGATTAGCATCATCTTATTGGTTCTTGAGGTTGGAGTGAATAATCGTGTTCAGCCTTTAGGTAACTGACCACTGAATTGGTAGGTGCTACTTTAATGGCCAATTTCCCTGGAGGAGGAGGCAGGCGATTTGGTTGTCCTTGGTTCTGAGTAGCATTACCTTGATATTGTTAATTCTAAAATATTCTCCTGGACATATCTCGATATGTGGGAGCAGACGTACCTTGGGCTATTTGCCTCTTCAAAGCTATTAGTTCATTTTTCAATTTCTACACCATAAGATTTGTAGTGCCTATAGAAGAGCTTTCAATAGATGAAGAGAATCTATTTCTACTAGGGTCTTTTCTGATCTTACCTGCTAGAATAAGATCATCTTTGATCTCAGTAGCCAAATTTTGAGCCAATGCTAAATCCATAGGGCCCGCTTGCCTCAACATGAAACTTACTTTGGGAAGCTGTGAGTTGATAAAAAAACACTTCAGATTCTCTGGTGTGGGCTAAGCCATAGTTGGAATCCTCGATTTCTCAACTTGTTGAATTTAGCTATGAAATCCCTCATAGGTTCCTGGGATTCTTTTTTCATCTATGTTAGTTGTGCTAACAAAGCATGTGCATCTTCAGCAGGTTTAAACCTAGCTTCAAATTTAGCTTTGAGTGTGTCCTAGTCAGTCACTGACCCAGCTTGTAGGTGGTAGAACCAATCTATGGTAGTGCCTTGCAGGGTTTCCACAAAAAGCCTCACTGCTACATCTTCAAATTCTACACTGATTATGCCACATGCTATGGAGAAAGCAATGATATGCTCATCAAGATGAACCTTCCTATCACCAAAAAACTTAGGAATTTTTTTTCTAGAACTAAGAGGTAGCTCATGTAAAGGTACAGTCAAATTAAGAGGATCAAAGAAATTACCCCATGGGCCTTGAGCCATTATGATAGGCTGATTAAATGGTGGAATAACAAACCTTAGTGGAGTGTTTATAGGCAAGGCCTGATTAACAGTAGGAAAAGAAACTCTACCTTGTGTAAGTGACTTGATAGGGTCAGGAGGAAAACTCCTAGACTGTTGATGGGAAGGTGGTGGGGGAAATAGATCAAAATTGCTCTGCCATGCCAACTCAAACACAGGGTCAAAAACACCCTTGGCTCTTTGGCTTCTTGTGTAACATGGAGTTGTCAGATTTTAAATGAAAAAAGGACCAAAACTGCTTCAAGTTGAAGCTTGAGGATTCAAAATGCATGTTCATAATTCCCAGTGGAGTCACCAAAAACTGTTGGGTGACTATTTTGTCGTCAACTAATTGATGGCAAAATGGGTATATCAACCATATCATAGGGAGATTTATGCCATGAAAAGTGTGGGTTTACCAGATCTGGATGAGGTAAATCTCTCCTCTCATCAAGGGGAGGTTCCCTATGAATATTTATATGCTGGATATATATATATATATATATATATATATATATATATATATATAATTAAGTAGAAAATAGCACATGGGGTGGTATAACAACATCCACCTCTCTTTTTTTCGAGGTAATGTATAAAGAACAAAAGAGAGAAACCCTGGTCCTTAGCTAAAAACATTCCTCTTCTTTCAAGAATGGTATTCACTGTGAAGTAGAAAATCACTTGAAGTAACAAAGTTCACAAGAAAACTCACGTAAGCACAAAGTCTTCCGTAGTCTCCTTCACTGATTCGGAACAAGCGTAACCATAGAATGAAATGAAGCACAAAGTCTTCACCTGAAACTACAAAAGATAACTAAATCACAAAGATAAAAATAGCTCAAAGTCCATCTTTTACTTTTTAGAAATATTCTCAGATAATATTAACACACCCACTTTGCTTATTAAATCAGATAAATAAGATATTACCAAGAAAATAGACATAAGAACTACTTCCTAAATAACACAGATAATTTCAACACAAAGTCTAAAATAAACCTGCTTCTCATTCATTTAACAAAATATGATTTACAAATTTGAGCACAAAGTCTCAAAAAGTGTTTCAATTTTAGCAGAGTTTTTGCTCTCTATTATCCAAGATCCATTTACAAAAGAGGTCTCCACTATATACAGGGAGAAACCTTCAAAATTAAAAAATATTAAAATATAAAAATATCTCAGTCAAAGATGACTCATCTTTGACTTTAAGATATTTTTTCAGATTTTTTACATGTAATTACATATTATAAAATTACATGCACTTTTCACAAGACAAAAGTGCATAAGGAAAGAAGAAGAGAGAAAGGGAAAAAGCTTCAGTTCTTGTTGCCAGACTTATTCATATGAGCATCGTACATAGCAATGGATGCCTAAATTCTTATACTGTCTAGTGCAACCGTGTTCTTGGAGATGACTCTAGCTCTGATTAAAGTGTCCCTCAATGCTGTGATGGTCTTAGCATGGCTAGTTAACCTACATTTTAGATTATCCAGAGTTAATTGAGTGTCTAAAATATTATCCATAAAAGTCATTGAGAAGGATTTTTCTTTAAAATCTCTTTGAATCATCCCTTTAAAACCTTGGATAATTTTTTTAGTTGAGAGAAATTGGTTATCTCTAGAAGTGAGGTTGCAGGGAAATTCTTCTAGTTTATTGAGCAGGCCTGTGTCACTCTTCTCACTAGCATCCCTGGAAGCTTTGAGATCCTCAATTAAATCCTTGAGTACATGTATCTTGTATATCAGTGACTCCTTAATCTCAACATATGAGTCCTTACTGGAGATAACACTGATAGATATCAAGGTGCTTTTCTTGAGATCCTTCATCTCCCTCTATTTGCTAAGATATTTTTCAGTACTGTCAATATCTTAAGAGATAAGAGAGAGAAGGTCATCTAAATCTACCCTCACTTTTTTCATTTTTTCCATCTTTTCTACAACCTCCATAAGCAAGGAAACTCCCTGAGTATGCAATTTTTCAATGTAGTCCTCCAGAACTTTCCCCTTCAAGTAAGTTTTCTCTACCTTTTGAATGACAGGGTCATCTATAGAGAAGGCCTCTAGAGTTGTTGCTTCAGGGGGAAGAGTGAACCTCCTTATTACTACCATCATCTATTCTATCTTGGCCTTATAATAATCCTTCATCTCCTTTTCTTGATCAAATTTTTGGACCATAATGTCCATAGCAGACTAAAGATCGCTTTTCGCACCTTCATGAGTAACTTTGACAAGTTCAACATGAGAGATGGAATAGATGCTCATTTCAAAACCCTCAAGGATTGCAACCTGTGGAGGCTTAACTATTTTTATAAATTTTTGTCACTTTTCCTCAACCAATTTCGAGAGGATACTTGGCCTCTTAGGAGCTTTAGCTTTCACCAGCACTATTTTGCCAAAATTGAAGTCATCTAGAGAGATGGCTAACTTCTTTCTTTTGGATGTGAAAGCTGACATCCATGGCGAGAGAGGATAAGTACCTATAGTGTCAATGGTTCCCTTAGTTGGCATTACCGTGGCAACTTCTACACTGTTAGTGGTAACAGTGGTCGCAGGTGGAGTAACAGGTGAAATTGTACCGACTACTGATTCTAGCTCTTGTGTAGAACTTTCTCCTAGATTGAAAGAAGGAGATGAAAGACTAAGAATGGATCCAGAGGAGTGAAGAGTATCTCTAGAAGCACCCTAAGGATCACCAAATATAACGCTGAAAAGAGATGCAGCTCCAGAAGAAAGAACACTGATAAGGGAGAGAGGAGAAGGAGATGCCACAGGAGATTGAGGTGGAGAACAATAAATGATCTTAAGTGGTTGTGCTTCTTTTTATGAAGGTAAAGGCTCAATATTTTTCTATTCTGATGGCCAATCATCTGTTTTAATTGGTTGGGTTGCTTGTTCCTGAGAGATCTATTTTGCAATTCCTTTAGCCGCTGCTTCTGGCTCTTCAGTAGTCTTTGATTTTTTAGAAACAAAGATGATTCTAGGCTTGTGAGGCCTAGATGAGGAAGGAATATCACCTTTATTCTTGGTTCTCTACTTGAAACTCAACCTCAGATCCTGTGATAAATTCTTTCAGTACGATCCCTTTGACTACTAACCAATCATTGGTGTTAGCTAATATTGGTTCAAATCTCTTCCTCAGAGAAGTTAGTTCTTTTTGAGACCACTGAATTGTAGTAAAAGGGGAGCTAGCAATATTTTTAGCTAGGTACCTTCTATTGATAATGCTCCCATCATCGACCAAATTGGGGGGAATCTCTGCAAGCCCCAAATACTCAATTTGCTCTAGGGTCAGCATGCAATAGTCTATCTTCCTAAGTTCTTTAGCTGTCCTCAGGTCTATCTAGATGTCTTTGATCATGGGCTTATGGAATTGAGTCTTTCGCCTGATCTTGTCCTTGACTCCCCTATAGTCAAATTTGTCCCTTCTCTTGAACTGCTTCAGAGTGACTAGCTGCATCTCTATTTCCATGACTTTGGCTTTGGCTATTGTCGCAATAGAATACCTACAAATTTTGATTGGAAACCTGAAACATGGATTTTTTAGCTTTATTTGCCTAGTATGCATGATAACTAGTTATCGGGAAGGTTCCATTAGAACCAACTTGTCAAAAGGGAACCTGGGGAGCATATAGGGATAGCCTTGGAAAAAGCCAACCCAAAGATAGCAAGAAGGTGGGAAACTAAAGGAACATGCAACCATAGTCATTGACTACCATCCAAGCCTCATTTGATACTCTCTTTTGTTCAAGTTGAAGGTCAAAGAGGTATACAAATATGGCAAAGAAAGCATTATTTACCCTTTTGGAATGATGAGTTGATCCTTACAGAGTTAGCTGGGGGTAATATGAGTGGACTGGGGTGGTCTTTCTATCCCCTTCAATCATTAAACTTAGGAAAGTTCACATCAAGGTAGCTATGTACACAAGGTATGAGGTCATATAGAACTTAGAAGAAGTCTGTACCTTGGTTAGCTACTCATGAAGGGCATTGGTAATCTGCTCACCCTAAAAGATGACCTACTTACCTTGGAGGATGATCTTAATAAATGGGTACATCCACTCATGGAACCGTGAGGAAGATAGGAGGTCTCACACTCTGCTGAGAAGGGTGATCAAGTCACCAACTTCTTTAATGAAATCACTCCTCAAGAAGTTTTGTGGCCATCTAGATAGACTAGTTCTGGGTGTCTTCAACCATCTATTATTCATGATTTTCTTTTCCCTTTCAAGGTCCTTATCATACTCCTTCTGGGATTATATGAAGTCAATCTTCAACACTTCAATAGTAGGAGGGCACATGAAGACTTTATCGATGAACTTAGGATCCAATTGAATTATCACATTACCACTGGCATCTGAGACTAATCTTGTTTCTTTGTTGTAGAAGTGGGCACATTGGAAGACAAACTCCATATGATATGTTGCCACTGGGAAAGTGGCAACCAAGTGGATGTTGCTTTCAATGATCCTCTTTATTTTAGAGCTTGGGTTCATTGCCTTCATTCGAGCCACGAACTCAGCCATATCTACGTGGCCAATTTTGGTGTCTTAGATGTTGTTGACATTAGAGGTGATTGAAGTGATCGAGAAGATGCCCTGGTACTTGTACTTCATCATTTTTACCTTTTTGGGAGACATTTCAAACATTAAAATTGGTCTCAATCGGATGGGTGTTGATGAGCAAGAGCCATCAGAAGGCACTGCAGCCATGATCACACAATTAGGGAAATGGGAGCAAGCTAGAGAATTCACATATCAAGTGATAATGACAATGGGAGGATACTTTAAAAAGGATGGGTCAAAAAAAAGGTGCAAAAAATGAGGAAGGAAAAAAAAGGAAAAGATGAAAAATCCTCCAGAGTTAGAAAAATTTGGAGGAGGAATGCATGGGCAGTGAAATTCACCACCCCTGCATGAGGAATAAATAAGGTGTAGGGGTGACAAATTTCACCACCCCTCCAGGATCGACCTGCATGGGTGACAAATTTTGCTACCCCTAAAGATTGAAGAAGAGGATGTAGGGGTGGCAAAATTTGCCACCCCTGCATGGTAGGTCAGCATTGGTGGCAAAATTTGTTATCGATGCAAAAAGGTGCACAAGGTACGAGTAGATAGATTCACCACCCATGTAAGTTAGGTGATAAATGAGGGTCGAGGCACAGGTAGCAAGTGGAAAAAATCATGGGCAGAGGTGAGGGGCGGTGAAACCGCCACCCCTAAAAGGAAAAAAAGAACGGGAAGGCCAATGGGGTGGGAGAGAGGGAAGACAAAAAGAAACAAAAACACTCCCATCAACATCAAAAACAAAAAACAAAGCTAAGGAAAATGAATGCGAAAAAAAAGACCTACCTAGAAAGCCACATGCGTAACAAGCTCAAATCCACAAAAATGCACTTCAACTCATTCGCTGGATCACCTAGATGCAAAAGGTAGGAGGAGAGGAGGAAGAATGAGAAGAAATGAGGCCAAAATCAGATTATATGGGGTGAAAAATGACCCTAACAGCCCACCATGCATGGCAATAAATGCTAGGCACAGAAATCAAGGGCATACAGGGGCAGTAAAAATCACTACCCTTGCAGGTTAGTTGAAGGTTCAGATGCAGGGGTGGCAATTTTTGCCGCTCTTGTATGTCAAGATGCAGGGGTAGCAAAAATTGCCACCCTTGCAAGTAAAATTCAGGAGTGGCAAAAATTGCCGCCCTTGCATCTGAAAGGAAAAATGCACTAACAACAAAAATTGCCACCCATGCATAGAAATAGAAGGAAAGAAAAACTAACTCTGAAAGAGGTAGAAATTGGTCCTCTGAACACATCGAGATAGTAATGATTTCGACATTTTTTTTGGGAAAATAGGACAAAAAGACATTACTAATTTTAGATGGTATTAGTTGGATCAAAACGAGAACGAGGAAAACCCATCTCAAAAACAAACTTAGAGAGACGAAAGACGAAATGAACAAGTTTCATAGGGGGCTATTCCCAAAATCAAGCTAAGCTAATTTTGGAAACAACAAGGTGCATGGTTTGAATGAAAACAAGACCTAAGGAAAAGTCTGTATAGATGAAAAGACCATGGGATTTCATTAAATTCGAAGAAATGTATATTCATGGTAACTAAAGGTAAGATGTCAGGCCACATTATCTCTGTGAGGGTCATATCTATAGATCCTAATAGAGTGGAATTGATCTTGGAAATACCAAAGGACATCACTAAAAAAGAACTTAAGAGTTTATTGGGCAAGATAAAATTCATAAGAAAATTTATCTTAGGGTTTGATGAGACAATCAAACCTCCTAATAGCATGATAAATAAGGATGCCAAGGTTAGTTAGAATACTAAAGTGAATATTGCATTTGACCAAATAAATGCCACTCTTACAAACATGTCCATACTCATCATCCCAGATTTCAGGAAACCCTTATACCTTTACTCATTTACCTTAGAACATTCTATGGTTGTTGTGTTGACATAGAAGAAGGATTTGGGAGATGAAAGTCCAATGTCTTTTATGAGCATCCCACTCATAAATGTTGAACTCATATATTCCACACTTGTTAAACAATCCTTCACATTGATCAAGGCTATTAAAAATTTTAGGCATTACATTCTACCTATAAAAGTGTTCATTGTGGTTCTTGATCTAGTAATGTATGGTGTTTTAGAAAAGGATAACTACCCCTTGCCTTCATTGGATAAAGTATTGAAGATTGTAAATGGTGCCCAAATGATGTCCTTCCTTGATGAGTATTTGGGATACAATCAAGTGGTGGTTGATTATGAAGATATAATTAAGATAAATTTCACTACCAAGTGGAGTACCTAAGCATACAAAATATTCCTTTTACCTTGATTAATGTAAGTGCCACCTTTCAAAGGGATATTAATATTGCATTAAAAGACTTAATAGACAAGTTCATAATTGTGTATATAGATGATCTTACAATCTTCTCTAAGAGGAGATAAAATCATATAAAGGACCTATTTTATATTTAGTCATTGTATATGAGTGATCAAACTCAATTCAAGAGCTCAAGATTGGTTGCAAGTTTCAAGGTTAAGTCCAAGTTCATAAAAAAATGGCTAAGTCTTTTGACTTAGTTTTTAGAAAAGACTAGTCTTCAAGGTTTTTTTTTAAGAAATAGAGCCAGAGAAGATGTTGTGAGGTAATCAAACATTTTGTTCAAAAACACAAATGTCAAATAATTCATGAGAATTTTTTCACATTTTTATTCTTTGGGAAAATTATAGTGATCTAGTTGGAAATTTTATTCTAAACAAAAATTCTATAGACCTAAGGAGGAGTTAGAATTTGAGTGAGAATGAGAGTTAGAACTTTTGTTCCAAATAATTTTTTTGAAGAAGACTTCATGAGTTTGTGTGTTTTCTATTATGGGAGAATATTTAGGGAAGACATTTAGAATGAATCCATGTCCAATTTAGATTAAATCTTCAAATTGCTCACAAGCTTATCAAGAATTAACCAATTCAAGGGAAAATCAAACAAGTGTGAGGTCAAGCCCATGTGAGTTTCAACACTTAGGAATTATTATAATATTCTTGACCTTATTATATTATTCTTGACCTTATAATATTTTTAACCTTATTATAATCTTCCTAGACTTTTTATGGGCCTTCTTGATGAATACAAAGAACTCCCAGAGCCTACATGATTTGAACAACAAAATGATTTAGTCTATTTTAGGATTTTTATCAGTGATAGTTTCAAGGGGTAGTGGGTTAAAATTGAAAGGCCCTAAGTGATGTATTGATGGATTCATGGTTTATCATTATGTCAAAGCTCTAGTCTAAGACTCTTGACATCATGTTATAGTCATTCACATGTCCTAATGTGTTCATCCCCTTTTCAAAACATCTTGACACTTAGTCAATTCTTTAAAATTCTACCTAGTGTAATACGTCACTCTCCCAATAGTCTCACGCCTATTCAAAAAGCTTCCATGACTTAATTTTTTATTTGACTTTTCCTAGATCCACATGTTAACATTATATGGCATCCATCCTATTTGAAAGTCCTTTAGTACCTATTTTTTATTCAAATTTTCCCAAGAGAAAATGATGTCATCAAAGTGACAAAATAATGAGTTAGTGGGATGCTTTCATGTTTCATGATCCTAATGACCCAACATCCTAGAGATGTCTTTATAATGTAAAAGCCCCTAGGTAAGTGGGTTAGTAAAATGACACCACATGACAAAATCTAACTACTCCACATCCCTGGGGTTGTTTGTACAATGGTAGTATCATGTCAAAGGTCCATGGTAATTATAAGGGAGATGGTTCCATGTGGAATAATACCACTTCACCTTGATATAAGAAAGTTGAGTAGGGTAATAAATCACATCAAAGATTGAGTTCAATCAAATTGTGCCATGTCGTAACCTCTTGGGGCATCAAATTATTAGAGCACAAGGATTTCAATCCTAATGAAAGAAGGAAATATGGACACCTATCAACCTAGGTCCTCTAGGACTAACAAGCGTAGAATGAAATTGACATGTATTTAGCTAACAAGGAACCCCAAGCTCTAACTTTCTATTAGATCTTGAGGAACCTAAGTACCAAAAATAGCCCACCATAATTAGGTGGATGACCCATAATACATAATTTATGGGCAATAATTAGTGGAATTTATGACCAAGTCAACAAATAGTAGGGATACCAAGTAATTTAAAATCAAGAATTTACCACATGGCCTAAGTGACAGATCTACAACTTAGCTCAAAATAATTAGGGAGATAACACATGGAGATCATAAAACAAGACTAAGGCTTAGTTATTTAAAAGAGTTCGTGATCAAGTAATAAAAGTGGTAGTGAATAGAACTATTCCATGCCATTAGTGCACCATCTTAGACATCTTAGACTTGATGGCCCATTTAGCCATCAAAATTCGTAGAAGCTGATTTCCTAATACTTGTCCATATTGATTTAAATAATCAAGTGAAGATCAGTTTATCATCTAGAAATGATCAACAAAGTGGTGGAATTCAATGCAAAATTAAGTATCAACACCCACCAAAGTATGTCATGCACATTAAGATTAAGCACAAATCATGCAAGGAAAGGATGAGTCTTAAATTTTAAATATGTCATGAAAATATGCAAAATGTAGCATTAAAAGTAAAAATAGTGGAATTAAGAAAAATCTTCCAATGCAAGTAATCCCAAGAGATATTTTATTAAATCCCTATGCATGAAAGTGTCTAAATTAATATATAGTAGTTGAACGATTAAAGATTGGTTATTTCAAAAATAATGAGAGAAAGACGATAAACTAATGGATGTAGGATAGAGGCTCACCACCATACCTCAAGGACACAATAAATATCTCTAATTAATTTTGGTCATCCATATATAATTATAGAGAGATTATGTGTCTCAATTTTTTATGTTCATCTAATTATTTTAACTACATTATCTATTGTAATTAATGATTTATGGGCTTTTTGTTGCCTATAAAAGATTGGGTCTTACATTTTAGAACGGTTAACATTTATAGGAGCAATAATGCTTCCAAAATTTTACCTCCCCAATCCTTTTAATGTTTGAACCTTGAATTTTAATGATAATCAAGTTCCTCCATTCATTCTTTTGCATTTTATATGGATTTTGTGTTTTTTAGTCTTTGTCTATGGATGACCTTTATTCCTTTTATTTTTATCCATTCCTATCACCTCCATGTAGAGTTTTAATCCCATTTGTAGGTTATTTATTGTGTGCACATATATCTATACATACACCACCTTTGGATCATTTATCATCCTTCTTGGTGTTATATTATGTCCTACACGTTCATACAAATTACTTATGTAATTAAATTATTCATCTTGGAGTCTATATGATATTTACTAGTTATCTAAAAAAATTAGTGTGTCATTCAAAGCTTGTAGTGTGGCTCTATCTAGTCTTAGAACGTCACCATTTTTATATTTCAACATTCTTCCTCCCTTTTCCTCCTCCAACTATATTTTACTTATGATTGTCTATAGATTTATTTTCATCTCTTTTAATCTTGCATGTTGATCCTAAATTAGGTGATTTTATATTAGAAATAAGTTATATTTATTTGGAGGTTAATCCTAAGGAGAAAAAGGGTCCCACAACCTTGGTGATGTTTCCATTGTTTCACCAAACCAATTCTTCCAATTTAGTGAGTGAAAGTTTCAAGTTAAAATAATTTTTTGATATGCCTAGTGGGACCTAATAAATATTCAACCAAGAATTTGGTGATATTCTTGGTCATCAGTGTTAAATACACTCTATACAACACCCATAAAATCTAAGCATTTCTAGTTTAAAAAGATCAAATTCTCATCTATATGCCAAGACAAATGAGATCATATTTAAGAGGTATTTGTTTTCATTTAATTAAATTGTCTACAAATTATAAAAAAGGAGCTAGAGTATCCTCATCTTTAGTTAGAAGAGTCAGACAAACATCTCCTAGAGTTTAGTCTACCCTTCCTTTTAGTATATTCCCTTAACCTAGAGGGAGGTTATTTCCTATTCCCTTCATGGCTGCCTAACTAAACCAATTATTTGTGCCATTTAATAGAGGAAACCCTATAACTCTAACTCAGTATGAAGATATTATAGTTTTAGCAGTTAAAATATTGTCATATTTTACTGATGAGAATTGAACTACACCTAAAGAGCACATACAAGATATTGACAATATTTGTTCTATCTATAATGTCACTAAAGATAATGTAGAAGTCAATTTGATTGCCTCTTCTATAAAATTAAAATCCCTCTAATGGTATATAGTTATGACACCCAATACCATTCACAATTGGGATGAGCTAAAAGAGAAATTGTGCAAGCAATTTGAAGACAAGAGTGGCCATTTATCTCTGATGGTGCAACTTACCACCATGTAGAGATCCCCATATGAGCTAATGATTGATTTTAATTTTTATATTCCAAAGAGTCTAAGACAAATTCCAACCCCCATTTAAGCCATCTCCAAATACTGCATTTTTATATTTTTAAGGGCTCTAAATAGTGATATTAATGTAATGGTCTAGTATATGGGAGGAGTGATTCTACTTGATGCATATGAGATTGATGTGAGGGATGAGAATTACCTAGTTGATGATGGAAAAATTTATCCTGGTCATCCCATGCCTCTTTTTATAGAACCACTGCCCAATTAACCTATTTCTAAACCTTCATTGGAACTTATTCCCATTCTAGTTAACCCACCAACTACTCTATTGCTCCTTCTAATGAAATGCATGAATTTAAAAAACTATTACAAAGTTTTTGGAATGATCTAGTAACCTTAAAGAGGAAACAAGCCCAACATCCTAGACCCTACCAACCATTTAATCAACTTTATCGACATGGTAGGCTGCCTTATCCAAATAATGTACCATCCAAAGGCTAAATCACTTATTCTAGACCATCTCATATGCAAAACACTACTATCACTTTGAGAGTCCTTATCCCTATTCAAAATAAATTAGTCTATGATTATGAGTGTTTATTCCTTTGTAATCATCCACATATTAAGTCTAACTTTGAAAATGGATGTTAAATCAAGCTTTGATGGTGCAAAGCATATCATACCCCCAAGAGAAGTTAAAGGAATCAACTTCACAAAGGGAAGAAGTACATGAAGAGGCCCAAACATAGGTGGATGAAGCCACCTTGATAAATTGGTAGGATAATGACTTCATTATAACAAATTAGGGACAAGTACCAAGTGTATTTAACATTTTAGTGGATTATAACACTAGGTTTAGAAGAAGAGTAATGTAAAGTGATAGGTGTTTTTCAATAGGCTAAGCCTCCATTTCACAAGATCCACATGAGGTTTCCAAAGATAAGGTGACTCTTAATATCAAAAAAGATAAAAAAAAATAGCCTATTCAAAAGAAGAGTCAGCCTCAAGCTAATCAACATAATAAGGAGGAGGCTGATATCTCAAAGTTTCAGATAAAGGGGGCTCAAATCCCCTTCAACATAGTGGATTAGATGAAAATAACAAGACTTAATATGAATATGTGGTGATCCTTATTTATCCCTTATTAAATGGATTTAATACAAGAAGAACATAAAATATTCCATCCTCATGAACCAAAAAAGACCTCTCCACCTACTTACACTAGCTTGTGTAAACCAAAATAAGGAGAAACTAGCATAATACCATTTTATATCTCCTTGATCATAGGTAAGCACCTTTTCTATAATAGTATGATTTATTTAGGTTCACATATATTATTCATTCCCAAAAATATAACTGATATGATAGGTATAGAATATACCCCAATTTTAAAGGGAGTTATTGAATTAGATGACACAACTATCAAAACCATATGGGATATTAAAGGTTTAAACCTTACCTTGCATATGTGTCCTAGCCTATCCATTACTCAAGATATATATTTTATAGACCTACCTCATTTCTTTACCATTTGTCTTTTAATAGACTCTAAAAAAATAGGTGGGTACTTATCTTCTAACCAGTCACGCATGTTGTTAAGGACTAGTTATGGAACCAATGTAACTATTAAGGCTAAGCCCATATACAAAGATAATATAGAATCATACTTATCCAATCTCATAAACATGAAAAATATAATATTGAATATTGAATATGTAGACTAAGAATTTGACTCAAGAGAGGATGGTTAATATCATGTTAGTTCTAAAATGAAATCAAATTAACAAAAACACACTAACTAGCATAACATCTTTAGGCTAAGTCACTAGGGGGAGATTAGTTAACAAAAAATGAATGAAAAATAAAACTAAAGTACAAAAAAAACCTTATTTTACCTTCCTTGGATGCTCCAATATGATTGTTGTATTTTCTTGCTTAGTTTGTGCTCATGAAGTCTACATCAATTGAAGCTTGGCTACCTCCATCTCTCCTTGGCACCTTATGTGGATTTGGCTTGGATTGGCTTAGATTTGGCTCAATATTTTGGCATTATAAAATTAATATGAAATTATTTTTGAATGCATTTAGGTATTATAATTTTGGTATAAAATATCTTAAAAATTAATAGGCAAGGCCTCCTATTTATATATTTTTATAATGGTTTAAAATCAACTTGAACCGTCCATCTCAAGATGGAGATGTGTGGATAAGGATTAATTAAATTATGTAATTAAAATAAATAAATAAGCTCATAAATATTTGGTATAGAGGAACACTAATAGGCATGGAGGGTCTTAATGAGGAATGAGAGACATAAATCTTGATATTTATGGCATTTATGGCCTAGGAATGTCTTCCTAAGAAATGATGTCACCTGATGATACAATTATTACATATTAATTTACAAAAATAAATTATTCAATAAGTTCCATGGAATTATTAATTAGGCTCATGATTTGGTTTAATTAGAACTTAATCATGATTAGTCACTTTGGTGCAAATTTTGGCCCTTTGGTGCACAAATTAATCAAATTGGTCAAAATGTCTTGTTATTGACTCAAATTTGACTAGATTAGAATTGTAAGTTGATGTCAGTTGTGTTAGAATTTTATCCCCAATTAGGATGTTTCCAATAAAAAATAACAAAGGCATGTGTCTCATGGAAGAGATTTGACAAAAATGAGCAATCTAGGGTACCTAGGTATAAAATTGCTATTTTGACTTGAAATGATTTGATCAAAGTTAGTTGGCCCATAAATTACATTGCCCCATTTAGTGATACTCTATCCAAAATAGACACTTGAATATATCAATTTCAACTCATTTGATGTGTTTTAGTGTTTTTAGGCCAAATTATGCATTTTAGTAGGAATTAGACATAAGTCTGGTTGAAGATTATTGATGGCCAATTTTAGGTGTCTCTAGTTTGCCCCTATTTGGGAAGATTTTTCAAATTGTAGGCATAATAATGTATTATCAAATAATGATAAATGGATTGTATTTCAAAAAGAAGATGATGGTTGAAGAACAAATCTCCAAATGGTATTTGGGAAGCCTATGATGATGCCCCTTTGAGGGAGTGGTTGTCACATTTGTTGATGGATAGTCCCTCAAAAGAATCAAGAATAAATGTGGGATTAGCTTGTGGTTGAGAGTAATCCAAACAAGAAAATGCTTTCATTCATTGATTTAAAAAGGATACTAATTTTTCCAAAGGTGGTTATAATTAGGAATAAAAATTGAAATAATGATTTGCCCATATGCAGTTATAATAATTAAGGGGACTTGGATTGTTTTATAAAGATGATTGTGCCATAGTTAGGGTTGATTAGCAAGCATAACTCAAGGATATAACTTGAAATATAGATTAAATATGAGTGAGCATAAAGTGATGAAAGAGTTGAATAGAAGAATAAGATTGATCAATATAAATGATTTAGGTGTACCTATTAATGAGGAGATGCTCATCCTTATTATCAATGATACAACTAGAATGGTCATTGGTTTGATTTGATCAAAGGTGTGATGGAAGGATTTTCCAAGGTGCCAAGGAGAAACTTATATGGCTCCATTTATTGTAGACCTTCTTGAAGCTAATTTTTGTTATAACATGTGATGTTAGGCATAATGATATAACACCATCAAGACTTGGCTAAAATATGCATAAAGACTAACTCTCAATCCAATAAACACTCAAAAACAACTCACCAATGATAAAACCCATGATGAAAATGTGGATGTATAAATTTGGATGGACTCAAGAATAATGTATGCAAGGAATCACCCAATGAACACATAGATTGAGTCAAGGCAACAGTGCTAAAAGAAAATAAATAAGAAAGTAAAAAGAACAAACAAACAAATAGAAAACACATAAATAAACAAAAAAATTTAAATAAACAAACAAATAAAAAGATAAAAAAATTAAAGCAAAAAGAACATCCTAACAATGACCATGCCCCAGTAAGGTAGATCAAGGATAACTGACTAGGCTTGGATAGGATAAATGTTTTTGGATTTTAAAATATTTGAATGTTTTTTGCATTTTTGGGGTATCTTAACTTGTTAGAGAATGACAAGATACGTACTAAATAAATGGCAAAAATGTTTGGCTTAGGTTGCTCACAAAATGGTGAGAGCATATAGAAAAGGGGGACTCAGGTGACCTCCATGTGAATTGAGCATGACCTACATAGTCCCAAAATGATCCCAAATCAAATTAATTCCATCCACACAAAGGGTGGGAAGAAACTAACTAGGGCCCAAAAAGTTCTTATATCTAAAAAATGGCTAGGTAAATGAAAATAATAATAACAAAGTGATGTGATAATGCATGACAAAGAATAAATGTTACCCCTAGTTTTTCCATAGGTAGTTATAACTAGGATATAATATCATAGGTCAATGATACTAATTTTCCCATAGGTGGTTATAATTAGTATCAAGATTGGTGAGAAATTAATTTACTCATAGACAATTATAATCAGGCTCACATAAACCAACTTTGATATAAGATGGAAAATTAAAGATATCTTATCAGATTAGTTGTCACACTACTTTTATAGACTCATTAAAACATGGATTTGATTGATTATTAAAACTGGATGTAAAGTCCCTCATGAAAAGTGTAGGAAGAACCAGAGGAACTAAGATCAAAATAGGATTGGATAGGATGACTAAAAAAAGGATTTGGTCTATATAGGAATGGTATGGTAAGATGACTTAGTCTTTCTTAGGATAATGATGGGTTTTGGTAGATTGGATAGAATGGTAAGAGGGATGCTCCCAAGTGGTAGGGTGGCTAGCAAGGATATGCAATAATAAAAAAAGGAATATAGAAAATTAAATGGTAGGGTACATGTTTTTGGCTTGGGTGATTATTGGTTTTTGATGTGTTTGGCCCAAGTATGGGATTATGTTGTTATGTTAAAGTGGAGATGCAAATCCTAATCAAAAAATGATACAAATAAAATACTTGATCATGTTTATTGCTAGCCCACACCTCATCTGAATAGTTATTCTATCAAGAACTACTTACAAATTGTGATGCTAAAAATATTATTGTGATCTTTATTGGTCATTAATTTTGATTCCTTCAAGCATTTAGACAAGGTATCTTTGTAGCCTTTATAATGGAAAATGTGGTTGTGAATGGTAAATATGGATAAATTTTGGATGGTAGGTTTGATTATTAAATATAATGGTGTATGATAATGGAGTGTATAATGGTAGGGAAAGAAATGAAGATTGGGATTTTTAGTCACGTAATGTTGTTGATGTTATATTCAACATAACTATGGTTGTGGTAGGGCCAAAGACCTTTTAATATGCTCTTGATAGGACCCCTATATTTTTTTATTATTTGGTCTTGGGAGTATATAATATATAATTAGGCTATAGATAGGAAGATATTTTGATTTGATATTTGATTTTGTCTTCATCAAGCAATGAAGAAATTTTGTGCTCAGGTATCAATGTCTTAATGAGGTTTTCATCAATGAAGTTGACTTGATTGTTCCATAATGCTTTTGAGAAAGTTTCACTAAGGAATGTTGAATTTTGACTTTAATTGTCTTCTAGTGCTTTTTGAAAAGTATCACTAGAAGATGCTGAGTTTGAACTTTACTTGTCCCATAGTGCCTCCAAAAAGGTTTCACTAGGAGAGTGTTCTTCTACTATATGAATGTGGTCTTGGCCTTCTTGCTCTTTTTCAACTTCTATGTCACCATAGATGCAGTTCAACAAAGTGTGATTCTATCAATCTCAATCAACACTTGTGGGAGATAGAATGTCAATAATATGGCTATTTTGGTTGATGGTAATGGCCTATAGAATGATAATGGAGTAGGGAGAGGCTACACAATCCTTGTACAAGATACTAGGATAACTTATGTCAAAGTTGAAATACTCATCCTCAAAAACTATAGAAGGATAAAACATGTATTCAAATTGATTTGTGAGGCATGCATAACCAATATTGTAATAGTCATGAGCATATTCTATTTTTGAACCTGATTCTAACTCAATGGACTCTGAATTCGATGTTGAGACTAATGTTAATTTTTATTTTGATGCTAAATTTGATGTCGATTCAAGAATAAAACCTACCTCTAGCTTTATTCTTCATCTAATGGGTACTATATTACAATTATATCTTATTGAATGTTTGGTATTAGACAAGTGATGGCATAATGGGCTCCATAAAGACTAGTTTGTGAAAGTGAGACTCTTTTATAATGGGAAAAATGTCAAGAGACAACTCTTCAAAGATTGGCTTAGAAATATGAGGCTCTTGAAAAATAGGCATATGGTCAAGGTAATGATTTTCCCAAAGGTGGTTATAATCATTAAGAAGTGACTCAACAAAGATAAGATCATTAGAGTGAGATTTCTCAACAATCGGTATAGGATTGGAAGGTGATTGCTTCATCACAAACTAATTTATTATAAATGGTTGGTTCAACAAAAACATCTTGAATTGGTTGGTTCTCTTGGCCTTGGTTTCCAATGAGCTAGAAAATACCAATTTTGAACACAGCTTGGTCTTTAAATGACTAGATCAGTTAATGTTTTGATGGGATTGGTAATGGATGATTAATGGTCTATGGTTGGATAATGATAAGGTATTAAGGAACATGATTTCTCAAATGAGCCAAAGGATAAAGTCCTAAAATGGTAACAATAAGGTGGTGTAGAGCTTGGTTGCTCACATAATCCAAAGGATGAGGTCCTAGAATTATAATGGGGTATTGTGGAGTTTGATTACTTGCATGATCCAAAGGATGAAGTCCTCAAATGGTAAAAATAGGGTAGTGTGGATCTTGGTTTCTTGCATAAGCCAAAGGACAAGGACCTAGAATGATAATTGGGAATTTTGGAGCTTGATTGCTTGTACAAGCCAATGCATCTAACTCCTCATAAACCATATCATCCCAATCTTGAGTTGAATCATAAGCTAGTTTTTGAATATGTTCTATGTACTGATTATTGTAAAGAGGGTATGGATCCATATCCCAAACAACATTATCTATATTTGGGTCTTCAAAGTCATCCTCATAAAACGTATCATCCTAATTGGTAATTTGATTTAGATTTTGTTGATTTTGACTATGTTCCCCATATGGAGTATTTTAGGGAGAATAATAAAATGTTTTTGAAAATCTTTCTCTATAGGGGTTCCTAGTGATATTTTGTGTAGCCATTCTATAATAAATTGGATTATATGTGACTCCACCATAATTGTAGCTAGACATATCCACATAAATGATGAAATCTCTCAAATAAAAAGGCTTATAGTTTTGAAAACTATAAAAAGCTATGTCCAAAGAATAAATGGTTCAAACTTGATCTAACTTGGTTGAAGGTAGATTTGTATCTATAAACAATGATTTGATCATGGAGCTATATATCCAAAGTAGTTTGTGCTAATATTTGAGATAAAATAGTCTAATGTCAAATGTCATACACATAAAAAGTCAAGCATCTGAATAAAAACCATCATGTCAAAGGTTTAGGTCAAAATGTTTCAAACAAGGTCTAAATTAGGAAAGGGAAAATATTCACTAGGTCTTTTGTCCAAACACGGAGTCAAAAGCTAGGCTCAAATAGGCCATGCTACGGATATTAACCAAATGATGTTAGAAGCTAAGCTTAAAATAAAGGCATGATGTGATTTGATTTAATCTAATAAGTTTGGAAACAACTTTGACATAGGCTCAGTACATAAAATCAAACATAAACATGATTAGTTGTCATAAGACACAAGGAAAAAGGATCTTGAATAAAGGTTGTGTTCTCCCAAATAAAATCACAAAAAATGATGATGATGATGATGATGATGATGATGATGATGATGATGATGATGATGATGATGATAAACATTGAATAAATAAACAATCAATAGTCTTCAAATTTAGGCAATCGATTAATCAAAGTTATGCAACCCAAAAGAGAAAGATATGTGTATCAAACCCACTAAACAAAAATCAATCAATGTTTGAATCCAAACTTAACAATGTTAATTGAGAACTCATCATTAAAGACTAGGATTTGACCAAACAAGCTAGACAAGATTGGATAACATGATAGTGCATAAACAAGGTTTAAATAGTTAATGTGACATGGTTTGAAACAAATGGTTTTTGGTACAATGGTAAACAAGTTTTGAAACAAATTTAGCAGCCTAATGATGCAAGCACACGCGAATGATGTGATCAATATTATGTTTCAAAGATTCAAAGGCAAAATAGTTTGGTATGATTTGGGAAGCATAATGATACCCTCTGTAATTCAAATAACACACACAAATAAGTTTAGAAAAAAATTCAAGGCACAAGTGTGGTGTAAAATGGCCACCATAATGTCTCTTTAGACAAAAGAGTGGCATATAAATAAATTGATTTTGACATGGTTTATAAACAAACAAGTTTTAGTCTCAAAACACCAAGTAAGAAAATGACAAAATACAATTAAATCATCCAAATTCATATTAAAAGTGTGGAAAAATAGGGTTGACTAAAACTAATTGGTTTTCAACCATTTCTAGATAGATCCCATGTCTACCAACTTTAATGATAGAAAACAAGAGAAGCAACACTTTAATTGGGTGTTCGTAGCACTTAACTTGTTGTAAAAGGGTCTTGTCCTTTTTACAACCACTACATTTATCACTTACTCAGTGTAGTACGATGTCCAAAGTGAAGATACGTCCCATGTGCAACTCTAATACTAAAAGGTGGTTTAACCACTCAAGCCTTTGATCCTAGTGAAAGTGGTTGAAGTTAGTGCTAAGAGATGAAACCCTGGGTCAAAGCTTCCCTATATAACTTGTGGGAGGTTATGAAGTCCCCCTAGAAAGCTAAGATGTAATGAAATAAAAGACATAAGAAAAAGACTTTAAGATCATTTTCAAGATCACCCAAACTATTACGAGTTTTACAGGAGTGATTTAAATGAAATTATTTATATGCCTTGGATTAGGCATGTGTGTAATAAGGACCATACTTCTGATTCCAAAATTTTCCTAAAGGAGATGAATGGAAGAGTATACCCATAACATCCTCCTCTTCACCAATAAAAATCTAAGCTTAAACAACTATTGAAAAGAAAATTTTATAACTGTGTTCAATTTTAAGCCCCAAATGAAAGATTAAGTGGTGTTTTTTTTACCCCTTTGTCTTAAGTTGTAACTTTGAAAGACAATCACAAATCTTAACAAATAAAGCACCTTAAAGATTTTCATTAAACACCAAAATGAAGGTTTATAATTTATTTTAGACATTTAAATAAAGTGTGAAAATACTAATTTAAGTTTTTTGGCACTTTTTTAGGTATATCATAAAATAAAAAGGTTAGAACTTTGTTTAGCCTTGAAGCACATTTATCAAATGAGATAAGTAACCTTGAAGGGCAAAATCTGTCAACTCGAAGGCAAAAATATCAAGAAAGAAAACACATTAAATTTCAATTAGATAGAAAAAATATCAAAAAAATATTAAAAAATTAATATTAAACATATGAACACCTGAAAAAAATAAATTAGAAGGCTAAAAATAAAACATAATACATAACACATAAAAGCCTCCACATAAGACATAAACACCTGCAGTCAGTATTTTTTACATAACTTTTAAAATATAGATCAGTTTTACATGAAATTTTGGGAGGTTGTCAATAACTATAGCCCTCACTCCTATAAAAAATTTATGTCCAAAAAGTCAATAAAAAATTTATTATCTCTATTCTAATTACATTTTTACTAGAAAACTAAAAAACAAAAAGTGACAGTCACTAAAATAGTCATAACTTCTGAAATATAAAGAGATTGTTTTTGAAAATTTCAAATAATATTAATAACATATTTAGAAAGAACCTATGGTAAATTTTTACTCTATAAAAGAAAAAGACAAAATAATAATAATTAAAACTATTACTACAAATAAATTCATGGGTTGCGCACTCATGAAGATAATCCCATCAGGAGTGCCATTATGTAGACTAAGAATTTTACTTGAGAGAGGATGGTTAGTATTGTGTTAGTTTCAAAATGAAAATAAATTCACAAAAACACACTAACTAGCATAACATCTCTAGGCCTAGTCATTAGGAAGAGCTTAGTTAACAAAACATGAATGGAAAACACAAATAAAATGCAAAAGAAACCTTATTTTGCCTTCCTTGGATGCTCCAATGTACTTGTTTTAGCAGCTTGTTTGGTTTGTGCTTATGAATTCTGCATCAATGGAAACTTGAATACCTCCATCTCTCCTTGGCACCTTGTATGGTTTTGGTTTGGCTTGGCTTGGATTTAGTTAAATATTTTTACATTATAGCACTAAGATGAAATTATTTTTGAATACATTTGGAAATTATAATTTTGGAATAAAAGAGCTTAAAAATCAATAGCTAAGGCCTCCTATTTATAGATTTTTGAAATGGTTTAGAATCAACATGAACTATCCATCTCAAGATGGAGATGTGTGGCTAAGGATTAGTTTAATTATGTAAGTAAAATGTATAAATAAGCTTATAAATATTTTGGATATAGGAGCATTGAATAGGCATGGAGGGTCTTAATGAGTTATGGGAAGCATAAATCTTGATATTTGTGGCATTTATAGCCTAGGGATGTCTTTCCAAGAAATGATCTCACCTAATGATGTAGTTATTCCATATTCATTTATGAAAATAAATTATTCAATAAGTTCCATGGAATTATTAATTAGTCTCATGATTTAGTTTAATTACCTGTTAAGCATGATTAGTCACTTTGGTGTAAATTTTGGCCCTTTGGTGCACAAATTAATCAAATTAGTTAAAATGTCTTTTTATTGGCTTAAAATTTGACTAGATTGGAATTAGAAGTTGACATTAGATGAATTGGAAACATATTCCCATTTAGTATGTTTCCAACACAAAATAACAAAGGTGCATGTCTCGTATAAGAGATTTGATAGAAAAGAGCAATCTAGGGCACCTAGGTGCAAAATTGCTATTTTGACTTGAAATGATTTGATCAAATTTAGATAGCCCATAAATTTAATTTCCCCATTTAGTGAATATCTATCTAAAATAAGCACTTGAATATATAAATTTCAACTCATTTAATGTGTTTTAGTGTTTTTAGCCTAAATTATGCTTTTTGGTCAAAATTGGACAAAAGTCTGGTTGACTATTATCAGTGGCTAGTTTTAGGTGTCTATAGAAGATATCTTAGTCATGAATGAAACTACCATACCCTAAGAGGAGGTCCAAGATATGACTAGGCTAATGAGCATTATTGATTTGATCGATATAATTATATATAGGAAATAAATTTGGGTAGTTAATGCATCTTTACAGAGGGATTTACCTTGCTAAACCTCATAAAAACTCAAGATGACCTTGAAGGCACATGAAAACTATTTTTTTTATGGATTAATAATTAAATATGGTTTATTTGAAGCTATTATGATCATCTCTCCTCAAAAGGAGAAATACTTTCATGCATATAGGCTGAAATTTGATTACACCAATAATGTTGTCAAATATGCACTAATTCAAGGCCTCCAAATGGCACAATACGGGGAATTAAAATAATAAAAGTATTTGGGGATATAGAGATGGTTTTAAATCATGTGTGAGCCCAAATTGTATCCAAAAATAAGTTTTTAAAGGATTATAAACATAGATTCTAGGACCTCATTGAAAGATTTAATGCTCTCAATATACAATTTGTGCCAAGGAAGTCGAATGTTAATGTAGATAGGATTTCCACAATAGGATCTAAATATGACCTCCCTATTGAGGTTGAAATAAATTTAGGATAGTTTTTTAGGCTGATATTTAGACATGACATTCCTCATAATGATGCTAACTAACAAGCATTTGAGAGTAATGAGTAAATCATCAATTTATTACAAGAGGAGGTAGAGTTTTCTACTAGAAATCAGCTAGGGTTGTAAGCATAGTATGAATATCAAATCATCCAATTAAAATAAAAAATATACCCAAAGGATTATTTACCCTAGAAAACATCATCAACTCTGATGACCAGTTTAAAGGTCAGAAGAGGATTATGAAAATCAAGAAAGATAATTGTGAGCCAATGATCATTTTTGATGGCAAACTATTGAAGGTTGGAAAGGTATGCACTCAACCTGAAAAGAAAAAGTTTTTTCACCTTCATAGAAAATATTATGTTATATTTTCATGGATGTATCAACACCTCAAGGGTTTTGAACTAGTATAAAATTGAGCTAGACGTTAACACCAAGTTGACCAGGCAAAATCAAAGGACTATAAACCCCAAGTTGGAACCACTGATGAGGAAGGAGATGACCAAGCTCATATAATCCAATATCATATTTCCAATCAATTACTTTTATTGGGTAGCCAACTTAGTCCCAGTAATGAATAAAAATGGAGATATTAGGTTGTGCATAAACTTTAAAGACATGAATAGAGTATCCCTTAAGGATCAATAACCCATTCCACCCATGGAGAATATTCACTAAATAATAATAGTAGCTAAGAGGTTTTTAATTATTGATGGCTACTAGGGCCACAATCAAATATTGGTGTAAGAGTCTAATCAATTCAAGACAACCTTCACCACTAAATGGGGTACCTTTGCATATAAAAAGATGCCTTTTAAATTGACCAATATTGGTTCTAACTTTCAAAGAGATATGGACATGGCTTTTATTGTCCTTATCAATTATATGATCCTAGTTTACCTTGATGATATCACTATTTTATCCAAATGTGCAGATGATCATTTAGGTCATTTAAAGTATGTCTTTAATAGATGTAGAGTTTTTAGGGTATCTTTAAACCCAAACAAGTGTGTATTTATTATCTGTGAGGACCATTTATTGGGACATATTATTTCTAAGGATGGATTGGAAATTGACCTAGAGAGAGTATAATCTATTATATCACTTTCTCTACTAATCTAAAAGAAAATCCTCCAAATATTTTTGGGAAAGATAAAATTTGTGAGAAGGTTTATACCAAAATTTACTTCATTAGTCAAGCCACTTACCTCTTCTCTTACATTTTCAACTGGACAATAGAAGATATTGATAGATTTAAAGTAATAAAAATAGTAATATAACAAGACCCCACACTTTTGAATCCATGTTATGATAAATATTTCATCCTTTATGATTTCAAAGGAGATAAAACATCTCAACAATGTTAGTACATAAAAATATTGAAAACATAGAGTAGTTTATCATTTTATTCAATCAAATACTTAAAGATATGAATCAAGATATATATTTGTTTAAAAATAAGTGTTGGATTTAATTAAAGAATTGAAGAATTTAAAAAACATGCTCTCTAATAACAAGATTTAACTAATGGTATCACATCCAAGTGTGAAAGAGTTTTTATTGAGCATATATATCAATGAAAAAATAAATGGTTGGATCACCCAAGTGATGAAGTATGACATTGAATTCGATATCATCAAGATCATAAAAGGAAAAGGACCGTGTGAGCATTTAACAGTTGATCTAAAAACTAAAAGTAAAATAATCCTTGCATTTTAAGAGGAAAAACCAACTGATCAGTATCCTCCTAGTGGCTAGAATTAGAGCATAAAGGCCTTTCTCGAGCCTAGTGAGTATCTATAAGGGATTGACAAAGACAAAATAAGACATTTCACATTACAAGTTATTACTTATGTGCTTGTTGATTATGATTTTTTTATAGAATACATCAATGGATTCCTTCTAATAAGTATAGATCAAGATCAAACTAGTGAGATCCTTCAAGAGTTACATGATGGATTTTTGGGAGGACATTACTCTCCTAAAAACGCTGCTATCAAGATCATGATGGCTAGTTATTATTTGCCAAGTTTGTTCAAATATTATCATATATGTGTAATAAGTTGTATAAAATATGCCTTATTTATAGACAAGTAGAGGCTAGTATCTCTTTTGCTTCATCTAATTTAAGTTGACTAGACCTTCTCTGAGTAAGGTGTAGATTTCATTATAATGATCAACCCTCTTTCAAGAGCTAGACACAAGTGGATTCTAATAGACATAGACTATTTCATAAGATGGATAGAGGTTGTGGTCATAAAAAAATCAAATGAAACATCCATATTATATTTTTATGAGGTAATTGTGACTAGATTTGGTGTTCCAACCACCATCATCTTAGACAATGTTATGGATTTTATTGGGACTAGAATCAGTGAGTGGGAAGTAAGATATAACATCTATTTTTGAACCTCCTCAGATTAATATCCTCAAGGTAATGGTTTGGGTGAGTCAACCATTAAAAAATTGATTTGAATAATCAAGTGAACCATGGAGAAGAATCAAAGGACATGGCATGCATGACTTAAATCAGCCCTATGGCCAGACATAATAACACCAAGAAGGGTAATTAGAAACTCTCCCTTCATGTTGGTTTATGGGAGAGAATCTAGGCTACCTATGTCACTATAAATGAACTCATTATACCTCTCCCACCAATTTGTGATAATTAACAATGATATTATAGTGGTGAGACTAGCTAAACTAATAGAGATAAAAGAGATTATAAAATAAGTGATGCACGCTTTAGAGATTTGGAAAACTCAAACAAAGATAACCTTTGATAAAAAGGCTATTGATATGAGTTTTTAAGAATGAGACTTAGTGATCAAGTGGGACATGGATAGAGCAAAATATGTAAAGCACATAAGTTTTGATGTAATATGGAGTGGTCTTTATGTCATCACAGGCTGTAAGTAGGCTAACACTTTTCAATTCTCAAAGTTGAATGTAGAAGAGATACTAATTCTAATCAATGGGATCCATATAAAGTGATAATTTTAAAGTGCATTTAAATTTGTATATAGTATTATAGATGCATTTTATTTCTTCTAAGTGTTTTTTCATAATAATTTCTTTTCTTTCCTTAAGTTCTTTTGCACATTTATTTCTATTCTTGCTTTCTCTTTTTGATTAATGGTGAAACTTAGTTTGATTATTTAATAATGGGTTGAGTAGGTTATAGCTAGGTTATACTTAATGATTGATTATTTTTAAGAATATATGACTCCATTCACAAATAATTACTTCTAAGGTGGTTGTTACAAGTGCTAAACAAGCAAGCAACCCACATAGGTCGCCAAAATGTTGACTAGTTTATCCATCATAGAGGAATAATAATTGAAATCAGTTCAAAAGCCCAGTATTGATTATGGATTTCAAGGTTTAGTATAGTTTTTTTAAAAAATGGCTAAGTCATTTGACTTATAAATATTTTATAAAAGACATGTCTTTGGGTTTTTTTACAAGAACTAAAGTCAGAGAAGATGTTTCAAATTCTTCAAAACTTTTGTTTCAAAACACAAATGCAAAAGAATTCATAAGAATTTGTCCAAGAATTTAGTCTTCAGTAAAATTTTAGATATATAGTTGGAACTATTATTCTAAACACATGTTTTGAATACCTAAGGTGGAGTCATAATTTATGTGAGAATAAGAGTCATAAATTTTGTTCCAAACAAAAGTTCTGAAGAAGAATTCTTGAGGCTATGTGTTTGGTATTTTGGGAGAATGATTAGGGAAGACATTTGGAAGGAAGCCACATCTAATTAATTTTGAAGCTTCATATCACCCACATGCTTATAAAAACTTAACCAATTTGGGGGAAAATCAAATGAGTGTGAGGTTGGGTCCATGTGAGTTTCAACATTTAGGAATTCTTATAATCTTTTTGGCCTTCTTATAATCTTCTTGGACTTCTTATAATATTTATAGTATTATTATAATCTTCTTATCCTTCCTGATGAAAACAAACCACTCTCAAAGCCTAAAAAAGTCTAAAAACAAAAATATTTAGTCAATTTCATGACTTTTCTTGGTGATGATTTTAGGGGGCAGTGGGTTAAAATTAATGGGCCTTAAGAGACATATTGATGGGTTCTTGGGTTATCAATATATTAGGGCTCTAATCCAAGCCTCATAGTTTCATGTAATAGGAATTCATAGGTCTTGGTGAGCTCAACCCCTTTTCAAAAAATCTCACCACTTAGTCAATTATGTAAGATTCTACCTGGTGCCATTCATCACTCTCTCAATGGTCTTAGGCCTATTCAAAAGCTTTTATGCCTTAGTATTTTATTTGCCTTTGACTATAGCCGCATGTCTACATTCCACATCTTAGGAATGTTTGAAAGTCCTTCATGAACTAGTTTTTATTCAAAGTTAGTAGGTGAAAATTATGTCATCAATTTGCCAAAGCAGTGGGTTACTAGGATGCTTCCACATGTCATAATATAAATGACCTAACATGTTAGAGATGTTTGCACAATGTTGAAGCCCCTAGGTAATCAAGTTTGAAATATCATTCCACATGGTGAAATATCACTTCTCCACATACATAGGGTGGTTTCTACAATCCCCACAACATGTCAAAGGCCCCAAGTAAGTAGGTAAGTGGGATGATGTCATATGGCATACTCCCACTTCACCTTGATATAAATAGGTTGAGTAAGGTCATCACTCACAACAAGGCTCTAGTATAATTGAATTTTGCTATGTAGTGATCTCCTAGGGCATCATATTTTAAAAGCATGGGGATGTTAATACTAATCATAGGAGGGCACATGGACACCTATCAACCCATGTCCCCCAAGAGTGACAAGTGTAGAATGAAATTGGCATGTAGCCAACTAATAAGGATCCCTAAGCTCTAACCTCATATTATATTTTAGGGAACCTAAAAACCAATAATGTCCCACCATGTGGAGGTGGTAGGCCCTTGATACACAAGCTAAGGGAAGTAATCAGGGGAAGTGGTGACCAAGTCAGTAGATATTAGGGACACCAAGTAACAAAAGAGAAAGAAGTTGTTACATGGCCTAGTTTGCAGATCTACAATATAGCTCAAAATAGTTGGGGAGATGAAATATGGAATTCATAGACTATGGTTAGGGTTTAGTAGGTTAAAAGAGTGATATGACTAAGAAATAAAAGGGGCAAAAAATAGAACTATGACATGCCATTAGTACACCATCTTAGATTTAATGACCCATCTAGTTGTCAAAACCTTTAGAGGATGAGTTTCAACTTCATGCCCATATTTATTTATAGAATCAAGTGCAGATTAGTTTCTCACCTAGAAATGATAAAAAAAAGTGGAAGAATTGAATGCAAAATTTAGTAGTAGTACCCACCAAACTATGACATATACATTGGGATTAAGCACAAAACATATGGGATAAGGAAGAGTATTAAATGTTAAAGATGACATGAAAATCCACATAATGTAACATTAAAAGTAAAAATGGTTGAGCTAAGCAAAATCCTCCAAGGCAAGCAATCCCAAGAGATCTTTAGTTGTATCCCTATGCATGAAAGTGTCTAAATTTAAATATAATAGTTGAATAATTAAATATTTATTATTTTACAACCAATATGAGAAAGAGGATAAGCTAATAGATATAGGATTGAGGCTCACCACCATACCTTGAGGACACAATCAGGATTTCCAATTAATTTTGGCCATCCATATTTTATTGTAGAGAGATTATGTGTTTGGGTTTCTAATGTTCATCGATTTCTTTAATCTACATTCTCTATTTAATTAATACCCCATGGGATTCCTATTGCCTATAAAATCCCATGTCTTACCTTATAAAATTGTTTAAATTTATAGGCATAATAATGCTACCAACATTTTCCCTCCATAGGACTTTTACTACTTGAACCTTGTATGTTAATGAGAAATGAGTTTACCTCACTTCATTCTATTGCATTGTGTGTGTGTTTTGTGTTTATTGATCTTTGTATTTGGATGACCTTCATCCCTTTAATTTTTATCCATTCCTAGTACCTCCATGTAGAGATTAAATTTATTTTATAGGTTGTATGTTGTGTGCACATAGGTCTAAATAGATATGACCCATGGATCATTTTTCATCCTTCTTGGTTTTATATTACATCTTGTGCCATTATACAAATTAATTATGAAATTAAAGTATTCATCTTGGATTTTTCATGATATTTATTTATTATCTACAATTTTTTTAGTATGCCCTTCAAATCCTATAGAATGGTTCTTTCTAGTATTGGTGCATCACCATTTTTTTGTTTCAGCATTTTTCCACCCTTTTCCTCCTCAAAAGATTTTAGACTTGGGATTAGTTTTAGAATTCCTTTCATCTCTTTTAGGATTGATTGTTGATCCTAAATTAGGTGAATTTAGATTAGAAGGAAGTTAGAATTATTTAGAGGTCGATCCCAAGGATCTCAAGGTTCCCACAATGTTGGGCATGTTACCATGGTTCAACTGAACCAATTCTTTCAATTCATCAAGTACATGGTTCAAATGACAACAAGACCTAAAGAAAGTGATGTAAAATTTCAAAGACCATGGTATTTCATTACATCTCAATAAGTGTATATTCATGGTAACTTAAGGTAAGATTATGGGCCACATTATCTCTGAGAGGGGCATATCTATAAATCCTAATAGAGTGGAAGTAATCTTGAAAATCCCACAGACCATCACTAAGAAAGAACTAAGAGTTTATTGGGCAAGATAAACTTCATTCAAAGATTTATCTTAGGGTTTTTTGAGATAATAAAAGCTATTAATATCATGATAAATAAATATGCCAAGGTTAGTTTGACTACTAAAGTGAAGATGGCCTTTGACCAAATGAAGGCTACCCTTGCAAACATGTCCATATTCATCAACACAGACTACATGCAACCCTTCTACCTTTACTCATTTACCTAAAAACATTTTATGGTTGATCTATTAACATAAAAGGAGTTAGGATGTTAAATTTTGGTGTCTTTTATGATAATCACAATAATGAATGTTTAACTTAGATATTCCACACTTGATAAATAGGCCTTCTATTTGATCAAGGATATTAAAAAATTTATGCATTACATTCTACGTATCAAAGTTTTTTCTATGGTTCTTGATCCAACCATTAAGGCCCTAATAATTTAGAATGAATTAGGAGAAATGCATGGTAAATGGATGACAATAATCTAAGAGTTTGACTTATAATAATAGCCAATGAAGATTGTTTAAGGGTAAGGATTCTACAAAGCCATCATCAGGGTAGATCCCCAAATCATATGTCAATAGTACTAAATACATGACATCATAGATGATGATCATTACATGGATATACTCATATATATTCTAGATAATAATTGTCAAAACATAAGGAACTACACTTAATAAGTAGTCATTTCATGATTAAATCTGGCACTCTCTATATAAGAAACTATGAAGACATATATTTTAGGTGCCTGAATAAAGAGGAAGCTACTGCAGTACGCATAGATTTACATGGAAAATATGGGACCAAGCATGGTTTAATAAGTACTTATACTCATTAAATACTACAAATAGGATACTATTGGCCACATATTTTTAGGGATGTGCATTTATATGTGAATAATTACCACATGTGTGAAGTTGTTACACCCCATGAATGCACCCTGGCTATGCCACTATTGTTGATCATTATAGTTATACCCTTTGCTAAATGGGGATTATAATTCATAGGTTAAATCAATGCTAATTATTTTATGGGACACACTTTCATCCTTATAGTGATGTATTATGATACTCATTGGGATGAAGTCTAACCATTATGAAATTATACCACAAACATATTCATTCAATTCTTAGAGAAATACATTACTACAAGGTTTGGTATTCCCACCACATTGGTATGTGATAAAGGCCCTACTTTCTCATGCTTATAATTCCTTGAATGGGCTTATAATCATTAGGTGAATCTTAAATTTCATCAAATCATTATCCACAAGGTAATGGGTTGGCTGAATCAACAAATAAGAATTTGTTGGATGTAATTAGGAAAATTTTAGGAATAAACCAAGGTATTGGCATAACATGCTTAAATTTTCTTTATGGTTGGATAGAAATAGGATTGAGTATTTTTTAGTGACCATCCCATATGATATAGTATATGACCAAGATCTTATCTTCCTAACCAATTTGAAGATCCATACCTTACTATTAACTAAAGAGTAACTAGAAACCAATGATTCAATAAAATATTGCCTATTGAACCTCATGAAATTATAAGAAAAATGAGATGCAACCTTGTTTCACTTCATTATACATCAATAGGTAGTCAAATTCTAGTTTGACAAAAGGGCCAAAGTGAAGGCCTTTCTAATTTATGATCTGGTACTCTTATGGGATAGGGCTCATTAAAAAAAGGGACAACATGGAAAATTCAATGCACTATGGCTCAATCCTTACCAAATATCTAAAATCTTAGGTGAGAACACATTTTCCTAAGTTTTCTTACTAGTGAGGATGTTCCATTGACTATCAATGGATAATTCCTCAAGCACTACTTCTAGGCTTGAGTGTCTTGGAAGCCCCTATAAATAGCTTCTCTTATGTTTTCTATTTTTCTTTCCCATCCCTTATTTGTTAGCTTAGGTTTTCTTTTATTGTTCTTCCTATTTGGGTTTCTCCCAACTATTTTTGTCCTTAGGTTCCCCTTGGTAATTAAGGAATTGAAATGAAGAGATGTTGTAAAAGTAATAGAGATGACACTCAAAGAACCTAATTGTAATTTTACTTGAATAAATTACATGAACTATTATTGTTACTTTTTTCATTTCCTAAACTCTAAATATCAATGATTTATAATGGAACTTGTGAATTTTAGAATAGTTATTTTCCTGTTTGAAGCCATCTAATACACTTAAGGAAATACTACTAAAAATGTAACATTACTATGATTTTGGTTTTTATCAAGTTGTTATGAACTTGTTGATCTCCTTATACATATGGTCTGTTATCCAACCCTCTATAGATGTAAATGAAAAATCTCCTTTTAAAATAATTGAGTTAAAATGTAAAATCTATAATTATCCTTGAAAGGGCAATCCTGCCAAACTCCATCACATGATTTCTAGCCTAGTTGGTAGTGGAACAAGGCCTTTGGAAAGGACTAGAGGTATTTATTTTGGGGATATAGACACTTGGATGACATCATAAAAATATCCAAACAATTCCCCCTAAAGTTAAATTGTAAAATATTTTTCCTTCAACAATTTTGGCCTTATGCAAATCTAAATTACTGAATGTGAATGCAAAGAAAATGAATAAATCACTCAGTCACACATATATATGGATTTGAAAATATTTTGGCTTAGTATGTTGTTTCTTATTATAGGCTTTGATGCCTTTTAACTTTGGTTTGTTCTAGGCAATTAGCTATAGCTTATTTTTTTCTTCTTTTGAAAGCTGATATTTTGGATTCTCAAAATACTCAAGTGTATTTCCCAGTAGGAGTCACCTTTTTTTGTTACTTATACAACATGCCCCATTTTTAGACTAAAAATATAGACCTTGTTTTTTTTGATTTGGAGTCTAGTATTTTACCTTTCAAGGGTTCATTATGGTTACCTATTTAAAGTAACCTTCTTGGGAATGCTTGTCATGTTAGATATGAAGTTTGAAACCTAAATGTGCTTTATTGCTTTAATTAAGTCTGAATAATCAAATGTTCATCATAAGTGCTTGAGTATAATTCACATTTAGAACTGATTTAAAGTTAATTTTTGAATTTTCATAAGTTTGATAAGTCTTATCTTATTGGTCTGCTTATGCTTTGAAATACATTTGATAAATCCCTGTTAGACTATTTCACCTTAGGTTTATGGAAATTATCTAGTTATTTTAGATATTTCTACCTCTTTTCCTGAACAAGATTTTTCCATTTATGCTTCATTTGGATTAAAAATTACTAGAGTCTATATAAGTTCATTATTTTTCTTAGTCACTTTTTTATAAGATAGACTATGTGGGCTTAGGATAGATCAAATGACTAAGTTGTTTAACTATTTTTTATTTTGTACTTAGTCATTTTTTGGATTTATTCATATCCATTTTATTTGAAACTTTTGAAGCTATTTATATTCAAGTCATTTAGCTATTGATTTTTAAACTATGTCACTAACTATGCCTTCACATATTGTGCCCTTAAGTCATTGGAAAGAGTGTAGGCAACTTAGTCAAAACTTTTATTCTAAACAAAAGTTTTGATGACTCTCAAAAATTATGCAAGTCTTTTATCTTCGATAAAAATGTCATGAATTATGTTATAATTTATGCATGAAGGAAGCTTTTACATAGGTTTTGAACAAATTTTTTCAAGACTTGTGTCTTAGGGATAAATCTTCACAAACAAAAGGTTTGATAGTAAAACTTGTAAAGGGATAAATAGTACAAGGCAAAGTCATGAAGGCAAGGATTGAAAAGATTAGGTTTTTCTTTCTATGCTAAATTGCTTTCTACATTCAAAGAAGAAATAAGAAACTAAAAGAAATGGTCAAGGCTAGAAGATACCTGATAAAGTCGTGCGCACCGAAATCAGACATTGGAAGATTCTCCTCTTTGGCTGTGGAGGAATGACACCTACGAAGAAAAGAGACTGAAACACGGAAAAATGTTAGTCAAAGATATGGTGGGCTGTCAGGCGAACGCCCGATCCTGGAAGTACGAAGACTTCCTAAAAGGATATCAACCCACTGATAAAAAAGCAGAATATTGGACTGAAGTAGATAAAATGGAAGATAAAATGACAGAAATAAAGGACATAAAATAAAATGCATACCTGATAATGAAGTAAAATGTTTTGTGCAGTCACCGATATCGGTCTCTGTGTTGCCGGTGTCAGTCGGAAAGGTGTTGACGTCGGTTAAGATATCGGCGTCGATAGGGGTGGTGATCGGCGTCGATCGGGGCAAGTTTTGGACAGAGTCTGGATGAATTGCAGAAGGTCTAACAGAGTTGGGATAGGGTCTGGTCAAGGTCGAGACAGGGTCTGGACAGGGTCGGGACAGGGTCTGGATAGGGTCTAAACAAGGTCTAATCAAGGTAATGTTGAGTTTGGACAATGTCTGGGGGTTTTGGTCGAGTCTGGACAGAGTTATAGACTGGGATAGTGGGCAGAGATGTAAAGAAAGGACTAAGGGTTCAGGCCTATAGTCTGAAGATCCAGGGTGATAGAAATAGAAACAATAAACAAATAATAACTAGAAAGAAATAAAAGCAAATAGAGGAAATACTTACCTGCCAGAAGACATGATAAAAGCCATGATTGAAGTTGTTGAAGCGTTGCCGTAAGTTGATCGAAGTGAATGTAGATTGATCTAATGCTAGAGTTGGTTAATCGTCAGAGCTGATTGGTTGCCAGAGTCTGTGAATGTCAAAATTCGAGATCGATTGATTGATTGATTAGTTGATTAGCCTTTGGGATTGATCGGCAGACGCTGATGAAGGTAAGGGACGGTTCGAGAGATGGTTCAATAACCGTTCGAGAAACTGATTGGGAACCGAATGATAACTGATAACAAAAAATGGTAAGGTGATCGACGTCGGCAGGATTGCCGACGTCGGCTGATAAGTGACCAATGTCGGTGACTTCGGCCGGGTAACAACCGTCGTTGACAGATGCACAATGGGGATAGAGTCTAGCTTTAGCTCTGCGCTCATTGTTACATGCTACCAAGGTCAAGGCTAGTGGAAAAAGTGATCGATAAGGGTTGAATAGGAGAAGAAGAATAAAACGAGGGATGACCAGGGGAGTCGACACAATTTTGGTGTCTATATTTGCCCCTTTTTGTCTTGTTGGTTGTTCTGGATGAACTGCAAGACAAAAATAGGAGTGATTGCCCCAGGTGTGGGATAAGGTTGATTTCATCTTGTTGGTTGTTCGAATGAACTGCAAGACAAAAACATGAAGCGGATTGCCCCGATTATGGATGAGGTATTCCCCCTTAAAGCAGGAGTCAAGGGAAGGGAACCGAGAATCAGGTGCTAATTTGACAAAGAGTGGATGAAAAAGGGGTGAGGGTGAATGCTGCAAAAGGCGTGATTGCATGTATACCACGTCACAGGACAGATAGGTCAAATGGTCACAGTCAAAGGTCAAGGAGTGCCAAAATTGAAGTAATTGGGCCCCAGCATTTAGTCGTCTGCTAATCGGATTACTCAATCTAAGCTGAAGCTCCAAATGGGTCGTCACGTTCTAGGTATCCCGGGCTCAGGAAGTGCTCCTAGAAACATGAAAAAGTCATAAGTAGTGTGGATCAACCGGCTTGCGATCCTATACTTGTGAGGGTTAAAAAATGTCTGTGCACAATTCTGCTAACCAGTCATGGGGTAGCATACATGTAAAAACAACCAAGGCAACAGTGTCTTGGAAGTGGTCGAGGTTGGAGGAGAGAGGTATGATCTCCAATGGTTGGTGGGCGAGGGGAGGAATGGACGAAAGGATGAGGCCGAGCTAACCCTAGAAGATAGTCGTGTCATCTGAGTGCTGCCTACATAGCCCTGGTCAGAGGGCTTCAGGCCAATGTAGTTCAGACAAAGGGTTCGAGTAGTAGACAGGTGGTCAAAATGGTTGGTAGATTGGTCTTGGTTATGACGAAATGATGAGGAGAAGAGATGTGGTAGCCATTTCCAAATGGTGTATTCTGCAACATTGGTTGAGAGGTCTTTCATCCCGAGAAATATTCCATATTCGTGATGGATGTATGCTAAAAATGAATTGGGGTCTATTTATGCTTTAGCAAGTATTGGTTTATGCTAAACATAAATTGCGGCGGGTCGATAGTTTCCATGTGTATTGGTGTCCATAGAAACTAGGGTGAATAGGCTATGGGAGTGGTCTGAAAAGAGAGTTGAGGTGAGTTGATTGACAAGTGATGAAGGTGAATGTGACTAAAGTGCAGAAGAAGTGAAAAGCATATTGCTCTTTCATTGACAAGGACCAAAAAGATAGCATAGATAGGGGTTATGAGAACCAAGAGCCCCATTCATGGGTGACGTCGTTGACCATAGTTATGTTAGAGCGGTAATCGAATCACTTTGACATTAAAGTGAACTCGAAGTCCCTTGAGCAGGTGATAGGAGGAGGAAAAAGGGTAACCCGTTTTAAGAGCAGAGATAACTTTGCCTCTTTTTATAGGAGACCCTGAGACAACTATAAGTCAAGTCCATGACTCATTCTCTTTTTTTTTTTTAGGTGCAGACTGATCAACGCGGGAAGTCCACAAAAAGATGTTGTTTGCTTCGTGGTCAGTTGTGAAGCTGATCAATGCGGGAAGCTTCTAAAATAGTGTTGTTTATTGCCAGATTAGTCATAGCCATCCTTCAAGGGAGTGTTCTAGATTTTTGTTTAATATAAGGGCTTTTGAATAGCTGTCCTTCGAGGGAGCAGTCTATTAATTACAACAATGATAGTACAGCTGTCTTTCGAGGGAGCAGTCTACTTTTTGATATTTATATTGATATAGTGACCATGGATATTGTGACATCTTGATTTGTTTTGACAAAAATGTGAGTCGTGGACAAGATTATAGAAGGTCAAGGGCTCCCTTTTATGAGCACAAAAGCATCCATACAGCATAAAAGGGTTATAGGAATTGTTAAGAGGAATAGGGTTGAAAGGAAGTAGGATTAAGAGGACGGGGATTTCTCAAGGGACGAGCTCAAGTTAAGTGTCAAGTGGATGAATACTTGACTAGCAGTAGAACGGTCGCAGATGCAACGCATTAAGAGGCTCAGGTTCTGGGCGTCTATCAAGAGAAGACGGACGATAAGTCCCTGATCCATACTTGTGCATGATAATAAAAGGTCTGAGCCAATTAGGAGCAAACTTACCTCGTTTACTTCATTCCATATTGGTCACGTGTTGATTGATGAGTGGATGTGAAGTTGACTGATATGGTCGTTGATTGATCGAGACTGGTTGAATGTGTGGATAAAAAGGTTGGTCAATGTTTGGTTGAGATTTGGTCATTTGATAGTTGGTCAATGGTTGGTTGAGGGTTGATTGGTTGGTATTTGGTCTTTGGTTGGGTCGAATGTTTGGTTGAGGTCAGGTTAAATGTTTGGTTGCTAGTCTGGTTGAGGCTAAGTTGAAAGAGTGATTGATATGTGGTCAAGACTGTGTTGAAAAATTGGTCGAGGTTTGGATGAAGGTTGAATTCCCCCAGCGGCTAGGGAGAATGTTTGACGGATTGGTTAAGGTCAGTTGAGATTTAGTGATCAGATGGACTGTGTTGATGTCGATTAAGGGGGTTAAAGGCAACAAAGGAACCAAAACCTAGCGTGGAGATCCCGATTTAGGTGATGAGGTTGGAGAGGCATAAGTTGGTGTTGATGATTTGTCAGAGGGATGGTCTAGAGGATCCTTGATGAGAAGGGAATCCTTTCTCTGGTGTTGATGAATGACAACTTTAAGAGCGCAACAACGCTCAGTGTCATGTCCTGGAGTCTGATGATAGTGACAGTATTTAGAGTTGTCGAACTAAGAGAGTCTTGATCTGAGAGTTGATGAGAGGGGTGGTGTTGAAGGCTTGATAACGTGGTCAAGAAGAGAGGTGTCATTCCCCAGACATTGGCGAATGGCGACCTTGAGGGAACAACAATGTTTTGTGTCGTGTCCAGGCGTGCGATGATATGCACAAATATGAGTGTCGTCAAACCAAGGTGGTTTAGGTCTGAGAGATTGACATGGTCTAAGAGGTGGGAGGTTGAGGCGAGATGACTGCAATAAGTGCCGTAACAGCAAGGTATAAGAACCTGCTAACGGGTCTGGATATTTTATTGCAATGAGGGTTGATGACGTTGGTTTGAGAGGCATAAGAGACGTTGGTCGATGATTTAGAGAAGATATATGTTTGACAGGTTAATAGAGTAATGGAGGCGACGTGCCTCTATGAAGGATGGGAGTAGGAAGCACTCCAATTAAAGTGGATGGATGTGGGCCTAGGATTGAAGGTAATGAGGAAGGTGGGGGAGGAGTCCTCTGATGTGGTCTAATGATCTTTGTTGGTTTGGGTCGAGGGCCACTATTGTGCGAGGCAAGGTTAGATGCGAGTTTGGGTTTAGATGTGGATGAAGGTGAGTGAGATATAACAATCTCAGGAAAAGGGCAAGAAGAAACCGTGACTGGGTCTTTCTCAATCGAAATGGGCAAAGAGACTGGTTCTTCTCTTGGTGGAGAAGAAATAGGAGAGTGTGGCTCCTCAAGTAGGCAGATGGCAGGGATGATCATGCCTTCTACGTGTGCTTAAGGAGTGGGCAAGGTAAGGTCTTTGGATGAAGGTAAGGCTAATGGCGTAGGTGTGGTCAAGGCATCCTCCAGTATGAGAGAGGTCGATGGAGGACTAATAGGAGAAGAGGGTCCTTCATCCTGTGAAGAAGGTTGGTCAGGGACAAGAGGTAAGATAGTGTTGACGGTGTGTATATCATGGTCTTAAGGGTCATTGATCATGGTTTGGATGTTGTCTTGAGTAGGGGGGTGATTAGGAAAAGGTTGTTTAAAGATGTCAAGGTTTTGGTTGGGCGGTGCGTTCGGGTTATTCAAAATAAGATCGTCCTTGTCTAGCATGTCCTGGACAAGGTTTTTAAAAGTTTGACAGTGATCCGTATCATGGCCTTTGACACGGTGATAGTTACAAAAGTGGTTCTCCCTGTACCATGCAGGGATAGGTGTTGAGGGGTCAAATTGATGTGGTTAGATTGAAGGGAGATTGAGGACCCCCTGCTTGATGAGTTTATCCAAGACAGAGGCATATGACTCTCCAATTGGAGTGAATTGACGCTGTATGGATTGACGTTGAAAATGTTTATTGATGTAGTCTAATATTGAAGATGATGGTCTAAAGATGACAGTGTTTGCTGACCCCTTAGATTGAGAGTGGGTAGAAGAAGGTCTGGAAGAAGAATGGCCATTGGTTCTTGTGTTAGTGTTACACAATTTGACCTTATCTTCTTCAATAGCACAGAGTTCAAGCTTTCGGGCCATGGTGAAGGCCTCATCAAAAGTGTGGAATGTTTGAACCTACAAGGTGGATGAGATGTGACTGACACATGCTCGGGAAAAGAGCTCAATGAGCTCGGGTTGAGGCAAGGAGAAGGAGAGCTGGTTAATCAAGCCTCTCCAACGGGCGACAAAATTAACTACTGATTCGTCATCAAATTGCCTAATGGAGTAAAGGTCTGTGATCGAGACTTGTTTAGTGATATTTATTGAGAAATGGTCAATGAATAATTGAGCGAGTTGAATGAATGAAAAGATAGAATGTCTACCAAGGGAGCTATACCAGTCAAGGGCAGGGCCAGAAAGAGACATAAGGAACGTGTGTAAAAGTAACGCATCATCGTGGGTAATAAGATAATAGGCATGTCTGAATGCCTGTAGATGTTGTTGTGGGTCTTCCTTACTCTAAAAGCGAGTAAATTTAGGAAGCGTCCAATGGTTGGGGTATGGTCAGATAGGGACAGAAGGATGAATGGGCTCGTTGTAAATCTAGTCATATGAAGAGACATTATTTGAACCGGAGATAGAAGCTTTGAGATTGGACATTTTATCCATCAGCATCTTGATGACGTTTGCTGACGGATTGGTGGACAGAGCGCCCCCTAGGTTGTAAGGTGCTTGAAAGAGGTTAGAGGAGGTATACGACGTAGTCGATTGTACCAGTAAGGGTGCAACGTACGGATGACTAGTCGCAGGGGCAGAAGTAGAGGCTAAGGGTGGTTGCGTCATGAAGGTCAAAGGTATAAGTTGACTAGGCACCGCCAAAGGTGGTTGAATAGCGGGACTGGTAGAAGGATAGGTTGGCACTCCTACATTTTTGGGCACAAGAGTGTAAGGGGTCGAGACAATCAAGTTCTGATACGATGTAGAACTTGGTTGAATTGTAGGTGATTGAGGGGGTAACGAAACCCCGATGGAGGTCGGTCTAAAAATAGACGAAGAGGCCAAACTTTTCGTATTGGCCATGGTTGAGTTAACGGTTGAGGCAAAAGGCTGAGTCAAAAAGGATTGGATGACGAATGGTGTCGATGTTGTCACCATGTCATTTGAAAGGTCTCGCGTTGGGTTTCTCGCAAGATAGTTATGGAGGGCTGCGGTATTGAGGTCCAAGAATCTTTTGAAATCCTGGTCCCCTTCAGGGATGATGGGAATTTGAGTCGGGGTCAGGGTCGGTCCTGTAGGAGTTCTTTCAGTCTCTAAGTGGAACTCCATGATAGGATGGGTTAGAGATGGGGTAGATGAAAGCAGTTGACGGCTAGAGTGGTCAAAAAAGGGCCTTGGCTTGACTGCGTGTCAAAACCATACAAGGTAAGAGAGAACGTCCTCACACGCTTAAACAAGCATATAAGAACTAAAAAGATGAAGACACAAGCAGATCCTAAAACCCTAGAAGTAAATTTTTTAGGATTATAGTGGCTTATGCCTTAAAATGTGTGTAGAGGAAGATTGGCTTTGAGTCGGGTCTTAGAAGAAGTCTATGAATGGTTTCGGGTTAGTTATGGTGCTCAAGAAGTCTGTGTTAGGGTCCGTACGAGGCCTGGTGCTAAGGAGCAAGCTCCCCTCACTTCACGAGTCCAGTGGTAAGCTGGGCCCGCTTAGCCAAAATATACTTTGCCTAGAGATTACCCTCTGCCAGAGAATGGAGTGGGCTTTCCCCTTGGTGATGAAATCCAAGTGAGATTGCTAGGACGGGTAAGGTATCTGCTGGGGGATGAAATCCCAGTCGGGCCTTGTCTCAGGTAAGTTAAAATGTTTGTTTTGTGCAAGTGGTTTGGTCGTGTAACATCAAGTAATCTAGATTAATTCAATATGCGGTTTAATTACTATGTGTGATCTAAGAGATGCAGGCAAACAGAAATGAATGCAAAGTGTTTTAATGCCCAAGTTGAAATGTTTGTTCGTATGAAGACGAATGGAGAAAGAGTCGAAGAATATGAGTTTTAGCTAGTCTAGAAGTGCAAGAAAGAAAGAAATGTTCTTTTTAATCCTGCTTATGGTGTCGTTTAAGAAGAGACAGAAGGAGGCGAAAAGGAAGGAACCTAATGCACCTATATGAATGAAAGAAATAAAGAACCAAGGAAGGCCTTAGGTCCCACCGGGCGTGCCAGAATGTTTCTATGCTAAATTGCTTTCTACATTCAAAGAAGAAATAAGAAACTAAAAGAAATGGTCAAGGCTAGAAGATACTTGATAAAGTCGTGCACACCGAAATCAGACGTTGGAAGATTCTCCTCTTTGGCTATGGAGGAATGACACCTGCGAAGAAAAGAGACTGAAACACGGAAAAATGTTAGTCAAAGATATGGTGGGCTATCAGGCGAATGCCCAATCCCGAAAGTACAAAGACTTCCTAGAAGGATATCAACCCACTGATAAAAAAGCAAAATATTGGACTGAAGTAGATAAAATGGAAGATAAAATGATAGAAATAAAGGACATAAAATAAAATGCATACCTGATAATGAAGTAAAATGTTATGTGCAGTCACCGATGTCGGTCTTTGTGTTGCCGGTGTCGGTCGAAAAGGTACCGACGTTGGTTAAGATACCGGCGTCGGTAGGGGTGGTGACCGGCGTCGATCGGGGCAAGTTCTGGATAGAGTCTGGATGAATTGCAGAAGGTCTAACAGAGTTGGGATAGGGTCTGGTCAAGGTTGGGACAGGGTTTGGACAGGGTCAAGACAGGGTCTGGACAGGGTCTGAACAAGGTCTAATCAAGGTAATGTCGAGTCTGGACAGGGTCTGGGGGTTTTGGTCGAGTCTGGATAGAGTTATAGACTGGGATAGTGGGCAGAGATGTAAAGAAAGGACTAAGGGTTCAGGCCTATAGTCTGAAGATCCGGGGTGATAGAAATAGAAACAACAAACAAATAATAACCAGAAAGAAATAAAAGCAAACAGAGGAAATACTTACCTTCCAGAAGACATGATAAAAGCCATGATTGAAGTTGTTGAAGCGTTGCCGTAAGTTGATCAAAGTGAATGTAGATTGATCGAATGCTAGAGTTGGTTAATCATCAGAGCTGATTGGTTGCCAGAGTCTGTGAATGTCAGAATTTGAGATCGATTGATTGATTGATTAGTTGATTAGCCTTCGGGATTGATCGGCAGACGCTGATGAAGGCGAGGGATGGTTCGAGAGACGGTTCAATAACCGTTTGAGAAACCAATTGGGAACCAAATGATAACTGATAACGGAAAACGGTAAGGTGACCGACGTCGGCCGATAAGTGACCGACGTCGGCGACTTCGGCCTGGTAACAACCGTCGTCGACAGATGCACAATGGGGATAGAGTCTAGCTTTAGCTCTGCGCTCATTGTTACATGCTGCCAAGGTCAAGGCTAGTGGAAAAAGTGATCGACAAGGGTTGAATAGGAGAAGAAGAATAAAATGAGGGATGACCAGGGGAGTCGACATGATTTCGGTGTCTACAGTTTTCTAAACATTTTTCTAAATGATAGGCTTTTTGACTCTAGAATTAGTCATTTTAATTTAAATTTTCTTAACCATTACTTTTTAAATCAATTCGATGATTGTGATTTTTTGTATTATGCCCTTAGGTACCCAAAAAAGCCCCCAATGCCATGTTTTATTCATTAAATTATCCTAACAACTCCACCCATCTAAATAAGACATTTGATAGTTAGCTAATTTCAAAAAAGTTTCCTATATCCATGTGGAACCTTTCCACTTTTTAAAAAGACTCAATCAATTTTGTTCAAGGTTACTTGGTAGGGTAATGATAATAGTAATGCTCCATGATAGAAAGCTAATGGGATGATTCCATATGCATAAGCCCATTACTCCATTATCCCATAGATATCCAAACTAATGTAATGCATTTGGGTTGGTAGGTCCGAAAGATGATGCCACATGGTATCATCTTATTTCTCTTATATTCCAAATGTGTTCATATAATACACAGAGCTCTAAGTTAGCAAGTGAGTGAGATGATGCTACATCATGAAATGCCACTACTCTACAGCCTTGGGTAGTCTATGTAAACCTAGTAACAATGTAAAATCCATGGTAATGTGGGTGAGTGAGATGATATCATGTGGAAAAATCTTGTTGCACTACAACCTTAGGGTGGTCTATACAACCTTATAGTTTATTAAAAATTATCATGCATGAAAAAAAATCACCTCACAATGGAAGGAACTATCAGAATGTGCATAAATCCCCAAGTTAGGTAGTGAAAATTTGAGGATAAGCCACATAGACATGCATCAATAAAATTAAACAAAAAATATAAATACCACAACTATCAGCAAGTTACCAAAGTGGAAAATAGGACCCACAAAAGTAAAGCCTATCATGTAACAAAGGAAAATAAAGGAGAAGTATGGAAAATACCTTGTCATAAATAAGGACATGTTGGATGCATAACCAAAAAATCATGAGATTAAATTGGATGAATCATCTTGCTATCAAAATCATCAAGAGGCATCACTCTAACTGCACATGAAGTGGGTATCTAGATATCTTAATGCAATCTCAACTAAATTCCCTATCGACATTCATTCTTGATTTTGTCTAACATGGTCCTTGATATTTTTATGATTCAATAGAGTGGGATTGTACCCCAATGGATTATAATGGGAAATCTACATTGATTATTTTTGTAACTACCCCATGAGTGGATGAATTTAAATTTGAACTTCATTTTAAACTCCTCAGGCATACATGCTAATCTTAACATTAGCTCTTCTACCATATTAAGGGCTAGCTCTTTATGAATTGTGAAAAGAGACATATAGAATCAAAACATTTATTTCTTTCTTAGGATAATCTCTTCCATTTTCTTGTTTTAATCTTGTCATTACATAGTTTTTTCTTAGTCTTTGATGATCATATGAATTTCAAGATATTATTAATCAAAAAGGAAAATTGTGATAACTGAAATACTATTAAGTTTTTATTGTTATTCTATACACATTTTTATGGTAGTTATGCCCTTCCTTATTACAGTTGTTCTCTCTCCTAGACTCTTGTAGCATATTTAGTTAGAGTAGTGCTAAGTCTGGCTCAATTGAAGATTGGTTTTAAGGGATTCATTCATTCAAATAATTTTGGGTTTACTTATGTTTACAATAGGGATTTTATCTCTTTGCCTTTAATATTTTCTCTTTCTTTATAACTAGATTAATATAGGAATATAAAAATCTAAATTTAATGATTTATGTATCAAAATTTTATCATTTTTATTGTATTATTGGACATGATAAACTGGTGAAAGAAGTTAGATTGTGAAAGGAGATAAATCCTTGAAGCATTACCTGTATTGGATACCTAAGTCAAAGTTAATTATTTTGATTCAAATTTTTAAAAAATGCCTCTAAAATGGAATATTTCATGTCGGCCATCAAAAGTCATATATGCATCTAAATCTGCTCACCTTGATAATTACACTAATTATACTAAATTCATATAAAACTATATTTCCTAGATAATTAACTAACATCCTATTTCATATTACTTACATACCACACACCTTATTCTACCCTTAAAACCAATTAATCATCCTAATTAGATTACTAACTAAGCTCACTTACCTACTAACCTACCCATTAAGCCACTTGGAAATTTAAAAATACATTTTATTCACTTACCCATCTACTACCCTACTAAACTAGTTATTTCTACACCCCTAATCCCTAATAGAGATTTTAGAATTGGAGAATTCTAGAATATCCTCTAATTTATCCCTCCTCTAGAATTATTTATTTTAGAGGATTCTAAGGAATTGAAAATTCCTTGGAAAATCCTCAACGATTAATTCAATGGTCAAAATTAAATTTGAGCCATTGATGTTCTTTCTCGTGGCTCTATAAACCCCTCCATGAAAACTAAAATTAAACTTAGAAATTTTGAATCCATCTTGCATCCATAACCATTCTCCTTGAATTCATATAACCCTATCAAATCCATTGTACAATCAATTATCCATTGAAGCCATTATTAAGCATAGTCAAGCAATCCAACATTTAACATATTTTACATTCAAAATAAGTTTGTAAATGTTGGATGGGAGCTAAAAGAGGTAAAATGATGGTAAGGAATCTCTTTACAAGAATCTGATTATCTCTTTATCCTCTCTATTTGATTTTGTTTATATTTTGGGTTTTTATTACTAAAAATAGTTATATAAGGAAAATCCAAAATTTAGGATACATTTTGGCCACTCTTAAATTTGATTTCTAGACCAAATTAGTAATATAAGTCACATCATCTCCCATCACACCCAATCACTTTTTCCATATAATATGCCCATCCAAACCCATGCCCAACTCCTTAGGATAGGACAAGGATATAACCTAGAAAATGACTTCTTGGGGAACTCAGATGATCAAAATTGGGATCATGATGATACACATAGTGATATGCACAATCATAGAGGAGAAGATGATAGATTCACCAATGACTTCTTCCATAGTGATGAAGTTAGACCCTGATTTGACCAATACTTATACAAAAACTATGACCATATTCTATCTCATCTTATTAGAATGGGGAGCACACTACCCCCTCACTTTGATAAAATCCTTTTTCAACAGTTATTCCATCTATCCACAAGACCTAACACTCCATATCAATAGGTCCATACTAATCAAGCACCATAATAAGAGGAACTTATAGACCTTGAACAAGAACTCAAAGATAAAGGACAATAGGTCCCTCTACAAATTAACCATGTTGAGGCTAATAAGAGGTAAACCATCTTAGAGTATTGATTGGACCAACTTACACAAAAAATTAACTCTTTATCCTCCCAATTCCATACCCAAAACCAGCAACCACCCTTCCCACACTAAAATAGTGACATCTTTAATAGATCACACATAAATCATGCAAAACCCTCCAATCCTCTTGGAGATCCCTCATTTGCACAAGAATGGAAAATAATGAAAGAGACTCTCCAACAAATTGACCCTCACTCACAAGTAATGAAATATAAATATGAATATTTTTTCTCTTCTCCATTGGATATGAGCATTTTACAAATTCCTTTCCCACCTCATTTTGAGCTTCCTAAATTCAAAAAATATAAAAGGAAAGGTGATCCCCATAATCATGTCTAGGAGTTTTATGTGGCTTGTCATGAGGTTGCATATGATGATACCTACTTTCTAAGACTTTTCCCAAAAATTCTCACCGGATCAGACCTATAATGGTTCATGCACTTGCCAAAGGGGCCTATATCTAGTTTTGGAGAATTAACTGAACAATTTGTAAGACATTTCTCATTTCAATAAAGAACATGATGTATCCATTATATACCCATATAAAACTAAAATAAAGAATGGGGAAAGTTTGAAATCTTTATTTAAATGTTGGAGAAGCCTAACAATCCACTTTTAATGCACAGTACTAGAAAAAGAGTAGCCAAAATATTTGTTGACAACCTCAATACATACCTAAAATATCAATTGAAACTCCAATGTGCCAAACATTTTGATGAAATTATTGAAAAGGGGATACACATTGAAATATCATTTATTGAAAGGTTAATAATTAAATTTTACACCCAAAATGAACATAATCAACATCAAGATAAGTCCTTTTTGGGCAAATAAAAAATCTTCAATAAAAATAAGAATATTGTGGGAGATGAGTTTACAGATTCTAAACAACATGTTCAAATTATTAAAAATAAGGTTCCCATAGACTAGAAAAATGTCTCCTCTATCTGAGTACCATGAGGTAATCCAAAGCCTCAAATAAGAAAAAGACCTCTTACCAGCCTTGGATTACCTATTGAAGTGTCATCGCTAACATGATCACTCTTCCTAAAATATGACCTTTAGATGATAGTAAACCTCAACTTGATTGGTATAACAAGGATTAATTATATTAATACCACGGATTTAAATGTCATAATATAGATAAATCCATGTAATTAAATCATTATATTTAGGATATTATTGAAAAAGGTGATATTGAAGTAGAAGGGAGAGTACTCTTAATTAGTCAAAGAATTAGTAGCTTGTTATTTACTACAAACCTTTACTCAAGTATGGTCAAAGACAAGGGAAGCCACCTAGGGACCTATTGGCCAAAATTGGCCTACATAAGAAATTTTTTCTTAGATATATCAACCACTATCTTTGACCTTTCAGTAACCTTCTACCCCCATGACTAGTCCATTTTCAGTCCTGACTTGATGATGTAGTACAATATTATGGGAAGTCTTGGTGTGGTGTGAGAAACTGAGTAGAGTTGTTCTTGAGTGAGTGATATAATTGTGGAAGGAGAATATAAACTCCATGACCCCATCACATGTCAAATTCAAGCTTTTGAAACACTTTAAGCAAGCTTTAAGGTGAATTTGGTGATTTTGAGGAAAAAGCCTAGAAACATGTCTAAAACTACAAGTGAAGGATCCAATAGGTTTCCATGGTGTTAAATAATTTATGGGTATGAATTATCTTTGAAAAAATTCTCATAGATACTAGTGAGCCAAAGATGAGGCCTAGAGAATCTCTTATGCCCAAAATACCCCCAAAAGTACATTAGATGACTTAAGGGTCCTCAAAATAGAATTTTCAAGTGATAAAGTAAATTTTTAAGGAATTAAAATTGGTTTTGAATTAATAACACATAATTATGGTGTGTTTTTCCTATTTAGTCATGTTCAAGGTCATTTCAAGTCATTTAGAGGGGAGGAAAGAATTTTGGGAGCAAAAGGATGCATTTTAGAGCTTTTATAAAACAAGTTTTAGAAGCTTTTTATTGATTTAGATGATAAAATATCATATTTAGGCATTAATTGTGTCCTCAATAACATCTTATAAGACCCTAAAATCATATTATATTATGAGAATGAGTAGAGTTAAGGAAAACCTATTGGTTGCAAACTAGGCATGAAACAGATTTTCTATCATTAATGGAAGTCCAAGAATTTTATAAGGTTTATAAGAGGAATTAAATGTCATTTATAGCATTAAAAATATTTCCCAATTTTTATATTTTATAGGTATACTTCTGGATCTTCATGCTAAGGAAAAACCATTTTGGGTAGTTTGGGATAGCTCTAAGAGAGCCTCAGGTTTTCACTCAATACGATCAGAGAAGAGAGAGTTGAGAAAGAATATTTTGGGAAGTGATAGGGACCCTAATTTAATTTTAATTTATCTAATTTTTTTCAGTCTCATCTCCCCATATTTATGAATAATAAAAAATAGTTAAGTGTGTCTAGATGACCTATGCATCCAAATAGGGTCTAGGTTTTCCCTTGTTTATTCACTTCAGAATTAAATGAGGAATAATGGTTTTATGGGTGTTTTTAAGGGTAAAATATGACCTATTTAAATTATTTTCATTATATAAATACTTTCAAGAAGATAATTATGGTATAAAACCTATTTTCATTCTTGTCCTTATGAAATAACCATCTTATTAGTTTTAGAAAACCTTGGTTTGAGGGATAATGTACCTCATCCTACTTATTCCACATAAAAAATATCCAAGTGATCTTTATCATCAATTTTTAATGGTTCATCAAAACATTGGTAGGGAAAATAATCATTTCCTATATTTCCATACGTAGTGAGCTCAGTAAGGTATGTGAGGTCCGAAATAATTTCATATAGATGTTATGAAGAGTTAAAAGTAGGTTAGAGACATTCTTATTGCATGGAAAATCAAGAAATAACCCTTCAAATGATAAAATATGGATTATAAAAGTCTATTTCCCATACATGCACAATCATCTACCATGAATGAGCACCTACAGGTACTATGGAAAAGATAATCATGTTGAAAAAAATTAATTGTCTATCTTCAATCACTTCATGGTCAAAATATCTTGTTTGAATAATATTAATAGGTTTAATATTAGCTATAGGGTCACTTTTCATGCATCTTTCTCAACTCATGTATTCACTACCTTGTCTAAAACATCAAGGCATACCTATAGGAGGCTAGGAGCATTAAATTGGGAGTATTGAGTTTTCTTCAAATCCATCATAGTGATAAGAATGAATTGGGAGACCTTGAATGGGTATAATTCTCATTGGATGCTTATATATCATGCTCACTACCCATAAATACCTTCACTACCCTACAACCTATTGTGTATATACCTACAACCTTAAACAAGGACTTGAAGCATGGTCATAGAGGTGTTTAACACGTTTTGAGATTTCCTTGAATATTGTGGGATTACGGATACTTTAGTAGTCATGAGAAAAACATTAGACTAGTTGGAACGCTCAAGAGTCATGATCAAGGTTAATGATTTGAGTTTCAGAGACAAAATCCCTAAAAGTCTCAAAATGGAGCCCTAGGCCCTTTTGTTGATGCCATGGAACAATGTTGCAAATATTTTTAGTGAACCCATGTTCACTCATCTTGTAACCTTCACATGGGGGTCGAACATTTCCAAAAAGAATAGGGTGTGTAACTAAGAGAAAAAAGTGTTTGAGAGCCTCCAATGTTGACTTTTATTCACTGAAGTTTGTCAGTATTGTCTACAAGTTTTGAACCTCAAAAGAAATTCACACCCTAAGTTAAAAATGTAAGTCATATGTCCATGTTTGAAATGGTACTATTGAGTTGAGAAGGCAGATTTACAATTTAATAAACATCAAATAAGTTTGTGGAGTAAGGTCTTTACCTATAATACTACCTACAGGTGTGTAACTACCCCAAGAAATGTCACCTATAGCCTGACTATAGGTGACTCATAAGCTCATGTAGATAAAATTGGTAGCAATAGCCCTTCAATCAAAAACAAATACCAATTGAGTTGGTTATAAGACCTCAGAATGCCCTAGGATGATAGACACAAGTTACAAGAAGCAAAACACTACCCATAACCATTAATAATGTAGCCTATAGTCCTCAAGGAAAAGCCTATGTTAAGGAGGTGTTTTGAGCTTTAAGTAGGATTCAAGGGTTTTTAAAATATAAATAAGGTCTTTGGTTTTATTTGGTGGTCATAAAATAAGGGGAGAGATAAGACATATTTTTGAAGCCTTGAATAAGGATAATGAGCCAACAGACTAACCTATAACCACCCTAATGAACCTATCCTTAGCATGAAAGGAAGTATGGAGAGAAGATATAATAGGCTAGATAATGTTCCTTGAGCTTTGGTAAAGTGGTATAATATTTGAATAGATTTATTAAAGGTCCTAAACCTTTGTTAGCTTCCTTTGAGCCAAGCACATTGCAAGTTGGAAACCTCACTTCATTGCATAATCCCCTTTCTATGCAAAATTGATTGATTTTTTGGTATTTAAAGCATGAAATGAGTGGATATAAGGATATAACATATTGGAAAAGGTGAGGGATGAAAAAAAAATACCTAATGGTGGTGATCTGGTCCCTTGAAACTAAGTAAAACTCAGGATATGGATATTTGTGGGCTCTCAGCATGTGAAGGAGAAGGAGAAGCTCTAAACAAAGATTTTGTTGATTCTAAGATTTTTAACACTCTAAATTTGTCAAAAAAAATTTAATATTATGGAATTTAAGGTACCCTAAGTTAATAAAGTGTTTTTGGTTTGGTAGGAGGCTGTACAGTACATTTTCTAGACCTAAGGTGTGCTTAAGGTCTAATTTAGCCTAATTGAGGGAAGGCTAATGGAGTGTGGTATAAAAGTATAATTTAACCCTAAACATTAAAAATAATGTGTAAATAAATAGAGGTTATTTTAATATACCCTTATTTTCTCTTGATCACTTGTACATTTTTTTTACAAGGTAAAAAATAGAAAAAGGCTACAAGCCTTAAGAGACCATCATGGGCCTTATGTGTGGAATGAAGGAGTGAAGTGTGTTTGGTAACATAGAGGGGGTTGGAATATATGTGAATTTAGGTTAAAATATAATATACCATAGAATAATATGCTAGGTTCTAGAAACCATGCTCAAGATTGAAGAGATTGTGTTTAGGGACAAGTTCCCTAAAACACCAAAACAAAGGTCCTAGCCCATTTTGGTGATGTCAAATAACAATGTTGTAGGTGGTATTGAGGAATAAAAGTTCATCCATATTTTAGACATATCCTAATGTTAAACCCTTGAAAAATGGAGTGGTGTATGACTAGTAAAAACTGATGTTTGAAGGCCTCAAAGTCATGATTGTTCACTACCTCTCTTCAATGATTTCCACAAGATTTTAAGGTTCCAAACTGATTTTCACCCTAGTATTACAATATAAGAGCATCCATACATGATACATGGTCTTGAAGAGTTGAGATACACTCTAAGGATCCCAAAAAATCCATCATGGAGGTGAGAGTATGTGTTTTGATCTAAAAGTTGGCATCATTTCATGGATATAGACCTACAACAAAAGGAAATATAGTCAAGTACATGTGTATGAAACACATCAATAAAATAATTATAGTGAATACCTATCCATATGGTCTCTATACCATAAACTCATCAAGCTTATAAGTAAAAGAACAATGGTCAATTCATGTTTTGAGAATTGTTTAAGACTAATTTCTAATCTTGTCCATGCAATATAGTCAAACACAATCTAAGAGAGAGAAAAGACATTATGAGTTTCGTTATGACATGAGGGTTGGTTTAACGAGGAGATTTCAAAAGAGTTTCCAATAAATGAAAGGCCTTATTCCAAGTCATAAGCACTTAAAGATACTTATAATTCTCAATCAATCAACCTCTAGGCCTACTTTGGTGTACACCTACAACAACCTTACAATATTTAAGTCATTGAAAAGGCTCAAGGAGGTTTGTTGGTCATCAAATGCATGAATAAGAATTTATATTATCAATATCATGAAGGGTTAAGTATGAAAAATCATGAAGTACAAGGAGGATTAAGAAGGAGAATCATGATCTATAGTCATAAAAAACACTACCTACAGCCAACTAAAACTCACCCATAGTCAAAAATCTAAACAATACCATGAGGGAGGAATCTTCAAGGTTTAGGACCTATTCAAAAGGTTATTAATGTTGTAAAGTGATCATTTTATCATGGTGACAAATCAATGATATTTTTTTTAATTCAATGATTCCAAGATCTAAGAACCCTATTCAAAATCCATACAAGGACTCACCAAGCACAATATAGTCATAAATAGTCATCCTCATTTGATGGTCATAATCCTTGTGATGATGATATGTCATTAGGACATGAATGTTGATGGAGGTTTCAAAAGATCCTAATCCATCTTATTGTTTTAGTTTTGAATTAACACATGACATATTCAAGTTTTAATATACTTTGAGAGGGAAAAAGGCAACCTACAACCCTAGTACACAAGGTTTATAAAGTGATAAAGACACGATAAAAAGTTTATGATGAGGAGTAAGAAATATAGGGTTTCTAATACTATTAAGTTTCCATTCATGTCATGCATTAACAAGTAGGAATGTCAAGTTCAAGGAAGGAATATAAGAGGAGAAATGACCTACAGTTAACCCAACATGATGACCTACATCCAAGTAGGTAAGCAGTCCTTAAACACATTTTAAAGGGTTTGCTCTTAATAGAGGGTCTTTGAAGTTGTTTTGAAATAATTTGGAAAATAATAACCTTTAGAACATATTGTTATCCTTGTCTATCTCCTCTAACATCCCAAACCAGGTTATAATTCATACAAAACCCTTCAAGTACTAAAAAATATAGTCAAGCATGAGAGAATGGTTTATTTTTAGGTTAATGGTACAAATGTAGTAAGAGAAAGATTAATGTAGTGAGAACTCTTCAAAGAAGGTAATGAGAGGTTAACTAATTAGATAGAATAATAATGTGGGAGTTTTAAACATGACATAATCTTTGAACTTTGAATGAAAACCTACAAGCACAATATATCAAAGTGGACCCTTAGATAATTCATAAGAGCAATGGTCAGAGATGAGGACCATCATGATCATTCAAGTTTCCTAATAAAATAAGAGTGACATGATCAGATAATAGATGAAGTAGTTTTTCATAAAGACAAATAGATCCTCAGTCATCATCTTAAACCTACACCTACATCCATAAGGGCTTATAAGGGTTTTAACACTAATACATTCAAGCTTAAGGTAGAGAGAGAGGTTTTTTCTTATGGATAGAATATGGAATGAAGGAATATAGTATATATGGTAATAACTATCAAATAAGGATAAAATGATGGTACTTTAGACACTAGAATTAAAAGGCAAGACCATGTTCAAATCACCCTAAAACCATATAAGGGTTAGGCTCCTCTTTTATAGTCACATTTTCAAATGCAACTTAAGACCTTGTCTAACTTAGTGAGATATATGATGTGACCTAAGCAAGGCAAAGTGATATGGATAGTTTCAAAACCTTAATCAAGTCACTAAATCATTCCCAAGCATGACATGAAGGTACAATGGCTATATGAAATAAGATAGGATGCATTTTGGATCCTATGCAAGTCTAATGACAGGCAAGGAGAAGGTATAGGATCAGAAAAAGGATAAAAAATATGCTAGGGACATAACACTCAGTCAATTTCATATATATAAAGGACCTACAAGCGTAATCAAACTCAAGATACAGTCAATTTTATAGGAGCAAACCTATCTTCAATATCATGAGGATCATGTTCAACAAATGATTAATAGACAAGGTCATGAATTAACATAACAAGTGATGAAATGAGGCTTGAAGGGTGTAAGGACTCCAACCACTATCTTAAAATCAAGTACATAGTTAAAACTCACCTAAAATTGTGCTTCATGTAGTCATATACCTAGGTTGGCATCAATATATATCAAACACAGTGATCCAAGCACCTAGTGGAGGTCACATGATCTAGAGAATACGTCATTTTATTCCAAGATGAATATGAGTTTATAAGGTCATGGAAAGGTGTTATCCAAGGAAATCTAGAGTATTTGAACTCTATCAAACCCTACAATTATGAGAATACAGTCATATTTCAGGACTAGATCATGTAGTTTGAGGTTTAGTGGTCTCTATAGGTAATGTCAAATGCAAAGAGTTTCTCAAGGGATGATGAGATCAATATAACCTAAGGAGGGTAATGTGAATAAGGTATATATTAAAATAATACACTCATTTGATGGTAGTCATCAAGGATCAAGATGCTTAACTTAATCGTATGCTTGCAAGTGTGAACTCATGTTTTTCTCAAGTCAAGGACATATGTAAACACATTAATCTATATTAAAATTAAAATTAATAATATATTAATCTTCTCAATAAAACTAAATAAATGCTTGAACATGAAGATGCAGTATAGGCCTTTGTACAAAGGTTGATTGTGTGAGACCTAAATGCTTTGCTAAGTAGTTAAAACATACTAGAATAAGGTTGAAGGGTGGTTTATAGTGAATTATAATTCCTAATGGGGATAAATAGGTGTGATTTATACTAAATAATCCATTTTATCATATAATAAATCTATAGGTACTATCGACATACAATCATATGAGGTATTTTGAGGATGTACAAGGTGACATAAGGAAGCATAAAAGATTATGAGATATAAAATGAAATGAAAAATAATGAAATGGGAGATTAGATTATATTTTAGAGGAAAAATCATCATGATGAGACACAAACCAAGGAAAAAATTAGGAATACTCATTTGTGAAATTTGGCCAAGTAAACACGTGTCACTAGCTTTTGCCAAAATGGGCCTATAGGCCAAAATATGCAGGATCCAATCACAAAATTTTATGGAGAGTCTCATTATGATTTATTATAACTATTAGAAACCTAATTTAGGTTTTTTGAGAATGGGAACTATTCACTAATTAATACAATTAACCCTATGTCAAATCACAATCAACATTGGAGCATACCTTGGAGGAATTGGCCATTTTAGGGCACCTACAGGTTGAGTAAAAGCATGAAATTTGATAATAATGGTATAAATCACCAAAAAAATCTTACAATTCCATCCTAAAGTTACTATAAATATTAAAATTATTCACTATTTTGACATAGTCCCCTTAAAATATTGGGTTCCCATGCAGAAGGTATGAAAATTCTATAGGTTTTTGGATGCCAAGAAGAATTTTCACCTTGGAGATGTATTAGAATGGTATAGTTTGATGGTTTTAACCCATATTTTCATATATAATTAATCACATTCAAGGGTTTCAAGAATTTTTTTGAATAAATATAATTTTTGGCATGAAGGAAGCATGTAGGTAGCTTAAGGCAATTTTTTGTAAAAATGATCTATAGAAAAAGTAGACATCCAAAATACTTATAACTTGGTATAGTGGTCCTCATTATACACCATAACCATCCATAATAATTTTAGGGTCTTATGATAAGTGAAAGGGCCTTCTATTTTGACACAGTCCCCTCCATGTCTCATAATGGTCACTATTCATGCATGCATACTATTTGGAGTTTTAAAGTGTGTTTGAGGTTTCAAAGATTATTTAAGTATTTAAAAAGTATTTAAATATTTTTTTAATCATATTAAACACCTTTAAAGGGTGTTCACACTCCAAAATTCATGCAAACCCCATAGACAAGTTCAAATTCCCACAAATAGTCTCAAAGGCACAAAAGTCAAAATAGGGTTTTGATCATTTAGAGAAGTGTTATGAGATGTTTCAGGTGTCATGAATATGTTTTAAATAAAATATGAATAGTGTATAAGTCATTTTTGTCCTTTGGATTATTTCAAGCTTTTCTAGGTTTAAGACACTCAGTTAGCCCTTCTTCAGATGCTCATATCTTTTATAACATGAAGAGTTGGAACAATTGCTTATAGTATATTTTGAAAACCCATATTTAATTTAAATTAATTATGAGTTGATTTTATTTAAGGGCCTAATTTTTATGATCAATAGTTAAGAATGTAAGCATGTCTAGAATGCTTACAAACCCTGTAGGCAATCATTCTTATGTATGTATCTTTTCATACCTTCTGCATGGGAGCCCAATATTTTAAGGATGTTTAAGGGGTATATGGAATAATGATACATTTCAAGAAGTTTTAGAATGGTTTTCTTGATTGTATGAACAATTTTATTGAAGGTGAGCTTTGTTTGAGCTTGCAAAGAAGCTTTTTAACTAGTTTTGGGTTTTTGGACTCATAGGTCCATAAAATGGCCTATAATGACTTATAAATGACCTATAATGCATATATGACCCTCTCAAATTGTTTCACTAAATTTTGTCTATTTTGAATTTAAAGGAAAATAGAGAGTAGGATGGGGATAAGTGATTATAATGAACCTAAATTTGGTTTACACACTATATCCAGACATTATGAGCATTCCTCTTTAGTTGGGGAGGACTACATATAGATAAGAAAATACTACCACAAGATGTTTATTATCAGATAAATGAGTGAGTTGCTAAGATATGCACTTGTTCTATGAAGTGTGAAATCTCCCTAGAGATGATAGTCCACTTTTGAGAGACAAAAATAATAAATAACTAAAAGAGAGATAAATAGAGAATAAAAGAGAGATAGGATTACCAGTTTTAACAATCTATATGAAGCAGAGAGTGATAGGGTATAGGTGGAATGCTTTGTTGGTGTTTTAGAAGTTGTTTAGGTATGTTTTGAAGAGGTTAAAGAATTGATAGTCACCGATGTCAGTAGGTATGTGACCAATATCGGTTAGGCTACTGAGGTTGGCAGTGAGGTGACCGATGTTGGTTAGGCTACTGAGGTTGGTAGGGGAAATATTTGTATGAGACGTTGCAAAAAACTTTTCCAAGTCTAAGAAATGGTTTGGATTAGGTTAGAGAGGTTGAGAGAGTTAGGAAATGGAGTTTATGGCTTGGTCAAGTATGTTCAAAGATTTGGTATGTATGTATAGGGAAATAAGTAAGGAAGCTTTGTAACTCCTTCATAAGAGTACGATCAAAAGTACATAAAATAGTTTAGGGTAGATATAAATAAAAATAAGAATAAATATGTAAATGACCTATAGTATAAGTGATATACCTAGCTATGGGTGATAAGTGTCAGGTTGATAATCCCTATCAGGAAGTCTAATCTTGAGTGCTTGAATAGAGAGAATAATTAGATGCTATAGGTCCTCAAGATCTCAATTGTCGATGGTGATTGACTTACGTAGAGTGATTGTAAGCTTGAATGTTGAAAATAGAATGCCAATAGCTTAAATAAGAGTAATAATTGATTTTCTTAATTTCTACTAACCTCAACCATAGGCTGGAGTTTGGCTTATATTGTTGACATCAGTGATCCCATTGATGTCGATAGGTATCTCGCTAATGTTAGCCATGGGTTGACAGATGTTGATGGCCCTAGAATAGGTAAACCTTTCTATTTTTTGCCTATTTTCTATTACTGTGCATGCTAAGTGTGACACCCATTATAAAATAGTAAAAATAAGAGGTTAGGAAGGAAGTAGTTATTTAGGAATTTAGTTTGGAAGTGGGAATAAGTCTTAGGTAGTTAGGATGAGGGGACCAAGTTTTGAGATGACTCATTAGAGGAAAATTGGTCATAGGGCAAGGTGGACAAGTAAGGTGGTAATAGGGGTTTTTAATTAGCTTAATTAAGTAGTTTAAATTTATTAACTGTGTGAAGGGTAAAAGTATGGGTGAGGGAGATTAATTATTATTATTAAAATGGGCTTACGGGGATTTTGACATAAGGAGTTACACACATGTGTGACATAATTTTGGTGTCTACATTTTCCCCTTTCTATATTATAATTTATACTAACATGTTGTAAGATAAAAATAGGAGTTAGATGTTCTAATTATTGGATGAGGTACCCCCCCTCAAAATGGGAATCGATGGAGGATAAACTAGAATTAGGTACTAGTTTGATAGAAAAGTAATTGGGTGATTGGTGGTAAATTGAGCATCATTGCATACAACAAGCTATAGTTTACAACTTTAAGAATAGGCAAGGTTAAGGAAGACTCAAATAAAAGTAACTAAAGCATAGATTGTAAGTGATAGCTGATAGCTCAAGTCAATCAAAATTGTAACTCCAATGGCTAGTATGTCCTAGGTATCCAAGGTAGGAAGTGCCCCTAGGAAATTAAAAAAAGGGTGAAGGTGATAGGACAGGCTTGGTTGTCATCCAAAACACCTAAAATTCATGCATATGCATAATAGCCAACTATAATTAGGACAAGCAATGTACTCTTGGTGTAAAAGGGTCAATTAATAAGGAAATATTTGTAATCTCTAGGCATAGTCATCAATGGTGAAGATTTGAGTTATCTTCAATGTCACTTTATCATGGTTGGGGGAGATATATGTGATCTTTAGTTGCCTAAATGTATGGGTAACGTTATTAAAAGTTAAGTGTATTTATGTTGGAAAACATGGCTGAGAAAGTGTTGACATCAATAATATGGGCTGATATTGGTAAGGTAAACTACTGACATCAGCAAAATTAGGGCAACATTGCCGATATCAATAAGTGTAAGCACCAATGTCAACATATTAGGTCAATATTTCTGATGTCAATAGTTGACCAAACTTGATAAAAGGGGGTTTGGTAATTGACCAAACTCATTTGCAACTTGTTGATTAGAGCGAAGAAAAAGGGTGTTGAGAGAGATTTGAGATGGTAGTGTAAGGAGGGAACCTAGTAGGAGGTGTAAAACCATAGGGGCCAGTAGTGCTAGCCAGGAAGAGATGGTGAGATGAAGTAAGAGCCTAAACTACTTTTATTTTATATTTTCAGGTTTTAGGTTAAATGATAGGTGAATGTGTAAAAAATAAGATTAAGGGGGTAGAAAATAGATTAGGGTAAGTGTAGGAGAAGTTATGGGGATTTGGGGGTAGGTTGCATTTGGGTCATTTAGATATGGGGCCAAACCAATTGCTAATGTTAGTGAGATAGATTGACATCAGTTGATTATCAATTGAGGTCAACTAACCCAACACTAAGGTCAATAGTGTGTTGCTGACATTGACCAATACATAGGTTGATAAAGTACTAATGTTAGCATTGATATCAACATTGATCATTGTTAAAAAGTAACAAACAAGAGAAAGGGTGATTTTTTGATCTCTAGTGGGAGTAGTCATCTAGCCTAATGGCCAAGCTAGCCTTAGAATACCTCATGTCATATGAGTACTACCTACATAGCTTAGTTTAGGGCCTTAGGCTAATGTAGTTCTCCCAAAACTTAGGAAAAATATCTAAAAGGTTGGTTATAGAAAAAAGGTAAAATAAGATAGTTGAGAGGTCTAGGTTTTTGTAAAAAGTCAAGTTATAATGTCAAGAGTCAAGAATATAGGTAGTGAGGCCTATATTTTGAATAGGTGGGTAGGCCTAGGGTAGAGAGAGAGAGAGGTAATAAAGCCTAGGGTAATTACGAAGGTGGGTTTATGGTTGAGCTAACCTCAGAAGACCCCATCTCAACTGAGTGCTACCTACATAGCCTAGCTTAAGACCTCATGCCAATGTAGTTCTCCTAATGAGAAGGATAAAAAGGTGGTGAGGGAGAGATTAAAAGGGATATTACCTAATTCATTTGTGTATCGATACAATTGAGGATGGAGCTTACACTATGAGACCATCTATCAATGTTATTGACATGGATGAGGAGAAATGTTATTCCTGACAAGTGGGATCACATGGTAACCATCAGTTTGGGAGGAGTGTGATGATACTATCATGTTACATGGGATGTGTTGTGGATGATCATGATAATTAAGAGGTGGGATCATACCACCAACACCTTCCATCTATTGACCAGAGAGTTGATAGTCACACAAGAGGATGTCTATAGATTTTCATGACTACCACTCTAGGGTAAGGAGATTTTTGCATGCTCAAGAGAGGAACATGATATACATATGGTCAGCTTATATGGGGAGTATGTTAGTGAGGTGACCTACCACTCTTCCAACTTTGCATATGAGCCACTCTACATGGCTGATGAGGAGAAACATCATCTTATCATCCTAATGATGATTGAGATCATGGTTTATACCCTTCCTGATGTAGATGGAGGGAGATTTCTAATTACTTCAACTAGTGTGCCTATGCAGATGATAGAGTAGTATATCACTTTTGCCAAGGGTCTAGTATTTTTGGCATAGTTATATAGAGAGTTGTGGGGTTTAAAGCTTTGTTGGTGATATAATTTATGCATCATCCATCTCTTGCACTATTGGGCCTATGATCACATCATGATGACATGACCACTAGGGCTACCTACCATTATTCTAGCTAGCAGGGTTGGATTTAGATAGTGGAGGGATGGGATGACACAGATCTAAGTAGACAATGTTGTGTGAGATATTGCTTACTAAAGGTGCATGATCGAGGGTCTGATCCTTATAGATATCATATGGAGACTGTATCTTACATATCAAATTTTTATAGGGTAGGTAGAGTAACTTATTATTACATAGTGCATTATAGGTTAGAGGGAGATGGGTCAGTGAGTTGGAGATGGTAACCATGGCACAAGTTAGGAGATAGTTTCGGCTATTACAAGATATTTTTCCTACCTTCCCTCAATAGAGGAGGGATGACACAAAGGCACCATTACCATTATTCAAGGAGAATGATGCTCTAAATTTTGAGGAGCTACTAGTAGGGCTAGGTGTTGGGGACCTAGGGTGTACAACTACCTACATAGCTTGGTGGGTAGGTTTGCATTAGTTGTGAAGATAAAGAGGCCACCAATAGAACTATAAGGACTAGTAAAGGAGAGAGATGTAGTGTTATAGGCTTGAGATGTAGTGTTATAGGCTCAAGAGATATCCTAGGTAGAGGTTTTAGCCTTTTAGGGGTAGGTAGTGATGTTATAGGGTTAGTTTAGGGCTCTACAAGGTTAAGTCATATCACTACAAGGATAGATGACTATTATATAGGGTCAAGTGACTATAGAGATGATAGAGAGATATTTTGAGAGTAATAGTAGGTTAGGCCAATCTTCCTCCTCTATAAGCACTAGAAGGACTAGCATAGGGTGGGCCATCATCAAATACCATGGGTCCTATATAGACTATATCAATGGTGAGGTATTCCACTTCCTTAGATGAGATTACTTAATATGAGAGGGTGATTAGAGATTTATCATAGATATAATGATATTCAAAGTTTAGAGAACAAGAAAGGTCGATGTCATGTATGACAACTTATAGCTCACATTGATGTAGGCAGATAGAGATTGGTGATGATACTACATATTCATGACCTTAAGGAGAGCCTCAAGGTCCTTGAGTATCAACGTTTACTCATTTTGGTTTATGTATTTTATATCTATACCAACCTATGAGCCAAAGATGTGAGATGTATATTTTAAGAGAGTTTTATGATGTTTTGATGATGTAGATGAGAAACATGTTTCTGATCACATATTTATATATGAGATGTTTATTCATTCCCATGTGTTTATTTGAGATCCATTGATTATATTATAATGATAATATAGATGATGTTTATTTATGTCTATTTTAATTTAGATGATGATTATTATGTTATTTGATGTTAGACTAGCTTTTCCCATTTATGTGATGGTAAATGCGTAGTTGATAAGTTGGTTTCATCTTAGCATTTTTCCATATTTGTGATGGTGTATGCTTAAAATGGGAATGTTGGTTATGTTAGAATTTTCCATGTTTGTGATGGTGTATGCATAAAATAAATAGGCTAGTTAGGCAAATGTTGATATGGACACTATTTTTGCATCTTGAATAGAGATATTAACATGTGATGTGGATGGAAAAAATAAAAGGAAGAATGCTCATGGATTGGTAAAGATCATATTTTATCACATAAATAGGCTCATGAAAATGAGCCTCTTTCATGTGTCATATCTTTGAACAATTGTGTTTATTATAGAAGCATCGTGTTTACCTCATGTTAAGTGAGCTTAATATTCCCTTAAAAGAGTATGAGGGGAAAATGGGTAGAATGATAGAATTTTTTTTAGATGGCATAATCTACCAAATAGGAATGATATGTCCCTTTTGTGGGTAACACAAGTGCTAATATAGGCAAGTCCATGACTTTTTTTTTTTTTTTGTGTGTGTATGTGTAAGCTAATCAATACAGGAAGCATACAATTGGATTTTGGATAAGTTAATATCACACAAAGAGATGAAGAGACCTTTACATTTTTTTTCCCTTTGAGAACAAATTTTGGCTTAACCATCCTATAAGGGAGTGGTCTAAGAATTTGTTTTAATTATAAATATCTATCTTTCAAGGGATCAGTCTATTGATAATATCATAGGGAGTTACACAACTATCCTTCAAGGGAGCAGTCTACTTTTGAAAAACATGACCTAAGATTTTAGAACTTTTTTCAAATATCCCATTCTTTTTACTTTTAGTGATGGAAAAGACTATAGAGGATCAAGATTTTTTTAGTGTGATGATAAAACCATACCACTATATAAGTTATATTAGTGTATAGAAGTAAGGGTGAAGAGGAAGGGAAATGAATGTAATAGGAATGCTCAAGAGATGAGATCAAGTTAAGCATGAAGTAAAGTGATGGTGGTTTAACAAAAGAATGGTCATAGATGCAAGGCATTTAAAGGCTTAGGTTTTGGCCTTCATTTAAGAGAAGACAAGTGATAAGTTCTTGAACCATACTTGTGAGTTATGATACAAGGTCCAAACCAATTAGGAGCAAATTTACCTCATTTTATTTTCTCCATGTTCATCACATGTTGATTTTCTTTTAAGATAAGATCTCCTATATTGAAATATCACTCTTTGAGGTTTTTTTAATAAGCACATTTGATATTCTCTTGATAGATTTGGAGGTGGTTGAGGGCTATGAGATGGTGCTCATTAAGTAATTCAGGTTGGCCCAAACATTCTTGGTGAAAGTCAACATTAGTAAGTATATCATATAGAGAAATGTGAAGAGAAGGAATATAGACCTTAAGATGCAAAACAAGCTCTATCTCATATACTAATGAAAAAAGCGTAGCACCCATAGGGGTTTGAATTCTAGTGCGGTAAGCCCATAAAGCAAAAATGTGTGTGTGTGTGTGTGTGTGTGTGTGTGTGTGTGTGTGTGTGTGTGTGTGTGTGTGTGCGTGTGTGAATCCTTACCCATATCATTGAATCTTTCATGATAATATTGGTCAAAGTTTTGTTATAATGTTTTACCTATCCATTAGCTTTGGGATAGTATGGTGATGAGAAGCTTAATTTGACTCCAAATGCATCAAAAAGACCTTAAATAGTCTTATTTTTGAAAGACTTGCCATTATCTATTATAATCTTGTGAGGTATACCAAAATGATAGATGATGTGGTGTTTAATAAAGTCATGATTTTTTTAGCTTTAGTGGAGATGAGAGGGACCACCTCAACCCACTTGGTGAAGTATTCAGTGGTAGTAATGATAGAGTGATGATGGAGTGATGAATGATGGCTAATCTCTTTGATTATATCTAATCCTCATTAGTAGAAGGGCCAAAAGTCTTTGGCAACTTGCAATAGATGACTAGGAATTTGAGGAGGTTAGCATCTTGTTGACACTTGACATAATGCCAAATTTATTCATCACAATCTTGATGAAGTGTGGGCCAATAATAGCCAAGTCAAAGAATATGATTAGAAACTATGTGACCATTAAAATGCCCAACATAAATCCTATCATGGACTTCCTTAATATCAAAGGGAGTTTCATTACTAATTAGGCATCTAAGGAGAAGACCATCAAAAGTTTGGTTGTAGAGAATTCCCCCTAGTATAGTGTAATAAGCGGCACATTTTATGAAGGCCCTTTTCCCATTATTAGAAAGATCAGGAGGGGTAATAGAGAATGAAAGATAATCTATGAGTTATTTGTACCATAAGTCATGTGGCTTGGTTATTACATTTCCTACAAAGAGGATGTTATTTGAGACATAAGAGGGTAATTTAATTGATGCATGATGACATAGATTCTTAAGGAGGAGGATGAAGAGGGTATGTGTGAAGAAAGTGAAGCCATCATGTCAACAAACTTATTTTTAGATTGAGGAATAGTTTTTAAGAGGTAAAAGTCAAATGATCCCAAGAGTATATCTACATGATGTTTATACCACTGTATAATTTCATTTTTTCATAGGTAGGAACCATTAACTTGGTTAACCACTAGCTGAGAATCATTGAAAATGGTTATGGATTTGATACCCAAGAAAAGAGTAGTTTAAAGTCTGAGAATCAAAGCCTCATATTTGGACATATTTTTAGTACATTCAAACTCCACTTTAAATGATAAAGGCATAGGCTCACCATCTATAGGAATAAGTATGAACCCTACACCCCCACCATGTTAGCATTTAGATATATCAAAGAACATCATCATTTGATAGGAGATGTTATTGATAGAGAGTGTTACAATAGATTCATCAAGGAATTCAAGGTTTAAAAGTTGGTTATTAGGTAAAAGGGTAGTAACTAACTGGTCCATGATTGTTTTCCCTTTAATTGATTTTTTCTAAATGAACTCTAAGTTGAATTCAGTAAGAAGCATGAGCCATCGAGCTACATGTTGGTTGTGATAACGTTTTGAATGCATGTATTTGAGAGGATCAATATGGCTGACCAATTAAGTTTTTTGATTTAGGAGGTAATGGCAAAGCTTAGAGATAGAAAATACCAATGCAAGGAAATTTTTTTTAGTATGGGTATATCGAGTCTCATAATCAATAAGCATGTGGCTTATGTAATAAACTGCCTACTCTTGATGTTGGTCATCTTGATGTGCAATCATAACACCTAAGGAATGGTCTGTTGTGGACATGTATAGGTAAAAAAGGTTTATTTTTCTTAGGTGGAATAAGAATTTATGATGAAAGGAGGTATTTTTTAAGTGTATCATAGGCTTCCTAGTAATTTTTATTCCATTGGAAGGAGACATCTTTTTTAAGGAGATGGTGAAAGGGTTGGCAACAATCAGACAATTGGGAAATGAAGCATCAAATTAACTAAAGTTTTCCTTGTATGCTACAGAGTTTTTTGATATTAGTAGATAGATGCATCTCTAGGATTAATATAACCTTAGTAGGATCATCTTTGATACCATGGAGAGAAATGATAAAACCTAAGAGTTTACCAAAAAGAACGCCAAAGACACATTTCTTTGGGTTTAGTTAAACATTATATTGAAGAAGATGAGTAAATATGGTTTTGAGAATTTTCAAGTGTTCTTAGTGAAGTTTAGACTTGTAGAGTAAATCATCCATGTAATCTTCCATAATTTTTTGTAGGAGATCATGGAAAATGTAGGTCATAGCACATTGGTAAGTTATACCAGTGTTTTTTAGGCCAAAAGGCATGACCCAATAACAAAAAGTCCCTCATGGGGTAATAAAGGTGGTATTATGTTGATCATCAAGAGAAACCAAGATTTTATTATATCTAGAGAATCCATCCATAAGTGATATCATCTCATGGTCGACCTTAGATTAACAAGTTGGTTGATACTAGGCAATGGGAAATCATCTTTTGGACAAGCAAGCTTTAAATCATGATAGTAGGTGTAAATATAGATTTCCTCGATTGCTTTTATGATAGGAACAATATTGGAAATCCATTATGAGTACTCGGTGGGTTGGATAAAGTTAATAGAAAGAAGGTGTTGGAGCTCTTCTTTGACAAGGAGAGTGATACAAGGATGCATTTTTTGAAGCTTCTACTTAACAAGTTTAGCATGTCGATTGGTGACAATATTATGGGTGATGATGGAGGGGTCAATACCAGGCATGTCATTGTAAGACCAAGTGAAGGATTTTTTGTGGTCATTAAGAAATGTGGCATATTTAGTTTGTTCATAAGAATCTAAAGATTGGCCAATTTTGAGGATATGAGGGTAATTGTGGGAGGGCAGACTAATGTCAATGGTTGATTCATTTAACATAGCTTGGGTTTTTGATGGGAGTGATTGTTGGATATAAGAATCATCTAAACCCATGTAGGTGAGAATTACATCATCATCTTGATATTGGATAGTGTTACTAGTGGCAGAATCTTCATCAATTATTGTAGGATGAACTAGAGGAAGGGACCTTATTTATTTACCCTAATGATAGGTGAAAGGCCCCAAATGGATGGAATTTATTGAAAAAAATTAGGAGGTATAGATACCTCTAATTCAGTAAGTGATGGTGGAGAATAATGTGGAGAAGGAGAGATTGGTTCTTTGATAATTGGTTCATGAGAGGTTTTGATGAGTTTGTTTAGTTTGCCATTAATGACTCCATGCCTCTTCTTGGAATTTTCAACGTTGATGCTAGTGGGATATTTAATAGGCATATTGACACCTTATTTATGATGACCTAAACCAAATCCTTTTCTAGTACATGTATATAGGTAGGTGTGAGAAAATTTAGGGTTACTCAAGAAAGAGAAATCATAGGTAAATGGTTGTGGTGAAGAAGATGGATTTTTGTTAGTAGGAGCTTATCAATTCCCCCATATGTGAAATTGGTTCAGAGGTTAAGGGGGTCATAAGGGATGACCATCCCAATATAGGGCTCATAATTTGGGTGCATGTGAAGCCTTACATATTATTATGGAGTATAGAACATGTTGAGTGTCAATAAATGATATTCACCAAGTGATAAACATTAGAAAGTATCCTCCATGGGATCCTTCTCAAGAATTTATATTGTTGATATCTGTGTAACCGTAGGAGTAAAGCTTGTGGAAACTTTAGAAGCATCATGTGAATAACATGATGTTTTCAAATGGGATGATAACATCATTGGGACTATATTTCATATTACATGTTTTAAATAGAGGTGGGTCAGTAGGTATAACATTTACTTGTCCATCATGCTCAAACTTGACACAGTGGTGCAAATTTGAGGGTACACATGCCATAGCACATATCGAAGGTCATCCAAGTAGTATGTTATATTTGAACTCTCCTTACATAACATAAAAGAGCTCAAGAATTATGTGGGGACTTGCATGAATATTTAAGACAATAGTGCCCATCATAGTAGTTGTAGTGTCATTAAAGGAACATAGTACCACATCAGTTTGAGACATGCAATTATTAGGAAGGTCTAGTTGTTCATAGGTATGGGTGGAAATAATATTAATATTTGCTCCCCCATCAATCATAACTCTCTTGATATGAGTTTGATTAATATATGCGGTAATGAAAAAGGTAGAATCTTGATCTTTAAGGTGTTGAAGTAGAATTTTTGAATTACTAAACGAAATCAGGGAGACAAAATTAAGGGATTTGACCAAAGTTGTAAGAGGTTGGGGATCATCCGATTGTACCTTAATTTCTTGTAAATCACTAGTCAAAGCTTGATGGTGTTGGGATGAGCTTTGGATTAACTCATACATAGACATCTGCATAAGAGTTTGGTGAAGCTGCTTCACCATTGAGCTTTGAATAATGCCTAAAAATGTTGTTTTATGAACACCCAAGATGGAAATCTTAGGCTTAGTGGGGGGAGTTTCTTTGGTGAAGGGATGGGTCTAAGGTGTAGTGACCTTTTCCTTAACTTTATCATTTTGGTTTTATCACCTTGGGGCCACATTAACTGTGTTGATTTGAAAATTTGGTGAAGAAGGTGGTAAAGGGGTCATAATGAAATCTTTAGGTTTGAGTTTGAGTGGAATAGTAGGGGGATCTATAGATACCAAAGGTATAATAACAATAATATTAAAAATAATATCATCAAAAATGGTGTCAACATTAAAGTGTTACTGAATAACTAATGTGAGGGATTTACAATTCTCAATATCATGTCCAAGTGAATGATGATATAAATAAACTTATGTATCATCAAACTAAGATGGCTTCATTCCAAGAGGACTATAAGGCTTAATGGGAGGAAGAGATATTATTGAATATTGTAATAATTTATGTAAGAAAAAGATTTGGGAGCCTACAAATGGGCTCACGCTTGTTTTACTAATAGAAGTGGATGACTTATTTATTTTTTATGTTGGAAAGGTAATTTTACATGGTGTCTTGTTTAGAGATAGTGGAGTTATGTGTTTTGTTGTCATTTTCTAAGTGTCATATGTGAGAGGTCTACCAAATGGCAAAAGTAGGAGTGGGATAGCTTAACCTTTTATTTTTCTTGGTTAGATGATATTCCAACTAAAGTAGAGGGATGTGGTCCCAAAATGGATGGTAAAGTTGAGAGTTGAAGAAGGGATTGGAAAAGTGTAGAAGGATTAACATTCTTCTATATTTTAGGGTGAAAAACTATAATTTTTGGTTGAGGAGTAAAATCTAATTTCACCTATGGATGAATTAAATTAGAAATGGGGCATACACCTAAAGGTTTGATTTGGTTTAATGTAACAAATTCCTATGAAGATGAGGATTTTGACATAGGCATTTGAACTTTGGTTCTTTTGGTGAAGAAAATATAGCTTTGTCAAAGACCTTAGGGTAAAGTGTAGTAAGGGGATTGGAGGTAAAAGTTGTCATTCATTGTGTTGGGTATGGATTCTTTAGCTAGTCCCAAAATGATGCATGGTCAAGCTTTGTGGAGTCAATAAATTCTAGAGTTTTTACCAAATGAGAGAAAGGTTTTGACAAAGTTGACGTAGGCCTTATGATTACATCTTTATAAAACTATGGTGTTTGAGAAATAAATTTTTGGTTTTTACTAATTTAGGCCAAAGATGAGAAAGAACTACAATGAGGTCTTCTTCGATAGAGAGGGAAGAAGAGACTTAATCTATCATGGGTGAAGGGGAGGTAGGAAAAATAGGCTCCTTAAGAGGATAAAACATAGGTATTATGTCTCCCTCAACATATGGTTGAGGCATGGTAAAGTATGATCCTCTATAGGTAAAATAAGGGGTAAGGGTGGTGAAATTAGAGTAGGTAAAATATTTCTCTCATCTATTATGAAAGTAGATGACATGAAATCCTTTAGGTGTAAAGGTGAAATGGGTGGGGTGCCACTCTCTATAGGTAGATGATAATTATGTGAAGAAGGTTCCTCAATAGGGTATAATGTAGGAATGATGTTCCCTTCAACATGTGGTTGAGGAATGGGTAGAGTGTGATCTTTAAGTGGTAAGAAGATGGGTAATATTGGTGCAAATATAATTAGGATTATAGACTCCTCAAGTGGAAAAAGAAGTGGAAAAGGATGCTCTTCTTCTTGAGGGGGTGTAATAGGTGAAATATGGTCTTCTACTTGAGGAGAAAGAATGGGAAAAATAGGTTCCACTAAATTTGGAAGAGGAGTCGATGAAATGGGAGTCTCTTGTTGATGGATTCATTGAACTAAAGATAAAGGAAAGACCATATTAATCATATGGATATTATGATCTCCTGAGTTAGTTATGGATTGGATAATATTTTGATTTGGTGAATGGTTGGGAAAGGGGTGTTTGAACACATCCATACTTTGATTGGGAGGTGCATTAGGATTATCCAAGATGAACTAACCTCTGTCCATCATATCTTGCATAATTTTCTTGAGTGTCTTGTAATTATTAGAGTTATGACCTTTAACTTGATGATAACCAAAAAACTCATCTTCCTTTTACTAGGTTAGGAAAGGATGAGAAGGTTTAAAATTTATAGGAGGTTTAATCTAAGGAAGGGTTATGACACCTTGCTACAATAGCTTCTCCAAAATAGATGTATATGATTCCCCAGTGGGAGTATATTGCCTTTGTTCATACCATTGTTGGAATTACTTTGTTGGATTTTGAGAGGTCTAAGTATTAAATTGGTTTATGGATGTGGAAGAGGATGAATTAATGACCACCACATTAGTAGAGTCTTTAGCCTTTTGGTTAGAGGGAGAAGTTTTAGAAGAGCAGTCATTTGTCTTAGTATTGGGATCCTTATTATGCAACTTGACTTTGACTTCATCAATAGCATGAACCTTGGGTTTTCGTGCCATTGTAAAAACTTCATCAAATGTGCAAAACCTTTGTATCCAAAGTATGGATGAGATGTACTTAGTAGATGCCCTTGAGAAAATCTCAATAAGCTCTAGTTGAGGTAAGGAGAAGGAGATTTGATTGATTAAGCTTCTCCAGTGAGCAACAAAATCATCAATAGACTCGTCATTAAATTGTTTGATAGAATATAGGTCCATTATAGAAACCTTAGAAATTTTAATAGAGAAATGGTCTACGAATATTTGCGCAATTTGGGTAAATGAGAAAAGGGAGTGCTAAGGTATAGAGCTATACCAATCCAAGGTAGTAGCTAAAAGAGACATAGGGAAAGTCCGAAGTAGTAACACATCATCATGTCTTATTAAATAAAAAGCATGTCTAGATTCTCACAAGTGCTATTTTGGGTCCTCTTTACTCTAAAAATGAGTAAATTTAGGGAGTTCCCATTGGCTTGGATAAGGGTGAATAGGTAAAAAAGGATGGATTAGTTCATTGCATATCTGAACATAAGATAATACATTCTTTAAACTAGAAACATATGTCTCTAAATTATACATCTTGTTCATTAGCATCTTAATGAGGTTTGGAGGGGGATTAGTTTGGGAGATACCTCCTAAGTTATAGGGAAGCTGATAGGAAGTAGAGGGAACACATGACATAGCTTGCAGAGGTTGTGTTAGAGAAACATAGGGATAATGAGTCATAGGTTGAGGTGTGGAAACAAAAGGGACTTGTACCATTGGGTTGGAGACTATGCCTTGGTTAGTTATTGTTATTACAGGGTTAGGCTAGATGAAGGGTGAGTTGTAACTCAGGTAATTATAGTCATGAGGGTGGATGGAATCGGTACCACTAAATTCTAGAATGGGGTGTGATTTGGTTGAACCAGTTGTGATTGTGAAAGTAGGGAAGTTATAACAGGGTTTAGGTGGGATTAGGTGATTAGAGATGCCACATTTTGGACATTGTATATAGTTGGGTTACATTTTAATGTGGTGGTTTAGGTAATTATGGGGAAAATAGTGGAGACAACTGAAACTAAGGTTATCTCCATCAAAGAGTTTGGCATACCATAGATTGTGTCACCTACATAATTATGGCTTCGATTCATAGTAAGGTAATGTTGAAGGGATGCAACATTATGATCAATAAATTTAGTAAAATCTTGATCTCCCTTAGGCATAATGGGAATTTGGTTAGGTCTGGGAGTATGCTCTATAGCTGAAGTATGCTCCATGATAGAATTTAAGGTAAGAGGGGATGGTGGAAATGGTTGCCAGCTTGCATAATTGATAAGAATTTTGGCTTGAAATCGTGTCAATACCATGCAAGAGGTGGTTTAAATAGTTTTACTACCCTATATTTGAAATATAATTAAGGAAAAATAGGTTTGAGGGTAATAAAATGGGTTATTTTAGCTTGTTATTTTGAGCAAATAAAACTACACAATTTATGATGTTGATAGGTATGACTGCTATTGGTAGGAAATGTTCATTGACATCAGTAGAATAACCAATGCTAGTAGGTAAAGTATGTCGATACCAGTAATGCTAACCAATGTCAGTCATTTAGAGTCTTAGGAAATGGAAGATCTAATTTTTTAAGAGATCAAAAGCTGAAGATAGGTAAAATAATGGATGTAAAAGGTCTATGTAAGAGGGAGTAACACTCAAAAAACCTAACATAATAGGTTATACAAACTAAGCTTTAAAAATAGTATTGATTTTATGAATCAATAGATAAATGTCCTTACCAACTCAAAATATAGAAGGAAATTGAAAAGGAAAAAAATAACATGAAACCAACAACTATTAAGTGTTAGAGATTAATTTTAGTCTCATGTTGGCTTATGCTCTAATCAGATAGTGAGAAGAGAATTTGGTTATCAAAGGTACTAAAAAGCAATCTAGAGTTGGTTTCAGGTTTGTTTTGGTACTCAAGAGGGAATCTATGTTAGACCAAGTACATGGCTTGTTATAGGAGCTTACTCTCTACACTTCATGACCTAGGGATAAGATAGGCTACTTAGACAAAATATACCTTTTGTCTAGAGATTATACTCTGGTAGAGAACAGAGTGGGTTCTCCCCTTGGTGGTGAAATCCAAGTAGGATAGCTGGGTAGGGTAAGGTGATCCACTAGGTGATGAAATCCTAATGGGCCTTTTATTAGATGAGTTTTTATGCTTGTTTATATGAATGTGATTTGGTTGTGTAACATAGGTGTACTATGATTTATTCAAAATGCTTATAATTAGCTAGGTGAGTTAATATGCAACAAGTAAACTATGAAATATAGTAAGTTATTAAACCCAAATCTAAAATGTTGAGATTGAAATGAAAACAAAGAAGAAATAGGAATAGAATATGAATTTCACTATATTAATGTGTAATAAAGAGAAAGCAAAGAAAGGATTTTCTTTTTTTTGTAAAAGAAAATGACAAATTATTTTCATAGGCAAGGAGAAAAGAAAGAAAATTTCAATTTTAATGCCTTTTAAACAGAGAAGAAAGATATTAAATTTTCTATTTTTAAGAAAAAAGAGAAGGAAGGAAGTGCAATAAATGAAATTTCACTATAATGCACCTATATGAATATTTAAAACAAGAAATGAGCCCAAGGAAAACTTCAAGGTCCTATCGGGCATGTCAACAATGTTTCACTAAATTTTATCTATTATGAATTTAAAGGAAGATAGAGAGAAGGAAGGGGATAAGTGATTAAAATGAACTTGGATTTGGTTTTTACATTGTATCCAAACATCATGAGCACTCATCTTTGGCTAGGGAGGAATATCTATAGATAAGAAAACACTACCACAACATGTTTATTAGCAGATAAATGAGTGGTCTGCCAAGCTACGTGCTTGTTTTATGAAGTGTGAAACTTCCCTAGAGATGACAATTCACTTTTGAGAGACAAAAAATAAATAAAAAAATGAAAGAGAGATAAATAGAGAATAAAAAAGAGATAAGTTTGCCATTTTTAACATGTATGTAGCAGAGAGTGATAGGGTGTAGGTGAAATGCTTTGTCGGTGTTTTAGAAGTGGTAGGTTTTAAAGAGGATAAATAATTGATAGTCGCTAACCTTAGTAGGTATGTGACTAATATCAGTTAGGCTGTCAAGGTCAGTAGTGAGGTGACCGATGTTGGTTAGGCTTCCAAGGTCAGTAGGGGAAATATTTATCTGGGAGGTTGTAAAAAGCCTTTTTAGGTCTAGGAAATGGCTTAGATCAGGTTGGAGAGGTTGAGAGAGTTAGGAAAGGGAGTTTATGGCTTGGTCAAGTCTATTTAGAGATTTGGTATGCATGTATAGGGAAGCAAGCAAAGAAGCTTTGTAACTCCCTCACGAGAGTACAGTAATAAGTGCATAAAATAGTGTAGGGTAGATATAAAGAAATAGAAGAATAAATATGTAAACGACCTATAGTATTAGTGATATACTTAGCTATGGGTGATAAGTGTTGGGTTGATAATCCTTATTAGGGAGTCTAACCCTAAATGCCTAAAAAAATAGAATAAGTGGATGTTGTTGGTCCTCAAGAGCTTAGTTGTTGATGATGATTGACTTACACAAAGTGATTATAATATTAGATGTCAAAAATAGAATGTTAAGACCCTGAACAAAAGTAAGAATTGATTTTCTTAATTTCTACTAACCTCAACCCTAGGTTAGAGTTTGGCTTATATTGCCATTGTCAATGATCTCACTAATGTTGATAGGTATCTCACTGACATCAGCTATGGGTTGACTGACATTGATGGCCCTAGAATAGGTAAAACTTTCTATTTTTGGCCTATTATCTATTATTATGCATGCCAAGTGTGACACCCATTATAAAATGGTAAAAAAGGAGGTTAAGAAGGAATTAATTGTTTAGGAATTTAGTTTGGAAGTGGGAATAAGTCTTAGGTAGTTAAGATGAGGGGACCAAGTCTTGAGGTGACCCATCAGAGGAAAATTAGTCATAGGGTGAGGTGGCTAGGTAAGGTGGTAATATGGGTTTTTAATTAACTCAATTAAGTAGTTTAAATTAATTAACTATGCTAGGGGTAAAAGTACAGGTTAGGGAGATTAATTGTTATTATTAAAATGGTCTCAGGGGGATTTTGACATAGGGAGTTATGCATTTGTGTGTGATGTAATATTGGTGTCTACACAAACTCTTAACCAACCTATTTTTTCAACATAATATGGCACATTTAGGTGCTTAGGAGGCCCAACATGGCTAAAAAATGCTTACTTTTACAATTCTTAAAAGAGAAAAATGGTCTAAATCCATGGAAAAGGTCTAATGGGACCTAAAACATCATTATAGGTCTCTTAGATCTCATCACTAAGGTTTATATGGTGTCTAGATGAGATAAAGGGTAAAAACCTAGTTTTGTGACATTTTGTGAAATGTTACAGGTTTAGTGGTTATTTCCACCATTGTTTCAGGTATTGAATGTTTTCTAAATATTCATTTTCTTCCTCATATACATGCTAAGGATGTTTGAAGGTCTTATATAGGTCCATAAGTGATCTTCAGGGTGCTAAATGGCCTTGGGATTAGGTTTTAGGGTAGTTGGTTGAGGGTGGCTCAAGCTTGTGACCTCCATCAATGGGGTCTACAAGAGTTATAGGTTTTATGGAGTTTACTGTAGGTTAGAGGAGCACATTCAAGTTGAAAATATAAATTAGCCTAAAAATGCAAACATGAAACTTAACCTTCATGGTTAGTTAAGCATAAAATACTAAGTCAATTGACTTTTGCCTAACATCTTCTAGACGTACAAGTGTGAGGGGGAGAATTTGGGGATTGAGAAGGCAAGTAGAGAATTCAATGTAGGTTCAAAGTCTTTGGAGACTTTTCCTTCTTAGTGGATCATGACATCATCATCCTCAATAAGTTTATATCTTCTAGTGTGATTTTAAGCTATTGAAAATGATTGAAGACTATGTGGAGATATTGAAGGTTAATTTGTTGAGGAAGGATAAGGTCTAATTAACCCAAATATGGTTGAGACTCCATGGAAGTGGTTGTGTCTCATTTATTAAATTATATTTTCTTGCCTCTCTCTCTCTCTCTCTCTCTCTCTCTCTCTCTCTCTCTCTCTCTCTCTCTCTCTCTCTCTCTCTCTCTCTCTCTCTCTCTCTCTCTCTCTCCCCCATTTCTCCCCCATTTGTGCAAGACATTCTCATTTAATAAGGAGAAACTCTATCAAAATTTGTAATAAATACCTTTTGAAGAAATAAAGATCATTTTTCACCTATATCTTGCCTATAAATTATGTTTATCAAGCTTATGCATGATAACCTTATGAAGAAATGTTCTTCCATGTCTATTCTCCTTCTTGCTTACCTATTTTTAGGTGTTTTTAGGTTAGTTGTAGGTCTGAACTTGGTCTCTTTTTACCATTAATGGATTCTTGGTGTGAATTTTAAAATTCCTCTTTGATTCATTCATTTCTTAGTGAGACTAGTTTATGAAATACTTATGCAAATTAGCTAGTTTGTGAGGTTGTATGAACAAAAATTGTCTTATGTTGAGTTAGTGTTTATTTAAAACTTATGTGAGTATCAATAAATTTATGTATCACCCTTTTTAGTGTTTTTAGTCATTCTATACCCCATCTCTATCTATTTTAAAAGTAGAATTATTATTTTAGGTGATCTACCAAGAGGAAGGTGACCTTCTCTAAAGGTTCAACCTCACTACATGATATCCATAACCTGAGGTTTCTCTAATATTGTATCTAGGAGTGAGAGAGCCTAAAGAAATATCAACACTAGGGTGAAATTCTATGCTACATGAGTTTCTAGCATGCTTGATGGGACCAATTTCAAAGAAGATTGGTCAAGTTTGATCAATTTGCAGTGGTTATTGCTTTCATCTTTCAGTATTTGGTAACTCTAAAGAACACTCAATTATATGGTGGTAGAGAAGTAGCTATATTTCATGCCAAAGGTTATTACAAGATCATAATCTATAAGTATTCCTTTTGAATTTGTTGAATTACCCTTAAACTCAATAAAAAGGTTAAGTTTTGATACACTCATCCCTATAAAGTAAACTTTCCTCCTAAACCAATTTCTAAGTTTATCTATGTAAGATATTTGTTGTGTCCTTTTACTACAATGACTAACCCAAGAGCTTTGACTTTTTAATATTTCAATGGTTAGAGTATTTTATACCTAAATCAGTATGATGTTATCCTAGTGGTAACTCTCAAAAGTGTTCATTACTTCAGGGTAAACCAATCTATAACCCCTTTTGAGCACCTCAAAGATATAGCCAACTTTTACAATATTCATGATATCACTAAAGAGAATGTAGGTATCAAGTTATTAGACATATCATTTAAGGGCAAGGCCTTGGATTGCTATAGAAACCCTACTTCTAATTCCATCACATCATGGGATTATTTAGGATCTACTTTGTGTAAAAGGTTTGAAGATAAGAGTGAGCACTTGTCACTTGTTGAACAGTTAAGTACAATTAGGAGGGATCTTCATGAGGTTATATAGGATTTCAATACTAGGTTTCAAAAGACATGGGATATGATTCCAATATCTATCAAGTCTACTACTAACTATGATTTCATTTACTATTTAAAATCTCTTAATAATGTTATTGTATTAATGATTCAGTCTATGGGAGGAAACACACTATTGAATTCTTATGAGGTGGCAATCAAAGAAAATAATAGTCTAGTACAAGATGGAAAGATTACACCTAAGACACCAATTCCTTTGTTTCCTTAGATTCAACCAACTATTATTTTTGTTCTTCCCCTTGTTTTCATTCCTCCTATGCCAACACTTGTTGTCATAGCTATACTAAAGCAAGAAAAGGCTTCAACTAGTCAATCTAGTGATTCCCAAGACAACAAGAACTTCAAAGAGCTTAAGAGCATGTTTAAATCCTTGGGAAATGAATTGGTGAATGTGAAGGGTAGTAAGATTAGTTAAATAGACCTTGTCAAGCTCCATATTAGCCTTAATAGTCTTATCAAGCTAATAGACCACCCTACAAAGGAAATTTCCAAGATAAGGCCAATGACAAGGCCAAGGACAAGGCAAACCTAACTATGCTAGACAAAACAAATACAATTTGAATGTTACAAGTACATTTAATACTTTGGTTCCTATTAAAAAAATTCTCAAGAAGGTGGAGGTACTATACCTTAGAATCCATCAGTCAATCAATCCATTATCCCAAACACTAAGTTCAATCAAGTTTTCAATGATCAATAATAGTAGGGTGTTATCTATGGATTCAATCAAGCTCTTATGGCTTAGAACACTGAGGTACCTATGATGACAAAACTGGAAGAGCCTTAACAAGGCCAAGGGCCTAATGAGGTACCAAATTAATTGAGTGTTATAATGGTTAATTATGAACAAGAAGAGTGTTATGTATCCAATTATCAAGCTACTTATAGACAAGAAAACATTATAGTGGAAGATAATATAAGGTTTAAAAGAAGGAACATGGATGATATCTAAGAAGTAGTCAAAGATCCTCCTACTGTGATTCCATTACTATAAAATCCAAATGAACCTACTTCTACTCCAAAGGTTTTCATAACTCAAAAAAATCATAATCAATGAAATGCCTTTGTGCCCTAAAACCCACAAATTTAAAACATGGTTGTGGCTCCCAAAGCACAAGTAAAAGTTGGTTTGCCCATCAATATTGTTGAATAAATGAAAAATTCTAATGTGAGTGTGCCAATGTTGGACATGATTTATATGCTTGGTCAAGTGTATATCTTTTAGGAAGGTTTGTCAAAGATCAATGTTTCTAAGAAGCCACCAAGAAAGTAAAACATGGTTATCACTAATACAACAAAACGGCCTAATAAAGGATAATCAAACATGGTGGTCAAACCTCCTCCCTTCTACATTTATATAATCATTGGTGACTCCTTGGTACACAACTTCATGGTAGATAGTGGAGCAAGTACTTCAATGATGCTAAGTCAATAGCAAATTAGCTTGGTTTAAAGTATGAACCCCAGTCTAAGGGAGTTTTGTAGCTTGATGGATCTTCTACCAAGCTAGTTGGTATTATCAAAGGTTTAAACTTGACCCTACATGCTTGTTCTATTATTTTAGTTGCTCAAGATGTGTTTATTCTAGAGGTGCCTCCTCATTTTGATCTATGCTTATCTAGATACTTCACAACCAAAATAAAAGGTTATTTAGTAGTAGATTGGCCCTACATGGCTTTTAGAACAAGGTATGGGACTAGGGTATCTATCAAAGTTGAGCCTATTTCCAAATTTCAAATTGATCCTTAGGGTTAAGTACCTCAAAAATCAATTATACCATTATAGATGAAGATGATCACCTTGTTGGTCAAGAACTAGACACTCATCCCAAAGGGATACCTGATATGTTCTTGGATGAGTTATGGAGTGAAAATAATCTACTTGACCCTTTAGAAGGTGTTGAAGAAAGAGACATGGGAGTTTATTTCTTGCATGAAGAAAATGATTTCATGCCATCCCTCAGTAAGCCAAAATAAGATATAAGTGGTTTGTGGAAATTGTTCTTTGATGGTTCAAGGAGCAAACATGGGGTTAGTATAGGCATGATGTTGATATCTTACTCCAATGATAAGTACTTCTCATCTTATAGGTTCCAATATAGTTGTTCTTACAATGCATCTGAGTATGAGGGCCTTATATATGGCCTTTAGTGGGCTAGTAAGAGGGGAGTCAAGTAGTTATAAGTGTATGAGGATAGTAAGCTGATAGTACATTATGTTAGAGGCCAAAACACCATAAATAATCCCTTGATGAATTCCTAAAAACATATATCATGGGACATCCTTGAAGACTTTGAAGCCTTCAACATCTAAGTAGTCCCAAGGAGCTAAAATCAACATGTTTATAGGTTGGTAGCTATGGGGGCTCAGTTTGACATCCAAAATGAGTTTAAGAAGTCTAAAGTCTAGCCACATATAAAATTTGTAGTAATGCCATCATTTCTAGATAATGAAGCTCATTGGTAGGTTTTTGGGATTGACAGGCAGATTGCTTGTTTCTTGTAGTAGGAGGTAGAGTTTTCCTCAATGAATCAAGGTAAATTTCAAAATCAGTATGAGGATCAAATTGTTTAGCTGAGGTCCAAAAAAAATATTAAAGGGTTAGTCACCCTTAAAGGTCTCTTCCATGAGGGAGACCATATGAGGAAAGATAAGGCAGTGATGTCCACTAACGAAGAGAACTATGAAAGAGTATTTATTTTTAGGGACAAGCTTCTCAAGCTTATAAAGGTAATCAATGGGGAAGAAAGGCATGCTTTCATTGAACTTTGTAATGAATATTCAGACATCTTTTCTTAGGAATATAGTGATATGAGAGGCTTTGATCGCAAATTAGACTAACACAATATAGAGTTGGAGGCCAAAGCCACCCATGTTAGGTATAAATAAAGGCCTATCAACCCAAAAATTGAAGAGTTAATAAGAAAATAATTAACTAATTTGATTGAATAGAATATCATTTTTCCCATCAATCACTCCTCATGGGTAGCCAATCTATTACTTGTGAGAAAGAAGAATGGCAAGATCGAATTGTGTGTTGAATTTAGAGATCTAAATAGGATATATTTAAAATATCATTACCCCTTACCATCCATGGAGAAACTCCTTCAAATGGTTGCTGGTTTAGAATGTTTCTCTCTTTTAGATAGGTACTCAGGATACAACCAGGTGCTAGTAAGAGAAGAGGACCAATACAAGACTACCTTCATAAAGTGGGGCATATATGCTTATCATAATATGAATTTTGGCCTATCAAATGATAGGGGAAGTTTTTAAAGAACCATGGACATGGATTTCCAAGGCTTGATAAATAAAATGGTGCTTGTCAACTTGGATGACATAACATTTTCTCTAAGAAGGATAGTGAGCACTTGGATCACCAAAGATTTATCTTTGAGAGATGAAGAGAATATGGGATCTCTTTGAATCCCAATAAGTGTGCGTTTTATGTCTATGAGGGAAAAATATTTGGACATATTGTATCAAAATAGGGATTACCTATTAATCTTGATAGAATAAGTGTCATCTTGGTATTATCCTTACCCAAGCATAAAAAGGGACTTCAGAGTTTCCTTAGGAAGATAAACTTCATAAAGAGGTTTATACTTTATTTTTTAGGTTTATTAAAACCCATTAATACTATGCTAAATATGAATCAATTATTCACTTGGTCAAATGAAGGTAAAGTAGGATTTGAGGCTATCAAGCAAGCCATTGCCCAAGCACCTACACTCATGAATATTGATTTCTCAATGGATTTCATATAGTATGCCTTTGTCAATATTGAAAATATATTAGCTATGATGGTGCAAAATAATGGTGAAGGACTTGAGCAACCAATTGCATTTTTTAGTCAAGGGCTTTAAGGGTATGAAGTAAGGTATACTATTTTAGAAAAGGAATACCTTAAAATGGTAAGAAGCCTTAAAACTTTTAGACCATTGATCTCCAATAGAAAAATCTATCTTATGGTGTTTCATCTTAGAGTGAGAGACTTATTTATTAATAAATATTTTAATGAGAAAAGGGTTGGTTGGATTACCAAGGTTATGGAACATGACATGGAGATCAAGGTCATTAAGCTAGTGAGAGGAAAGGGCTTATGTGATCATATGGTTGATGACCTTCATGAAGATAAAGTGGTTGTCTTGGTAACACAAGATAAGTCACAAATAGATACACCTCCACCCCACACTAGTTGGCTTCAGGATATGACAAGGTTATTGATAACAGGTGAGTGTCCACAAGGTATGGATAGAGAAAAGATAAGGTATTCTAGAAATCAATTCATACCTTATGTATTAGTTGATGGGGTTCTATACAAAAAATACCTCAATGGAGTACTTCTTAGGTGCATAGATGATGACCAGGTGACTAGGCTCTTAGAGAAATTCCATGATGGGCCTACAAGTGTCTATTTTTATCCAAGTACTATAGTATAAAAAGTGATGAGGGCTAGTTATTATTGGCCTAACTTATTAAAAAATGTATATGCATTGATGATAAAGTGCTAAAAGTGTACCCTCTTTATAGGTAAACAAATATTGGCATCCATTCCTCTCAACCCAATTTAGGTAGAGAATCCCTTAATGTGTTAGGGCTTGTATTTCATAGGAATGATCAATTCACCTAGCAGTGGAGGACACAAATGGGTACTCACCACTATTAATTACTTCACTAGGTGGGTGTAATTAATTTCTCTAAAAGAAGCTAATGAAATCATAGTGTTGGAATTCTATGATAGCATATTAATAAGGTCTGGTGTACCAAAAACAAAAATTCTAGATAATGCCTTAGCATTTGTTGGCATGAGGATAAGTGAATGGGCACTTTAGTTGGGCATATACTTTAGTACATCCTAAAATTACTACCCCTAAAATAATGGACTTGCTAAGTCAATAAATAAAAACTTGATAAGGATCATCAAGAGGACTATGGAAGAGAATCAGAGAATATGGCACAAAAAATTAAAAATAACCTTATGGGCTAATAGAGTGACACACAAATTTGCAATTGGAAACTCACCACTTATCCTTGTATATGAGAGACAAGACAAGTTACGCATCTCTCTTGAGTTACCTACCTTGGAGTTATCCCATCAACTTGAGTTGATGAAGAGTGAAATGTGAGTGTGAGGATGGTAGAGCTCATGGAGCTTAAAGAAACAAGAAACCTTGTAGTGAAGATAATAGAGTCACATCAAGCTCAAGTCAAGAAACCCTTTGACAAGAGAGCAATTGCAGGAGATTTCAAAGAAGGGGATCTAGTCCTTAAGTGAATTCTAATAAGGCCAAGATAGACAACCATACCAAGTTTGACAGCTTATGGAGTGGTCATTATTTTATCCATGGATGCAAACAACATAATTATTTTCAGCTTGACCAACTAGATGGAGAGGTATTACCCATACCAATAAATGGGATTAAACTAAAGCCTTGTTATTAGAATAGTTTTCAACCATTGTATATATTATAGATTTTATATAGTTTTTCATCTTTTTATCTAAGTACCTTGTACACATTTTTTGAGTTTTTTTTTCCTTTCCCTAAGTGACTTGGGCATAGTGTTCTTTTTGTTATTGTCATTGTTTCTTGAAAAGGAATTTTTTATAAATGAATAACCCTGTATCAATTTCATATCAGTTGTGGAGAAAGACTTGTCACCCTGTATGCCCAATCAATTAGGCAAGGCACCTAATCTATTGCATAGTAGGCATGTAATCCTTAGAGGTTGCCAAAACTATTGGCCAAAATTGAACTTCATATAAAACTTTTTTCGAGATGGATTAGGCCACTCTTTTGGACCCTATATTAGTCGATGAGGTTCTATATAGAAAATACCTCAATGGAGTACTTCTTAGGTGCATAGAAGATGGCCAAGTGACTAGGTTCTTAGAGAAATTCCATGATGGGCCTACAAGAGTCCATTTTTATTCAAGTACTATAGTATAAAATGTTATGAGGGCTAGTTATTATTGGCCTAACTTATTCAAAAATGCATATGCATGGGTGAGAAAGTGCCAAAAGTGTACCCTCTTTACAAGTAAGCAAAGATTGGCATCCCTTAGTGTATTAGGGCTTGGATTTCATATGAATGATCAATCCACCTTCCAGTGGAGGACATAAATGGGTACTCACTGCTACTAATTAATTCACTAGGTGGGTATAAGTAATTGCTCTAAAAGAAGCTAATGAAATAATAGTGTTGGACTTCTATGATAACATATTAATAACATCTGGTGTACCAAAAATAATAATTCTAGATAATGCCTTGCCATTTGTTGCCATGAGGATAAGTGAATGGGCACTTTAGTTGGGCATATATTTTAGTACATCCTAAAATTACTACCCCTAAAATAATGGACTTGCTGAGTCAACAAATAAAAACCTGATAAGGATCATGAAGAGGACTATGGAAGAGAATTAGAGAATATGACACACAAAATTAGAAACAACCTTATGGTCTAATAGAGTGAATCTTAAAGTTTCAATTGGAAACTCACCACTTATCCTTGTATATGAGAGACAATCCAAATTACCCATCTCTCTTGAGTTACCTACCTTGGAGTTAGCCCATCAACTTGAACTGATGGAGAGTGAACTATGAGTGTGAGGATGGCAGAGCTCATGGAGCTTAAAGAAACAAGAAACCTTGTAATGAAGATAATAGAGTCACACAAAGCTCAAGTCAAGAAACCCTTTGACAAGAGAGCAATTTCAAAATATTTCAAAGAAGGGGATCTATTCCTTAAGTGAAATTTAATAAGGCCAAGCCAGGAAACCATACCAAGTTTGACAGCTTATGGAGTGGTCATCATTTGATCCATGGATATAAACAACATAGTGATTTTTAACTTGACTAACTAGATGGAGAGGTATTTCCCATACCAATCAATGGGATTCATCTAAATACTTGCTATTATAAGAGTTTTCAACCATTATATATATTATAGATTTTATATATTTTTTCATGTTTTTATCTAAGTACCTTGTGCACATATTTTTAGTTATATTTCCTTTCCCTAAGTGACTTGGGCATAGTGTTATTTTGTTATTGTCATTTTTGCTTCAAAAGGAATTTTTATAAATGGATAACCTTTTATCAATTTCATATTAGTTGAGGAGGAAGACTTGTCACCCTATATGCCCAATCGATCAGACAAGGCATGTAATCCCTAGAGGTTGCCAAAACTATTGGCCAAAATTGGACTACATATAAAACTTTTTCTGAGATGGATTAGGCCACTCTTTTGGACCCTATGTTAGTCGATGAGGTTCTATATAGAAAATACCTCAATGGAGTACTTCTTAGGTGCATAGAAGATGACCAAGTGACTAGGTTCTTAGAGAAATTCCATGATGGGCCTACAAGAGTCCATTTCTATTCAAGTACTATAGTATAAAATGTTATGAGGGCTAGTTATTATTGGCCTAACTTATTCAAAAATGAATATGCATGGGTGAGAAAGTGCCAAAAGTGTACCCCCTTTACATGTAAGCAAATATTGGCATCCCTTGCTCTCAACCCAATTAAGGTAGAGCATCCCTTAATGTATTGGGGCTTGGATTTCATAGGGATGATCAATCCACCTTCTAGTGGAGGATGCAAATGGGTACTCACTGCTACTAATTACTTCACTAGGTGGGTGTAAGTAATTGCTCTGAAATAATCTGATGAAATAATAGTGTTGGATTTTTATGATAACATATTAATAATGTCTGGTGTACCAAAAACAACAATTCTCGATAATGCCTTAGAATTTTTTGGCATGAGGATAAGTGAATGGGAACTTTAGTTGGGAATATACTTTAGTACATCCTAAAATTACTACCCCTAAAATAATGGACTTGCTGGACAACAAATAAAAACTTGATAAGGATCATCAATAGGACTATGGAAGAGAATTAGAGAATATGGCACAAAAAAAAAAAAAAACAACCTTATGGGCTAATAGAGTGACTCACAAAGTTTTAATTGGAAACTCACCACTTATCCTTGTATATGAGAGACAAGACAAGTTACCCATCTCTCTTGAGTTACCTACTTTGGAGTTAGCCCATCAACTTGAGACAATAGAGAGTGAACTATGAGTGTGAGGATGGCAGAGCTCATGGAGCCTAAAGAAACAAGAAACCTTGTAATGAATATAATAGAGTCACATCAAGCTCAAGTCAAGAAACCCTTTGATAAGAGAGTAATTGCAAGAGATTTCAAGGAAGGGGATCTAGTCCTTAAGTGAATTCTAATAAGGCCAAGCTAGTCAACATACCAAGTTTGACAGCTTATGGAGTGGTCATTACTTGATCCATGGATGCAAACAACATAATTATTTTTAGCTTGACCAACTAGATGGAGAGGTATTACCCATACCAATCAATGGGATTCAATTGAAGCCTTGCTATTAGAATAGTTTTCAACCATTGTATATATTATAGATTTTATATAGTTTTTCATGTTTTTATCTAAGTACCTTGTGCACATATTTTTAGTTGTGTTTCCTTTCCCTAAGTAACTTGGGCATAGTGTTATTTTTCTTATTTTCATTGTTTCTTGAAAAGGAATTTTTTATAAATGAATAACCTTGTATCAATTTCATATCAGTTGTGGAGAAAGACTTGTCACCCTGTATGCCCAATCAATCAGACAAGGCAATTAATCTATTACATAGTAGGCATGTAATCCCTAGAGGTTGCCAAAACTATTGGCCAAAATTTAACTACAAATAAAACTTTTTCCTAGATGGATCAGGCCACTCTGTTGGACCCTGTATTAGTCGACAAGGTTTTATATAGAAAATACCTCAATGGAGTACTTCTTAGGTGCATAGATGATGACCAATTAACTAGGCTCTTAGAGAAATTCCATGATGGGCCTACAAGAGTCCATTTTTATTCAAGTACTATAGTATAAAAAGTGATGAGGGTTAGTTATTATTGGCCTGACTTATTCAAAAATGCATATGCATGGGTGAGAAAGTGCCAAAAGTGTACCCTCTTTACATGTAAGCAAAGATTGGCATCCCTTCCTCTCAACCCGATTGAGGTAGAGCATCCCTTAATGTATTGGGGCTTGGATTTCATAGGGATGATAAGTCCACCTTCCAGTGGAGGACACAAATGGGTACTCATTGCTACTACTTACTTCACTAGGTGGGTGTAAGTAATTGCTTTGAAAGAAGCTAATGAAATAATAGTGTTGGAATTTTAGGATAGCATATTAATAACATCTGGTGTACCAAGAACAACAATTCTAGATAATGCCTTAGCATTTTTTGGCATGAGGATAAGTGAATGGGTAATTTAGATGAGCATATATTTTATTACATCCTAAAATTACTACCCCTAAAATAATGGACTTGTTGAGTCAACAAATAAAAAATTGATAATGATCATCAAGAGAACTATGGAAGAGAATTAGAGAATATGGCACACAAAATTAAAAACAATCTTATGGTCTAATAGAGGGACTACCAAAGTTGTAATTGGAAACTCACCACTTATCCTTGTAAATGAGAGACAAGCCAAATTACCCATCTCTATTGAGTTACCTACCTTGGAGTTAGCCCATCAACTTGAATTGATGGAGAGTGAACTATGAGTGTGAGGATGGTAGAACCCATGGAGCTTAAAGAAACAAGAAACCTTGTAATGAAGATAATAGAGTCACATCAAGTTCATGTCAATAAACCCTTTGACAAGAGATCAATTGAAAAAGATTTAAAAGAAGGGGATCTATTGCTTAAGTGAATTTTAATAAGGCCAAGCCAGGCAATTATACCAAGATTGACAACATATGGAGTGGTCATTATTTGATCCATGGATATAAACAACATAATGATTTTTAGCTTGACCAACTAGATGGAGAGGTATTACTCGTACTAATCAATGGGATTCATCTAAAGCCTTGTTATTAGAAGAATTTCAACCATTGTATGTATTATAGATTTTATATATTTTTCATGTTTTTATCTAAGTACCCTGTTCACATATTTTTAGTTGTGTTTCCTTTCCCTAAGTGACTTGGGCATAGTGTTGTTTTGTTATTGTCATTGTTGTTGCAAAAGGAATTTTTTATAAATGGATATCCTTGTATCAATTTTATATCAATTGAGGAGAAAGACTTGTCACCTTGTATGCCCAATCGATCAGACAAGGCAACTAATCTATTGCATAGTGGGCATGTAATCCCCAGAGGTTGCCAAAACTATTGGCCAAAATTGAAATACATATAAAACTTTTTCCTCGATGGATCAGGCCAATATTTTGGTCCTTATATTAGTTGATGGGGTTCTATATAGAAAATACCTCAATGGAGTACTTCTTAGGTGCATAGATGATGATCAAGTGACTAGGCTCTTAGAGAAATTCCATGATGGGCCTACAAGAGTCCATTTTTATCCAAGTACTATAGTATAAAAAGTGATGAGGGATAGTTATTATTGGCCTAACTTATTCAAAAATGCATATGCATGGGTGAGAAAGTGCCAAAAGTGTACCCTCTTTATAGGTAAGAAAAGATTGGCATCCCTTCCTCTCAACCCAATTCAGGTAGAGCATCCCTTATGTATTTGGGTTTGGATTTCATAGGAATGATCAATCCACCTTCCAATGGAGGAAACAAATGGGTACTAACTACTACTAATTACTTCACTAGGTGGATGTAGGTAATTATTCTGAAAGAAGCTAATGAAATAATAGTGTTGGAATTTTATGATAGCATATTAATAACATCTGGTGTAACAAAAACAATAATTCTAGATAATGCCTTAGTATTTGTTGGCATGATGATAAGTGAATGGGCACTTTAGTTGTTCATATACTTTAGTACATCCTAAAATTACTACACCTAAAATAATGGACTTCTTGAGTCAACAAATAAAAACTTGATAAGGATCATCAAGAGGACTATGGAAGAGAATTAGAGAATATGACACACAAAATCAAAAATAACCTTATGGGCTAATAGAGTGACTCCTAAAGTTGGAATTGGAAACTCACCACTTATCCTTGTATATGAAAGACAAGACAAATTACCCATCTCTCTTGAGTTACCTACCTTGGAGTTAGCCCATCAACTTGAGTTGATGGAGAGTGAACTATGAGTGTGAGGATGGTATAGCTCATGGAGCTTAAATAAACAAGAAACCTTGTAATGAAGATAATAGAGTCACATCAAGCTCAAGTCAAGAAACCCTTTGACAAGAGAGCAATTGTAAAATATTTCAAAGAAGGGGATCTAGTCCCTAAGTGAATCGTAATAAGGCCAAGCTAGGTAACCATACCAAGTTTGATAGCTTATGGAGTGGTCATTATTTGATCCATGGATGCAAACAACATAATGATTTTTAGCTTGACCAACTAGATGGAGAGGTATTACACATACCAATCAATGGGATTCATCTAAAGCCTTTCTATTAGAAGATTTTTCAACCATTATATATATTATAGATTTTATATAGTTTTTCATGTTTTTATCTAAGTATCTTGTGCACATATTTTTAGTTGTGTTTCCTTTCCCTAATTGACTTGGGCATAGTGTTGTTTTTGTTATTTTCATTGTTGCTTCAAAAGGAATTTTTTATAAATGGATAACCTTGTATCAATTTCATATCAGTTGAGGAGAAAGACTTGTCAGCCTATATGCCCAATCAATCAGACAAGGCAACTAATCTATTGCATAATAGGCATGTAATCCCTAGAGGTTGCCAAAAATATTGGCCAAAATTGAACTACAAATAAAATTTTTTCCTAGATGGATCAGGCCACTCTTTTGGACCTCTTAGTAACTTTTTATCCCCATGACTAATCCCTTTTTGGTCTTAACTTGATTTTGCAATACGATATTCTAAGAAGTCCTAGTTTGGTGTAAGAAACTGAGAAGAGTTATAATTGAGTGAGTTATCCAATGGTGGAAGGAGAAGACAAACCTCATGACTCTAAGACATGTCACTTGCAAGATCTTGAAATACTTTAAGCAAGGTCTAAGGTGAAATTGGTGATTTTGAGGAAAAGGCCTAGAAATAGGTCTAAAATTGTAAGTGAAGGATCCATCATGTTTCCATGGTATTCAAGCATTTAGGGTCATAAAATAGGTTTTTAAAAAAGTATTATAGATTCTAATTAGCCAAAAATGAGGCCTAAAGAAGTTATTATGCCCAAAATACCCACAAAGGTGCATTAAATGACTTAATGGTCCTCAAAATAGAATTTTCATGTGATAAAGTAACTTTTTGAGGAATTTAAATTGGTTTTGAATTCCTCCCACCTCTTTATGGTGCATTTTTTCTATTTCAGCATGATCAAGGTCATTTGAAGTCATTTGGAGTGGAGAGAAGTTTGGGAGCAAAAGGATGCATTTTAGAGCTTTGGTAGAATAGGTTTTTGAATATTTTTATTAATTTAGGGGCTTATTTTTCATATTAAATAATTCATAGTGTCCATAATATCCTATTATATTACCCTAAAATCATATTCTTTCATGATAACCAATAGATGTAAGGAAAACCTATTGGCTGAAAACTAGGCATGAAATAGGTTTCCTACCATTAATAGAGAAAAAAATTATAATATTTCCAAGAGGAAGGAAAGTTCATTCAAAACATAAAATATATTTCCCAATTGTTAGATTACATAGGTAAAATTTTGGCTCTGGTAGTTTGGGATAGCTCTAGGAGAGCCTTAGGTTTTCACTCAGTACGATCAGAGGAGAGAGAGTTGGGATATAAAATTTTGTGTAGTGATAATGACCCTAATTTAATTACACTTTTTTAAATTTGTGGTTTGTTTCATGTACCCATATTTATGAACAATTGCTAACAATTTAGGGGTGTCTAGATGGCCTACACATCCAAATAAGCTCTAGGGTTTCCCTTATTTATTTGCTTTATAATTCAATAAGGAATAAAGGTTTTAGGGGTTTTATTTCAAGTTAAAATAAGACCTATTCCAATTGGTTTCATCAGCTAAATCCTTCCATGAAAATACTTATGACATAAAACTTTTTTTATTTCTTATCCTTGTGTAATGGCCATTTGATTAGTTTTTGAAAAGAACCTAAGTTTGAGGTATAACTTACCTCATCATCCTTTAATTACATCAAAAATATTCAAGTGATATTTTTCCTCAATCCTTAATGGTTCATCAAAGCCTTGGTAGGCTAAATAATTATTTCTTGCATTTCCAAACATAGTCAGTTGAGTGAGGTATTGAGTTCTTGAATAATTTCATAGATATGTTATGAAGAGTTAAAATGAGGTTATATACATTTTTGTTTCATTTTAAATAAATAAATAAACCTTAAAATGAAAAAATATGGATTGTAATAGTCTATTTCCCATATAAGCATAGTCATCCACCATGAATAAGCACATGTAGGTGCTATGGAGAAGATCATGATGTTGAAAAGAAGAATTTATCTATCTTCTATCACTTTATGGTTAAAAATTATCATTTCAATAATATGAGGTGGTTCAAGATGAACCATAAGGTCACTTTTCATGCATTTTTCTCAAGTCTTATATTCACTACCTTATCTGTAATGTCAAGGCATACCTATATGAGACTGAGAGAATTGAGTTGGGAGTATTGAGCTTGATTCAAATCATTCATGGTGATAATAATGCATTGGGATACCTTGAGAATATTTAATTCTCATTAAGTTCTCATACATCATGCTCACTATCCATAAACACCTTCACTACCATGTAACCTATTATGTATACACCTACAACCTTAGACAAGGACTTGAAGCATGGTCATAGAGGTGTTTAACATGTTTTGAGGTTCCCTTGAAGATTGTGGAGGTTATGAATACCTTAGTAGTCATGATCAAATCATTGGATTAGTTGGTAATATCAAGATTCATGATCAAAGTTGAGGATTTGAGTATCAGAGACAAAATCCCTAAAAGTCTCAAAATAAAGCTGTAGACCCTTTTGTTGATGCCATGTAACAATGTTTCAAAGATTTTTGGTGAAACCAAGTGCACTCATCTTGTATCCTTCACATTGGGTTAGAATATTTCCAAAATTAATAGGGTGTGTAACTAAGATAAAGAAGTGTCTATAAGGCTCCAATGTTCATTTTTATTCATTGAAGTTTGTCATGTTGTTTACAAGTTTTGAGCCTCAAAAGAAGTTCACAGCCCAAGTTAGAAATATAAGTCATATTTCCACATTTTAAATGGTCTTAGTTAGTTGAGAAGGCACATGTATGACTCAAGTATCATCAAATAAGTTTGTGGAGCAAGGTCTTGACCTATACTACTACCTACAAGTGTGTAACGACCCTAAGAAAAGTCACCTACAACCTAACTACAGGTGACTGATAAGCTCATGTAGAGATATTTTGTAGAACTAGGCCTTAAACTATAAAAAACTACAAATTGACTTGGTTTTAAGACCTCATAAGGTCCCTATGATGATAGACACAAGTTCTAAGAAGCAAAATGCTACCCACAACCATCAATAATTTAGCCTATAATCATCAAGGAGAAGCATGTGTTAAGGAGGTGTTTTGTACTTTAAGTAGGCTTAAAGGGTTTTTAACTCTCAATAATTTTTTGGGGTATATTTTTTGGTCATCAATTAATTGGATAGCTAAGACATATTTTTGAAGCCTTGAATAAGGCTAATGAGCCAACAAAGTAACCTACAACAACCTTAATGAACCTATCATTGACATGAAAGGAAGTATGAAGAGAAGTTATAATAGGCTAGACAAAGGTCATTGAGCTTTGTTAAAGTTGTATAATAGTTTAATATACCTATGCAAGGTTCTAAATATTTTTTAGCTTCCCTTGAACAAAGTAAATTGTATGTTGGAACCCTCACTACCTTTTATAGTCCCCTTTTTATGCACAATTAAGTATTTTTTGGTATTTGAAGCATGAAATGAGTGGATTAAGGGATATAACATATTTTAAAATTTAAGGGATGAGAAAAATACCTAATGGTGGTGATTTTGTCCCTTGAAACTAAGTAAATCTCAAGATATGTATTTTTTAAGGCTCTCAATATGTGTAGGAAGAGAAGAAGTCCTAAAGTAGGGTTTTGCTGATTCCAAGAGTTTTAAAACTCCAAATTTTCAGAAAAAATTTAATATAATTTATTTCAATGTTCCCTAAGTGAATCAAGTGGTTTTGGTCTGGTAGGAGGCCTTACAATATGTTTTCTAGACCTAGGGTGTGTTTAAAGGCTAATTCAGCGTAACTGAGGGGAGACTAATGAAGGAAGTGTGGTCTAAAAGTAGAATCTCACCTTGAAAATAAAAAAATTATGTGTAACTCAATAGAGGATATTTTTATATACCCTTATTTATTTCTTAATCACTTGTATGTTTTTTGTACAAAGCAAAAATTAAAAAAGGCTATAAGCCTTAAGAGACCATTATGGGCCTTGTGTGTGAAATGGAGGGGTGAAGTGTGTTTGGGAACATATATGGGGTTGGAAAATATGTGAATTGAGGTTCAAAGAGTATCTACCATAGTATAATACAACAGGCTAAAGAAACCATGCTCAATATTGAAGAGATGTTTTTTAGGGACAAGTTCCCTAACACACCAAAACAAAGGCCCTAGCCCTTTTTGATGATGTCAAATAGCAATTTTTCATGGGGTTTTGAGGAATCCAAGTGCATAAATATTTTATCCCTACCCTAGGGGTAAAACTTTACAAAATTGAGTGGGTGTATGACTAGTAGATACTAATGTTTGAAGGCCTCAAAGTCATGAAATTTTTTGCTGCCTTTCTTTAGTGCTTTCTGTAGACATCGAAATCGTGTCTAACCCTTGTTCATTCCTCCCCCTTGGTCCTTTCCTAACCCTTTCCTAACCCATACAATTACTAATTTAAAATAATAAACTTATTTTGAATTAACCCCCCCTCCTTTGACACATCACCCATGACACCTCACCTAGGACACCTTGCCTTGGACTATTTCCCACACTATGACTCACCCAAGACCTATTCTTACTCCTTTCCAACCGCCTAACCAACTCTCATGCGTATTTAGCCTAACCTTCAACAATCCCCCAACCGATTATGCACCTAGCAGATGGAGAATGGGCTTGTTGGCCCTTTTACTCGCTTTGCACCCACCGATGTCTGTCAACTGTCGGCCGATGCCAGCGGGATTGCCGACGTCAGTTTACTTAAACTGACTTCTGACCTCTTTCTTGGCTAATCACAAATTGGAATCAAAAACTCAAAATTTGGGGAGCTAATCAGGAATCCTTCAATCTTTAGTCTTTGACCATCTGCCACTCTTCCAATCTCTCAGCCAAGCCTCTCACTCTCTCCCTCAGGTGTAGCAATAGGGATTCTATCTTCAGCAACTCCATCAACAATAGGGCTTTCACACCAGTAGCACCAACAATAGGTACAACAGTCTGCAACACTCCTTTAACAGGCCATAAGTAAGTATTCTATTTATACTTTCATTGTGTTTTCTAGTCATTTGCTTCTAAGTATTATGAATTAGATTCAGCACTTCCTATCCCCAGATTAGACCAAACCCAAATCCATATTTCCCTATCTCCCTATTGGCCTCCTCTATCCTTCTATCCATTTGGCATTCTATCCATTTGATTCCCCTATATCTCTGCATAGACCCACAGACCATTAATAAAAAATTAGACTCTCAGACCCAAACCATTCTGTATGACCAGACCCTGTCCACGGACCACAGACCCGACCAGACCCCGTCCAAGCTTACTGCCCTGACCGACGCCGTCCACTGCCCCAATCGACGTTGGCAGACTAACTGACGTCGGTAGACCTTGACCAACTGACGCTGATAGGACCACCGATGCTGGTGACTGTGACCAAGCTGATAGCTTCTTTAAGGTAAGCCTTTGCTTCCATTTCCTTTCAATCTTTTATCATTTCAATTTTAATGCTTAGGGCCTGTCTGTCTCCATCTCTATTTTTTTGTTCCTATCTAGTTTTTTGAGTTAGTGAGGATGTTCTTCCTTTTTTCTAATAATCTTCAAATTTTTTGAGTTTTTAGAAAACACAGTCACTGACATCGGCTTTACCACCAACGTCGGCCACCTTCATCCACTGACATCGGTTATCTGACCAACGTCGGCATCTTCCCTCATCGACATCAGTTTTTCAACTAACGTCGGTCACTATCATAGTTCTTTTTTCCAAAATAGCAGCCTAAAACCCGATCCCTTTTTCTGCCAAAACCCCATTCTGAGTTTCTAAAACTGAAAAAAAACACAATTTCTGGAACCTGACCCTCTTCTTGCCTTGAATGGTTTTGATGCACAATCAAACCAAGGCTCTTCTTGACCACGCTCCCCTGTCCCTAACCAGTCCTATAATGGAGTTCCACTCAGAGACTAAAAGAACTCCTACAGGACCGACCCCAACTCACACCCCCATCATCCCTGAAGGGGACCAAGATTTCAAAAGATTCTTGGACCTCAATGTCACAGCCCTCCAAAACTATCTCGCGAGAAACCCAATGCGAGACCTTTCAGGTGAAGTGGCGATGACATTGACACCATTCGCTACCCAACCTTTTATGACCCAGCCTTTTGCCTCAACCACTAACCCGACCATGGCCAATACGAAAAGTTTGGCCTCCCCATCTATTTTTAGACCAACCTCCATCAGGGTTCCATTACCCCCTCAACCACAGGCAATTCAACCAAGTTCTACATCATACCAGAACTTGATTATTTTGACCCCTCACACTATTGCACCCATAAATGTAGAGTGCCAACCTATCCTTCTACCATGGCTACCATTCAACTACCTTTGGCGGTATCTAGTCAACTCATACCTTCTACTTCCATAACCCAACCCCACTTGGCCTCTACATCTATCCCTGCGACTAGTCATCCATACGTTGCACCCCTACAACCGTAACTGACTACGTCGTATGCCTCCTCTAGCCTCTTTCAAGCACCCTACAACCTAGGGGGCACCCCATCCACCAATCCATCAGTAGACATCATCAAAATGCTGATGGATAAAATGTCCAGTCTCGAGACCTCTATCTCTGGTTCACGCAATGCTCTCTCGTATGAGCAAATTTGCAACGAACCCATTCATCCTTCCATCCCTATCCAACCATACCCCAACCAGTGGGAGCTTCCTAAATTCACTCACTTCCAGAGTAAGGAGGACCCGCAACAACATCTACGGGCATTCAGACATGCCTACTATCTTATTGCCCACAATGATATGTTACTTCTACGCATGTTTCCCATGTCGCTTTATGGGCCTGCCCTTGACTGGTATAGCTCTCTTGCCAGACATTCTATCTTTTCTTTCATTCAACTTGCCTAATTATTTCTTGACCATTTTTCTATCAACATCACCAAACAAGTCTCAATCACAGACCTCTACTCCATCAGGCAATTCGACGACGAATCAATAGTCAATTTTGTCACCCATTGGAGAGGCTTGATTAACCAGCTCTCCTTATCCTTGCCTCAACCTAAGCTCATCAAGCTCTTTTCTTGAGCATGTGCTAGGCACATCTCTTCTACCTTGTAGATTTAGACATTTTGCACTTTTGATGAAGCTTTCAGCATGGCCCAAAAGCTTAAACTCTGTGCCATTGAAGAAGACAAGGTCAAATTGCGTAATACCAATGCAAAAACCAATGACCCTTCTTCTTCCAGACCTTCTTCTTCTTTCAAATCCAAACCCAAAAGAGTGTCCAACATTGTGGTCATTAGATCACCATCCTCGATGACAACCAATTACTCTCAACTTTCTACATCTCTAAGCATCACCAAACAATTCCAACAATTGTACATCCAGCGTTCATACACTCCGCTTGGAGAATCATATGCTTCCATTTTGGAAAAACTTGTCAAGCAGGGGGTCCTCAATCTCCCTCCAATCTGACCACCTCAATTCTACCCTTCAAAAGCCATCCCTACATGGTATAGGGAGGCTGACTTCTATCACTTTCACTGCGTCCACGGCCATGACATCGATAATTGCCAAACTTTCAAGAACATCATCCAAAACATGATTGACAAAGGGGATCTTATTTTAGATAACCCGAATGCCCCACCCAACCAACACATCAACATCTTCAAGCAACTCTTTCCTAACCATCCTCCTACTCAAGACAACATTCAAACCATGATCAATGACCCCCAAGACCATGATATTCACACAATCAACACTATCCTACCTCTTGTCCCTGACCAACCTCCTCCATCACAGGATGAAGAAATTTCTTCTCCTATTAGTCCTCCATCTACCTCTCTTATACTAGAGGATGCCTTGACCATACCAATGCCATTAGCCCTACCTTCATCCAAAGACCCTACCTTGCCTACTCCCCAAGCACAAATAGAAGGCACCATCATCCCTGCCTTCTACCCTCTTGAGGAACCGCACTCTCTTATTTCTTCTCCACCAAGAGAAGAACCAGTCTCTTCACCCATTTCGATTGAGGAAGACACAGTCACGGTTTCCTCTTGCCTTTTGCCTGAGATTGCTACATCTCACTCACCTCTGTCCACATCTAAGCCCAAACCTGCATAGGCGCCCACCTTACCAAAAGAGATTGAACCTCTTGGTGTTTGCCCCACATCTAACCTCGCCTCTCATAATGGTGGTCCTCAACCCAAACCAAAGAAGGCCACTAAACTACACCAGAGGACTCCTCCCCAACCTTTGTCATTACCTTCAATCTTGGGCCTGCATCCCTCCACTTTAATAGGAGTTATTCCTACTCCCATACTTCACAGAGGCAAGTCACCTCCATTACTCTCTCAACCCATTAGACATATATCTCCTCCAAACCATCGACCAACACCTCTTATGCCTCCTAAACCAAAGTCATCAACCCCTACTATAACAAAACATCCAGACCCATTAGCAGGTTCTTATGCCTTGTTGTTATGGCAATTGTTGCAGTCCTCTCGCATTAATCTCCCACCACTTAAACCATATCAATTTCTCAGACCAAAACTACCCTGGTTCGACGACACTCACATTTGTGCATATCATCACACACTTGGGCACGACACTGAGCATTGTTGTGCCCTCAAGGTTGCCATTCACCAATGTTTGGGGAATGACACCTTTCTTCACGACCACATTATCAACAAGCTTTCAACACCACCCCACTCATCAACTCTCAGATCAAGGCCATCTTGGTTCGACAACTCTAAATTTTGTCATTATCATCAAACTCCAAGACATGACATTGAGCATTGTTGTGCTCTTAAAGCTGTCACTCGTCAACACCAAAAAAAGGATTCCCTTCTCATCAAGGACCCTCTTGACCACCTCTTCGACAAATCATCAACACCGACCCATGCTTCTCAAACCTCATCGCCTAAATCAGGATCTCCACACTAAACTATGGTCCCTTTACCACCTTTGACCCCATTATTCAACATCAACACAGTCCATTTGACTACCAAGCCTCAACCAACCTTGACCAATCTATCCAACATTCTCCCTAAGCGATTGGGGGAATCCAACCTTATCCTAACCTTGACCAAACATTCACCCAACTTTGACCAGACATTCAACCAAACTTTGACCAAGTCTCGACCAACCATCAATCAACCTTCCTATCATAACCTCGACTAACCATCGACCATGACATCAACTATGACCTCGACCAGACCTCGACCACACATAGTCCAATCATCAATCAACCTTCTTATCATGACCCTGACCAACAACAACCAAACCTCAACCAAACTTCAATTATCAAACATCAACCAACCAAGCACCTATCACTTCTTCAAACCATCATCAATCATTGTGACCAATCTCGAAGAGGCAAATGGGGCAAGTCCGCTCCTAATTGACTCGAACCTTAATGCACTAGCATGGCCCAAGGACTTATCAGAACTTAAGCCCTTTTATGCCTTGCATCCATGACCATTCTTCTGTTAGTTGAGTATTCATCACTTGACATTTTACTTGAGCTCATCCCTTGAGCAACCCCCTGTCATTATCATTCCTATTCCTTTTAACCCTATTCCCCTAAACAAGTCCTGTCAACCCCTTTTTGTCAAGCAGTAATGCTTTGTCCTAATAAAAGGGAACCCTTAAACATCTATAGGCTCATCCATGGCTAAAAACTTTAGTCAACATATATCAAAAATTTCAATACCTATCATATCAAAGGTCATTAAACTTTAAATGTAGACTGCTCCCTTGAAAGATAGCTACACAATTGATGTATTACTAGACTGCTCCCTTGAAGGACAGCTAGGCCAAGTCATTATCAAAAGCAAAGTATAGACCACTCCCTCGAAAGATGGCTATGACTAACTCTTGCTACAGACAACACCTCTTTTTGAAGTTTCCCGCATCGATCAGCTTCACATATATGACCACCAAAGCAAACAACATCCCTATGTGGACTTCCTGCATCGATCAGTCCACCACAAAAAAAAAAATGACTAACAAGTTATAAAGTCATGAACATGCCTATAGTCATTCTTGGGTCACCTATAAAAGGGGCAAAGTTATTCCTGTCGTAAACGAGTTACCCCCTCCTCTCCTATCATATCACCCGCTCAAGGGACTTCAAGCTCACTTATCGTCAAGTGATTCGATTACTTCTCTAGCACAACGCTGGTCCACGACGTGATGCATAAATGGGGCTTTTGTTCTCACAACCCCTATCTATGCTCTCTTTTCGGTCCTTGTCAATGAAAGAGCAATTTGCCTTTCACTTATCTTTCACACTTTGGCCACATTCAACCAAGCCTTTTTGCCAACCTCAACATTTTTAGACCAACAACTTGACATCATGACATCATCATCATCCTAGTCCTTTTCACATAGTTTCTATGGACACCAATACACATGGAAACTATTGACTCGACACAATTTATGTTCAGCATAAACCAATACTTGCTGAAGCATAAATAGACCTCAATACATTTTTAGCATACATCCATCACGAATATGGAAAATTGTTAGGGATGAAAGACCACTCACCAATGTTACAGAATACACCATTTGAAAAAGGCTGTAACATCTTCTTCTCCTCATCATTTCAACTTTGACCTCGACCAAGACTAGCCTATCGACCGCTTTGACCCTCTGTCTGAACTACATTAGTCTAAGGCCCTTCACACAAGGGCTATGTAGGCAGCACTCAGTCTTCTGAGGTTAGCTCGACCATTCCCCTGTCCACCAATCTACTCATTCGTCTCTCTCAAGACGTTGACCTTTCATCTTTCATCATGACCAATCAACCAGCCCTGCTATGTCAAATTCATTTCTGATTCCTCATGGGGCACATTTGAGATCACTTATATCTCAACCCGACCAGCGACCATGGAGATCACACCTATCTCCACAGACCTTCTGTCTTGGTTTTGTTTGCACGCATGCTACCTCACGCATAGATAGCAAAATTATTTGCAGACCATATTTTTGGACCTTCACAAGTATAGGATCGCAAGCCGGTTGATCTGCACTACTTGTGACATTTTCATGTTTCCAAGAGCACTTCCTGAACTTGAGATACCTGAAACACGATGACCATTTGGAGCTACAGCTTAGATTGAATAACCTGATCAGCTACGACTAATGATGGGGCCTGGTTATTTCAATTTTGGCACTCCTCAACCCTCGACCTACGACATTTGACCTATCCATCTTGTGAAGTGGTGTACGTGCAATCACAACTTTTTGTAGCATTTCTACTCACTCTTCATCCTTCTCATCCACTCTCTGTCAAATTAGCACCTGATTCCAGGTTCCCTTCTCTCGACTACTACTTTGAGGGGGAATACCTCATCCATAATCGGGGTAACCAACCCTCCTATTTTTGTCTTGCAGTTCACTTGAACAACTAACAAGATGAAATCAACCTTATACCATACCTGAGGCAACCAACCCTCCTATTTTTGTCTTGCAGTTCACTTGAACAACCAACAAGATGAAATCAACCTTATCTCATACCTGGGGTAACCAACTCCTATTTTTGTCTTGCAATTCATCTAGAACAACCAACAAGATAAAAAGGGGCAAATGTAGACACCGAAATCATGTCTAACCCTTGTTCATTCCTCCCCCTTGGTCCTTTCCTAACCCTTTCCTAACCCATACAATTACTAATTTAAAATAATAAACTTATTTTGAATTAACCCACCTCCTTTGACACATCACCCATGACACCTCGCTTAGGACACCTTGCCTTGGACTATTTCCCACCCTATGACTCACCCAAGACCTATTCTTACTCCTTTCCAACTGCCTAACCAAATCTCGTGTGTATTTAGCCTAACCTTCAACAATCCCCCAACTGATTATGCACCTGGTGGATGGAGAATGGGCTTGTTGGCCCTTTTACTCGCTCTGCACCCGCCGACATCGGTCAACTATTGGCCGACACCAGCGGGATCACCGATGTCAGTTTACTTAAATCGAATTCTGACCTCTTTCTTGGCTAATCACAAATTGGAATCAAAAACTCAGAATCTGGGGAGCTAATCAAGAATCCTTCAATCTTCAGTCTTCGACCATCCGCCACTCTGCCAATCTCTCAGCCAAGCCTCTCACTCTCTCCCTCAAGTGCAACAATAGGGATTCTATCTTCAGCAACAAGGCTTTCACACTAGTAGCACCAATAATAGGTACACCAATCTGCAACACTCCTTTAATGGGCCACAGGTAAGTATTTTGTTTGTACTTTCATTGTGTTTTCTAGTCATTTACTTCTAAGTATTATGAATTAGATTCAGCACTTCCTATCCCTAAACCAGACCAGACCCAAATCCATATTTCCCTATCTCCCTATTGGCCTCCTCTATCCTTCTGTCCATTTGACATTCTGTCCATTTGATTCCCTTGTATCTCTACACAGACCCACAGACCATTAATAAAAACCAGACTCTCAGACCCAGACCATTCTATACGACCAGACCCTATCCACAGATCACAGACCTGACCAGACCCCGTCCAAGCTTATTGCCCTGACTGACGTCATCCACTGCCCCAATCAATGTTGGCAAACTAACCGACGTCGGCAGACCTTGACCAACTGACGCAGGTAGGACCATCGACGCCGACGACTGTGACCAAGCCAATAGCTTCTTTTAGGTAAGCCTTTGCTTCCATTTCCTTTCAATCTTTTATCATTTCAGTTCTTTATCATTATGTTTTTTTTAGACACTTCTTTTTATTGACTAGTGGGTTGTCATCCCTTAAGAAAGTCTTTGCACTTCTGGGATCAAGCTTTCGCTTGGCAACCCACCATCTCCTTATCTAGCGTCTTCTTCATCCAAGTCTCTTTTCTTTGCAGGTGTCATTCTTCCACAGCCAAAGAGGAGTTCTCACAGCATCTAGATTATGGTGCGCACAACTACATCTAGGTACACACAAGCCTCAGACTATCTCTCAGTTTCTTATTCTTCTCTTGAATGTAGAAAGCGAAATTAGCATAGAAACACTTTCCATAGGATTTTGAGGTTCCAAATGGATTTTCACCCTAATATTGAAATTTAATAGCATCCATCTAGGTTAGGTAGTCTTTATGAGTTTAGAGACACTCTAACGATCCAAAAAATGTCATCATGAAGGTGAGGGTATGTGTTTTTATCTAAAATTTGGCACCATTTCATGGATATAAACCTACAACAAAAGAAAACACAATCAAGTACATGTGTATGAAAGACACCAATCAAACAATAATAGTGAATACCTCTCCATATGATCTCTATACCATGAAATCATCAAGCATATGAGGAAAATAGCAATGGTTAATTTATGTTTTGAGGCTTCTTTAAGACTATTTTCTAATCTTGTCCATATAATATAGGCAAACATAGTCTAAGAGAGATAAAGGACATGTTTATTATGAGTTTGGTTATCACATAAGGGTTGGTTTAAATAGGAGATTTCAAGAGAGGCTTCCAATAAAGGAGAGACCTCATTCCAATTAATAAACACTTAAAGACACTCATAATTCTCAATCAAGAAACCTACATGCCTACTTTGGTGTACAACTATAACAACCTTGCAATAGTTAAGTCCTTAGAAGGGCTCAAGGAGGTTGGTTGGTCGTCAAAGACATGAATAGGTATTGAGATTATCAATATCATGAATGGTGAAATATTAAAAAGTATGAAGTATAAGGATGTTCAATAAGGAGAAGCATGCTCTATAATTATAAAAAAACACTACCTACAACCAACTAAAACTCACCTACAGTCAACAAGCTAAACAATACCATGGGGTAGGAGTCTTCAAGGTTTATAACCTTTTCAAAAGGTTATTAATGTTTTAAAGTTATAACTTTATCATGGTTAAAAACCAATGATATATTTTGTTTTGTTCAAGGAATCCAAGCTCTAAGAACCTTATTCATAATCCATTCAAGGACTCACCAAGCACAATACAGTCATATTCATTTGATGAAGGTCATAGTCCTTATGATGATGATATGTTATTAAGACATGAATTTTGATGGAGGTTTTAATGGCTCTTAATCCCTCTTATTTTTTTAGTTTTGACTCAACACATGACATATTTAGGTTTCAATAGACCTTGAGAGGGAAAAAGGTAACATACATCCTTAGTACACAAGGCTTATAAAGTCCTAAAGATATGACAACAAGTGTATGAAGAGGAGTAAGAAATATAGGGTTTCTCATAATAATAAATTTACATTCATGTCATGAATTAACAAAAAGGCATGTCAAGTTTTAAGTACATAATAGAAGAGAAGAAATGACCTACAGCTAGTCTAATATGATGACCTACAACTAGGTAGATAAGTATTTAGTAAACACATTTTCAAGGGTTTTATATTAAAGGAGGGTATTTGAGGTTATTATGAAATAATTTGGAAAATAAGGACATTTATAACCTATTTTTATCCTTGTCTATCTCCTCTAACATCCCAAACCAGGTTATAATCCATAAAAAATCCTCCAAGTACTAAAATGTACAAGCAAGCATGAGAGAATGGTTTGTTTTCAATTTTATGGTTCAAATTTAGTTATAAAAATATTTATGTAGAGATAACTCTTAAAAAAAAGGTAATGATAGATGAACTCATTAGAGAGAATCATAACGTGGGATTTTCAAGCATGACACAATCTTTGACCTTTGAATGAAAACCAATAAGCATAGTATATCAAGGTGGAGCCTTGTAGAATTCATAATATGAATGGTAAAATATAAAGACCAATATGATCTTTCAAGTTTCCTAATAACACAAAAGGGACATGGTCACATAATAAATGAAATGGTTTTTCATGAAGATAAAGAGACCCTCAGTCATCATCTTAAAGCTACACCTATAACCATAAGGGCTTATAAGGGTTTTAACACTAACGCAATCAAGATTAAGGTAGAGAGAGAGGTTTGTTTTTATGGAGAGAATGTGGAATGAAATAGTATAGTCTATATGGTAAGGACTATAAAATAAGGATAAAATTATGGTGCTTCAGACACTAAAATCATAAGGCAAGACCATGTTCAAAGCTCCCAACAACCATATAAAAGTTAAGCTCATCTTTTACAATAACATTTTCAAATGCAACTTAAGACCTTATCTAACTTAGTGAGATATATGATGTGACTTAATAATGTCAAAGTGATAGGGACAGTTTCAAAACCTTAATCAAGTCACTAAGGTATTCCCAAGCATGACATGAAGGTACAATGGCTATACAAAATAAGATAGGATGCATTTTGGAGCCTATACAAGTCCAAGTATAGCCAAGGACAAGATATAGGCTTAGAAAAAGGATAAAAAAGGATGCTTGGGAAATAACACTCAATTAATTTCATACATATCAAGGACCTAAAAGCATAAGCAAATTCAAGGTGTAGTCAAGCTTATAGAGGCATACCTATCTTCAATCTCATGAGGATAATGCTCAAGGAAGGATTAATTTACAAGGACATGAAGTAGAATAAAAAGTGATGAAATGAGGAATGAAGTGTGGGAGGAATCCAAATACTATCTTAGAATTAAGTACACAATCAAAACTCACCTACAACTATGCTTCACATAGTCATATACCTAGGTTGACATTAATATATGTAAAATATAGTGATCGAAGCCCCTAATGGAGGTCACATTCTCTAGAGAATAATTCATTGGATTAAAAGATGAATATGAGTCTATAAGGTCATGACAAAGGGTTATCCAAGGAAATCTAGAGCATTTGAACTCTATCAAACCCTACAATCATGAGAATATAGTCATCCTTTATTATTGAATCATGTAGTTGAGAGTTAGTGATATATATAGTTCATGTCCAATGAAAATATTTTCTCAAGGGATGATGAGATAAATATAACCTAAGGAAGGTAAGGTGAATAGGGTATATAGTACAATAATACACTCATTTGATGGCAGTCATCAAGGACCAAGTGTTTCTATGCTAAATTGCTTTCTACATTCAAAGAAGAAATAAGAAACTAAAAGAAATGGTCAAGGCTAGAAGATACCTGATAAAGTTGTGCGCACTGAAATCAGACGTTGGAAGATTCTCCTCTTTGGCTGTGGAAGAATGACACCTGAGAAGAAAAGAGACTGAAACATGGAAAAATGTTAGTCAAAGATATGGTGGGTTATCAGGCGAATGCCCTATCCCAGAAGTATGAAGACTTCCTAGAAGGATATCAACCAACTGATAAAAAAGCAGAATATTGGACTGAAGTAGATATAATGAAAGATAAAATGATAGAAATAAAGGACATAAAATAAAATGCATACCTGATAATGAAGTAAAATGTTTTGTGCAGTCGCCGATGTCGGTCTCTGTGTTGCTGGCATCGGTTAGGGAAAGTGCCGACGTCAGTTCAAGTGCCGGCGTCGGTCGGGGTAGTGACTGGCGTCGGTCGGGGCAAGTTCTGGATAGAGTCTGGGCGAGTTACAAAAAGTCTAACAGAGTTGGGATAAGGTCTGTCAAGGTTAGGATAGGGTCTGGACAGGGTCAGGATAGAGTCTGGACAGGGTCTGAACAAGGTCTAATCAAGGTAATGTCGAGTCTGGACAGGGTCTGGGGGTTTTGGTCGAGTCTGGACAGAGTTATAGACTGGGATAGTGGGCAGAGATGTAAGGAAGGGACTCAAGGCTCAGGTCTACGGTCTGAAGATCTGAGATGATAGAAATAGAAACAACAAACAAATAATAACCAGAAAAAAATAAAACAAATAGAGTAAATACTTACCTGCCAGAAGACATGATAAAAGCCATGATTGAAGTTGTTGAAGTGTTGCCCTAAGTTAATCGAAGCGAATGTAGATTGGTTGAATGTTGGAGTTGATTGATCGCCAGAGTTTTGTGAATGTTTGAGTTCAGGGGTCGATTGATTGATTGATTAGTTGATCAGCCTTTGGGATTGATCGACGGATGCTAATGCAGGCGAGGGACGGTTTGAGAGACGGTTCGATAACCATTCAGGAAAACCGATTGGGAATCGAATGATAACTGATAATGGATAATGGTAAGCTCCTATCGACGTCAGATGATAAGTGACTAACATCAGTGACATCAGCTAGGTAACGACCGTCGTCGGCAGATGCACAATGGGGATAGAGTCTAGCTTTAGCTCTGTGTTCATTGTTACATGCTGCCAAGGTTAAGGCTAATGGAAAAAGTGATCGACAAGGGTTAAATAGGTGAAGAAGAATAAGATGGGGGATGACCAGGGGATTTGACACGATTTTGGTGTCTACATTTGCCCCTTTTTGTCTTGTTGGTTGTTCTGGATGAACTGCAAGACAAAAATAGGAGTGATTGCCCCAGGTGTGGGATAAGGTTGATTTCATCTTGTTGGTTATTCGAATGAATTGCAAGACAAAAATAGGTAGCAAATTGCCCCAATTATGGATAAGGTATTCCCCCTCAAAGCAGGAGTTGAGGGAAGGGAATCAGGAATCGGGTGCTGATTTGACAAAGAGTGGATGAGAAAGGGGTGAGGGTGAACGCTGCAAAAGGTGTGATTGCATGCATACCACTGCACGAGATGGTTAGGTCAAAGTGTCACAGGTCAAGGGTTAAGGAGTGCCAAAATTGAAGTAATTGAGCCCCAACATTTAGTCATCTGCTGATCGAATTACTCAATCTAAGTTGAAGCTCCAAATGGTCATCGTGTTTCAGGTATCTTGGGCTCAGGAAGTGCTCCTAGAAACATGAAAAAGTCACAAGTAGTGTGGATCAACCGGCTTGCGATCCTATACTTGTGAGGGTCAAAAAAGGTCTGCGCACAATTCTGCTAACCAGTCATGAGGTAGCATACATGCAAAAACAACCAAGGCAACATTATCTTGGAAGTGGTCGAGGTCGGAGGAGATAAACATGACCTCCAATGGTCATTGGTCAAGGGGATGGATGGACAAAAGGATGTGGTCGAGCTAACCCCAGAAGACAGTCGTGTCATCTGAGTGCTGCCTACATAGCCCTGGTCAGAGGGCTTCAGGCCAATGTAGTTCAGACAAAGGGTCCGAGTAGTAGACAGGTGGTCAAAATGGTCGATAGATTGGTCTTGGTTATGACGAAATGATGAGGAGAAGAGATGTGGCAGCCTTTTCCAAATGGTGTATTCTGCAACATTGGTTGAGAGGTCTTTCATCCCTAGCAATATTCCATATTTGTGATGGATGTATGCTAAAAATGAATTGAGGTCTATTTATGCTGAACATAAATTGCGGTAGGTCGATAGTTTCCATGTGTATTGGTGTCCATAGAAACTAGGGTGAATAGGCTATAGGAGTGGTCTGAAAAGAGAGTTGACGTGAGTTGACAAGTGATGAAGGTGAATGTGACAAAAGTGCAGAAGAAGTGAAAAGCATATTACTCTTTCATTGACAAAGACCAAAAAGATAGCATAGATAGGGGTTATGAGAACTAAGAGCCCCATTCATGCGTGACATTGTTGACCATAGTTATGTTAGAGCGGTAATCGAATCACTTTGACATTAAAGTGAGCTCGAAGTCCCTTGAGCAGGTGATAGGAGGAGAAAAGAGTGTAACCCGTTTTAAGAGCAGAGATAACTTTGCCCCTTTTTATAAGAGACCCTGAGACAACTATAAGTCAAGTCCATGACTCATTTTTTTTTTTTTTTTGGTGGTGCAGACTGATCGATGCGGGAAGCCTACATAGAGATGTCATTTGTTTGGTGGTCAGTTTTGTGAAGCTGATCAATGCGGGAAGCTTCTAAAATAGTGCTGTTTATTGCCAGATTAGTCATAGCCATCCTTCAAGGGAGTGGTCTAGATTTTTGTTTAATATAAAGGCTTTTAAATAGCTGTCCTTCAAGGGAGCAGTCTATTAATTACAACAATGATAGTACAACTGTCCTTCGAGGGAGCAGTCTGCTTTTTGATTTTGATATTGATATAGTGACCATGGATATTGTGACATCTTGATTTGTTTTTGACAAAAATGTGAGTCGTGGACAAGATTATAGAAGGTCAAGGGTTCCCTTTTATTAGGACAAAGCATCCATACAGCATAAAAGGGTTATAAGAATTGTTAAGAGGAATACGGCTGAAAGGAATTAGGATGAAGAGGACGGGGATTGCTCAAGGGACGAGCTCAAGTTAAGTGTCAAGTGGACGAGTACTCGACTAGCAGTAGAACGGTCACAGATGCAATGCATTAAGAGGCTCAGGTTCTGGGCGTCCATCAAGAGAAGATAGACGGTAAGTCCCTGATCCATACTTGTGCATGATAATAAAAGGTCTGAGCCAATTAGAAGCAAACTTGCCTCGTTTACTGTGCTCCATATTGGTCACGTGTTGATTGATGAGTGGATGTGAAGTTGATTGATATGGTCGTTGATTGATCGAGACTGGTTGAATGTGTGGATAAAAAGGTTGGTCAATGTTTGGTTGAGATTTGGTCATTTGATAGTTGGTCAATGGTTGGTCGAGGGTTGATTGGTTGGTATTTAGTCTTTGGTTGGGTCGAATGTTTGGTTGAGGTCGGGTTAAATGTTTGGTTGCTAGTTTGGTTGAGGCTAAGTTGAAAGAGTGATTGATATGTGGTCGAGACTATGTTGAAAAATTGGTCAAGGTTTGGATGAAGGTTGAATTCCCCCAGCAGTTAGGGAGAATGTTTGATGGATTGGTTAAGGTTAGTTGAGGTTTAGTGGTCAGATGGACAGTGTTGATGTTGAATAAGGGGGTCAAAGGGACCATAGTCTAGCGTGGATATCTCGATTTAGGTGATGAGGTTGGAGAGGCATGGGTTGGTGTTGATGATTTGTCGAAGGGATGGTCTAGAGGATCCTTGATGAGAAGGGAATCCTTTCTCTGGTATTGACGAATGATAGCTTTAAGAGCGCAACAACGCTCAGTGTCATGTCCCAGAGTTTGATGATAGTGACAGTATTTAGAGTTGTCGAACCAAGAGGGTCTTGATCCGAGAGTTGATGAGAGGGGCGGTGTTGAAGGCTTGATAACGTGGTCAAGAAGAGAGGTGTCATTCCCCAGACATTGGTGAATGGCGACCTTGAGGGCACAACAATGTTCTGTGTCGTGTCCAGGCATGCGATGATATGCACAAATACGAGTGTCGTCAAACCAAGGTAGTTTAGGTCTGAGCGATTGACATGGTCTAAGAGGCAGGAGGTTGAGGCGAGATGACTGCAACAAGTGCCGTAACAGCAAGGTATAAAAACCTGTTAACGGGTCTGGATATTTTATTACAGTGAGGGTTGATGACGTTGGTTTGAGAGGCATAAGAGACGTTGGTCGATGATTTAGAGAAGATATATGTTTGATAGGTTGATAGAGTAATGGAGGTGACATGCCTTTATGAAGGATGGGAGTAGGAAGCACTCCAATTAAAGTGGACGGATGCGGGCCCAAGATTGAAGGCAATGATGAAGGTGGGGGAGGAGTCCTCCGGTGTGGTCTAGTGGTCTTCATGGGTTTGAGTCAAGGGCCACTATTGTGCGAGGCGAGGTTAGATACGGGTTTGGGTTTAGATGTGGATGGAGGTGAGTGAGATGTAACAATCTCAGGCAAAGGGCAAGAGGAAACCGTGACTGGGTCTTCCTCAATCAAAATGGGCGAAGAGATAGGGTCTTCTCCTGGTGGAGAAGAAATAGGAGAGGGTGGCTCCTCAAGTGGGCAGATGGCAGGGATGATCGTGCCTTCTACGTGTGCTTGAGGAATAGGTGAGGTAGGGTTTGTGGATGAAGATAGGGCTAATGGCATAGGTGTGGTCAAGGCGTCCTCCAGTATGAGAGAGGTCGATGGAGGACTAATAGGAGAAGAGGGTCTTTCATCCTGTGAAGAAGGTTGGTCAGGGACAAGAGGTAAGATAGTGTTGACGGTGTGTATATCATGGTCTTGAGGGTCATTGATCATGGTTTGGACGTTGTCTTGAGTAGGCGGGTGATTAGGAAAAGGTTTTTTGAAGATGTCGAGGTTTTGGTTGGGTGGTGCATTCGGGTTATCCAAGATAAGATCACCCTTGTCTAGCATGTCCTGGACGAGGTTTTTAAAAGTTTGACAGTGATCCGTATCATGGCCTTTGACACGGTGATAGTTACAAAAGTGGTTCTCTCTGTACCATGCAGGGATAGGTGTTGAGGGGTCAAATTGATGTGGTTGGATTGAAGGGAGATTGAGGACCCCCTGCTTGATGAGTTTATCCAAGACAGAGGCATATGACTCTCCAATTGGAGTGAATTGACGCTGTATGGATTGACGTTGAAAATGTTTATTGATGTAGTCTAATGTTGAAGATGTTGGTCGATTAGTTATTGTTGAAGATGATGGTCTAAAGATGACAGTGTTTGCCGACCCCTTAGATTGAGAGTGGGCAGAAGAAGGTTTGGAAGAAGAATGGTCATTGGTTGTTGTGTTAGTGTTACACAATTTGACCTTATCTTCTTCAATAGCGCAGAGTTTAAGCTTTCGGGCCATGGTGAAGGCCTCGTCGAAAGTGTGGAATGTTTGAACCCGCAAGGTGGATGAGATGTGATTGACACATGTTCGAGAAAAGAGCTCAATGAGCTCAAGTTGAGGCAAGGAGAAGGAGAGCTGGTTAATCAAGCCTCTCCAATGGGCGACAAAATCAACTATTGATTCATCGTCAAATTGCCTAATGGAGTAAAGGTCTGTGATCAAGACTTGTTTAGTGATATTGATTGAGAAATGGTCAATGAATAATTGAGCGAGTTGAATGAATGAAAAGATAGAATGTCTGGTAAGAGAGTTATACTAGTCAAGGGCGGGGCCAGAAAGAGACATAGGGAACATGCGTAATAATAACTCATCGTCGTGGGCAATAAGGTAGCAGGCATGTCTGAATGCCCATAGATGTTGTTGTGGGTCTTCCTTACTCTAAAAGCGAGTAAATTTAGGAAGCGTCCAATGGTTGGGGTATGGTCGGATAGGGACAGAAGGATGAATGGGCTCATTGTAAATCTGGTCATATGAAGAGACATTATTTGAACCAGAGATAGAAGCTTCGAGACTGGACATTTTATCCATCAGCATCTTGATGATGTTTGCTGATGGATTGGTGGATGGAGTGCCCCTAGGTTGTAAGGCGCTTGAAAGAGGCTAGAGGAGGTATACGACGTAGTTAGTTTTACCAATAAGGGTGCAACGTACAGATGACTAGTCGCAGGGGCAGAAGTAGAGGCTAAGGGTGGTTGCGTCATGAAGGTCGAAGGTATAAGTTGACTAGGCACTGCCAAAGGTGGTTGAATAGCGGCACTGGTAGAAGGATAGGTTGTCACTCCTGCATTTGTGGGCGCAAGGGTGTAAGGGGTCGAGGCAATCAAGTTCTGATATGATGTAAAACTTGGTTGAATTGCAGGAGATTGAGGGGGTAACGAAACCCTGATGGAGGTCGGTCTAAAAATAGACAAAGAGGCCAAACTTTCCGTATTGGCCATGGTTGAGTTAACGGTTGAGGTGAAAGGCTGAGTCAAAAAGGGTTGGATGACGAATGGTGTCGATGTCGTCGCCATGTCACCCGAAAGGTCTCGCATTGGGTTTCTCGCGAGATAGTTATGGAGGGCTGCGGTATTGAGGTCCAAGAATATTTCAAAATCTTGGTCCTCTTCAGGGACGATGGAAATTTGAGTCAGGGATGGGGTCAGGGTCGGTCCTGTAGGAGTTCTTTTAATCTCCGAGTGGAAATCCATGACAGGACGGGTTAGGGACAAGGTAGACGAAGTCGGTTGATGGCTAGAGTGGTCAAAAAGGGGCTTGGTTTGACTGCGTGTCAAAACCATACAAGGCAAGAGAGAACGTCCTCACATGCTCAAACAAGCAGATAAGAACTAAAAAGATGAAGACACAAGCAGATCCTAAAACCTTAGAAGTAAATTTTTTTAGGATTATAGTGGCTTATGCCTTAGAATGTGTGTAGAGGAAGATTGGCTTTGAGTCGGGTCTTAGAAGAAGTCTATGAATGGTTTCGGGTTAGTTATGGTGCTCAAGAAGTCTGTGTTAGGGTCCGTACGAGGCTTGGTGCTAAGGAGCAAGCTCCCCTCACTTCACGAGTCCAGTGGTAAGCTGGGCCCGCTTAGCCAAAATATACTTCACCTAGAGATTATCCTCCGCCAGAGAACGGAGTGGGCTTTCCTCTTGATGATGAAATCCAAGTAGGATCGCCGGGACGGGTAAGGTATCCGCTGGGGGATGAAATCCCTGGCGGGCCTTGTCTCAGGTAAGTTAAAATGTTTGTTTTGTGCAGGTGGTTTGGCCATGTAACATGAAGTGATCTAGATTTATTTAATATGCGTTCGTTAATTACTATGTGTGGTCTAAAAGATGCAGGCAAACAAAAATGAATGCAAAGTGTTTTAATGTCCAAGTCGAAAATGTTTTGTTCGTATGAAGATGAATGGAGAAAGAGTCAAAGAGTATGAGTTTTAGCTAGTCTAGAAGTGTAAGAATAGAAAGAAAAGTTCATTTTAATCCTGCTTATGATGTCATTTAAGAAGAGACAAAAGGAGGCGAAAAGGAAGGAACCTAATGCACCTAAATGAACCAAAAAAAGAAAGAAAGAACCCAAGGAGGCCCTAGGGTCCCACCGGGCATGCCAGAATGTTTCTATGCTAAATTGCTTTCTACATTCAAATAAGAAATAAGAAACTAAAAGAAATGGTCAAGGCTAGAAGATACCTGATAAAGTTGTGCGCACCGAAATTAGACGTTGGAAGATTCTCCTCTTTGGCTGTGGAGGAATGACACCTGAGAAGAAAAGAGACTGAAACACAGAAAAATGTTAGTCAAAGATATGGTGGGCTGTCAGGTGAACGCCCGATCCCGAAAGTATGAAGACTTCCTAGAAGGATATCAACCCACTGATAAAAAAGCAGAATATTGGACTGAAGTAGATATAATGAAAGATAAAATGATAGAAATAAAGGACATAAAATAAAATGCGTACCTGATAATGAAGTAAAATGTTCTGTGCAGTCATCGATGTCGGTCTCTGTGTTGCCGGCATCGGTTAGGGAAAGTGTCGACGTCGGTTAAAGTGCCGGCGTCGGTCAGGGTAGTGACCGGCGTCGTTCTGGACAGAGTCTGGGCGAGTTGCAAAAAGTCTAACAGAGTTGGGATAGGGTCTGTCAAGGTCGGGATAGGGTCTGGACAGGGTCGGGACAGAGTCTGGACAGGGTCTGAACAAGGTCTAATCAAGGTAATGTCGAGTCTGGATAGGGTCTGGGGGTTTTGGTTGAGTCTGGATGGAGTTATAGACTGGGATAGTGGGTAGAGATGTAAGGAAGGGACTCAGGGCTCAGGTCTATGGTCTGAAGATCCGAGATGATAGAAATAGAAACAACAAACAAATAATAACCAGAAAGAAATAAAACAAACAGAGTAAATACTTACCTGCTAGAAGACATGATAAAATCCATGATTAAAGTTGTTGAAGCGTTGCCGTAAGTTGATCGAAGTGAATGTAGATTGGTTGAATGTTGGAGTTGATTGATCGCCAGAGTTTTGTGAATGTTTGAGTTCGGGGGTCGATTGATTGATTGATTAGTTGATCAGCCTTCGGGATTGATCGGCAGATGCTGATGAAGGCGAGGGACAGTTCGAGAGACGGTTCGATAACCATTCAGGAAAACCAATTGGGAACCAAATGATAACTGATAACGGATAACGGTAAGGTGACCGACATTGACAGGATTGCCGACGTCGGCCGATAAGTGACCGACGTCGGCGACATCAGCCGGGTAACGACCGTCGTCGGCAGATGCACAATGGGGATAGAGTCTAGCTTTAGCTCTGTGCTCATTGTTACATGCTGCCAAGGTCAAGGCTAATGGAAAAAGTGATCGACAAGGGTTAAATAGGCGAATAAGAATAAGACGGGGGATGACCAGGGGAGTCAACATGATTTCGGTGTCTACAGCAAGATGCTTAACACAATCATATGCTTGCAAGTGTGAACTTAGTTTTCTCTCAAGTCAAGAAGTATATATGTAAACTCATTAATCTGTATTCAAATGAAAATGAAAAATATATTAATATTCTCAATAAAACTAAAGTATTTCTTGATTGTGAAGATGTAGTGCAAGCCTTTGTACGAAGGTTAATTATGTGAGGCCTAAAGGCCTTGCTAAGTGGTCAAAACATGCTAAAGGAAATTTTAAGGATGGTGTAAAATGAAGTAGTATTCATAATGGGGATAAATATTTGTAAATTAGACTAAATATTCCTTTTACCATAGCATAAATCTCTAGGTAATATTAACATATGGTCATACAAGGTCTTTTGAGGAGGTACAAGGTGACATAAGGAAGTATGGAAGATTGTGAGATAACAAATGAAGAGTGAAATAATGAAAGGGCAGGTTATATTATATTTTAGAGTAAAAATAATAATGATAAAACACAAACCAAGGGAAAAATAAGGAAGACTCATTTGTGAAATTTGACCAAGTAGACACGTGTCACTAGCTTTTGCCAATATAGGCTTACAGACCAAAATATGTAGGATCCAATCATGAAATTTGGTGGAAAGGATAATTATGAAATATTATACCTATTTAAAATATTTTTTTATGTTTTTTTACAATGGTAAATATTCACTATTATAGTATAGTCGACCCTATGTCAAATCACTATCAACATTGGAGCATACCTTGGAGGAATTAGCCATTTTAGGGCACCTACAGATTGATTCAAAGAAAAAAATTGGTATTAATGGTACAAATAAAAAAAATAATAATATAATGGCATATTAATGGTCTTATCAGGAGTTAAATTATCCATTTTTTTGACACAGTCCCCTTATAGTCAAGAAGGCAACCATTAGAGGCCAATTAAAGTTTTATCAGTTTTGGATGCCAAGAAGTAGTCTAGGCCTCAGAGAGGTATTAAAATGGTATAATATGATTTTTTAAACCTATATTATACTATATAAGTGATAAAATTTATGTTTTTCAATACTTTTTTTAAGAAAGAAAAATTTTGGCATGAAGAAAGCATGCAGGCAACTCAAGAGGAATTTTGGTAGAAAAGGTCTACAACACAAAGTACACATCAAAATGAATTTAAACTTGGTAAAATTGGTCCTAATGACATACCATACACATAGATAATATTATTATGGTCATATGATAAGTTTAAATTCCCATTATTTTGACATAGTCCCCTCCATGTCTCATAATGGTCACTATTCATGATTACTTTTTCGAGTTTTAAGGGGTGTTAAAGGTTTAAAAGATTAGGTAAATATTTTAAAATCATGGGATGATGTTTTAGTCCTATTAAAAACATTTAAATAGTGTTCACAATCCATGCTTCATGAAAACCCCACATGCAAGCTCAAATCCCCATAGGCAGTCTCAAAGGCACAAAAGGCAAAGTTGGGATTTGAGCTTGCATGTGGGGTTTTCATGAAGCATGGATTGTGAACACTATTTAAATGTCTTTAATAGGACTAAAACATCATCCCATGATAGGTAGTCTCAAAGGCACAAAAGGCAAAGTTGGGATTTGATCGTTTGGATTCATGTTATGAGATGTTTCAAGTGCTATGAATATGTTTTCAAGAAAATATGATAAGTGGAAAGGACATTTTGTTCCTTTGGAGGAATTCAACCTTTTTTAGGCTTAAAACACCCATTTTTGGCACTTCTTCAGATGCTCATATCTTTCATACCATGAAGAGTAAGGACAAGTTCTTCTAGTATGTTTTGATTACCCATATGTAATTGAAATTATTTTTTAATTTAGGTTATTTAAGATATTGATTTTTATGAACAATCATTAAGAGTGTAAGCATGCCTAGAATACTTACAAACCATGTAAGCAATCATCTTTACATATGTGTATTTTCATACTTTTTTCATGGAATCCCAATATATTAAAGGATGTTTAAGGGGTATATTGAATAATGATATATGGAAATAAGTGTTGGAATGGGTGTCTTCATTGTATGAAAAATCATCTTGAAGGTGAGCTTGCTTGAGCATGCAAAGAAGCTTTTTGACCAATTTCATGTTTTTAGGCTCATAAATCCATCAAATGGACTATAATTACTTGGAAATAACCTAAAATGAGTAGATTAATCTCTATAACTCTTGACCAACCTTTTTTTTAGAAGAATCTGACACATTTGGGTACATAAGAGGCCAAAAATGACTAAAAAATGCTTACTTTTGAAGGTCTTCAAAGAAAGAATTGGTTTAAATCCATGAAAAAAGTATAAAATAAACTTAAACATCATTATATGAAACTTGGAGCTCTTCACTAGGTTTTTTTTGGTGTCTAGCTAAGCTAAAAGGTCAAAAACCTAGTTTTTTTGACATTTTGTGATATGTTGCAAGTTTGATGGTGATTTACACCATTGTTTTAGGTATTTAAGGTTTTCTAAATCTTCATTTTATTCCCCATATACATTCCATGGACGTATATAGGTATTCTATAGGTCCAAAAGTGGTCTTCAAGGTGCCAAATGGCCTTAGGAGTACATTTTAGGGTAGTTGGTTAAGGGTGGCTCATGTTTGTGACCTCAATCAATGGGGTCTACAAGATTTTCAAGTTTCATGGATTTTATTTTAGGTTTGAGGAGAAAATTTAAGTTGAAAATATAAATTAACCTCAAAATGAAAACATGAAACTTAACCTCCATGGTTAGTTAAGCACAAAATGTTAAGTCAACTGACTTTTGCCTAAAATCTTCTAGAAGTTCAAGTGGAAGGGGGGAAATAGAAGTCCAAGGAAGAGAATTTTGGGGTTGATAAGGAAGTGGAGAATTCAATGTATTTTTCAAAGTCTTTGGAAACTTTTCATTCTTAGTGGATTATGGAATCATCATCCTCAACAAGTTTCTATCTTCTAGTGTGTTTCTAAGTCAATGAGAGGGCTTGAAGGATATTTAGAGATATTAAAGGTTAATTTGTTGAGTAAGGAATAGTTATAATTAAGCTAAATGTGGTTGAGACTCCATAGAAGTGGTTATGTCTCATTTATTGAATTTGGTTTGCTTTCCTCTTTTCTCTTTCTTCCCATTTTCTCCTATATCTCCCATTTCTCCCCCATTTATGCAAGATATTCTCATTTGACAAGGATAAACTCTATCAAAAATTTTAAGAAAGACCTTTTGAAGAAATAAATATCATTTTCACATATCTTTTACCTCTAAATTATGTTTAGCAATCTTGTGCATGATGGCCTTGTGAAGAAGTGTTCTTTCATATCCGTTGTTCTTCTTTCTTGCCTATTTTTAGGTGTTTTCAAGTTAGTTGTAGGTCTAAAATTGAGATATTTCCACAATTAATGGATGTTTGGTGTGTATTTTAGAATTCTAATTTACTTCATTCATTTCTTAGTGAGACTATTTTATGAAATACTTATGCAAATTAGTTAGTTTATGAGGTTGTGTTAACAAAAAATATATTTATTATAAGTTAGTGTTTATTTCAATCTTATGTGAGTATCAATAAAATTGGTATATAACCATTTTTAGTGTTTTTAGTCATCTTATACCCCCCTCTATCTCTTTTCCAAGTAGAAGTATTAGTTTAGGTGATCTACCAAGAGGAAGTTGGCCTTCTCTAGAGGTTCAACCTTAGTACAGGATACCCATAGCCTGAGGTTACTCCAATATTATAGTTGGGAGTGAGAGATACTAAAGAACTCTCCCATAAAGGTGTAATTCTATCCTAAAATAGGACCAGGGTTAGTATTCCACTTCTAACAACATAAACTATCATGCCATCCCATACCACTATATAAATACAATTAAAATCCATAGGCCCCAAGAGCCCACTCCACCATCATCCACCATATTAAAAATCAACAAGGCCAAAGATGACTACATTGTTACAACTCAATGTACTAAAATTATAGTTTCTAGGGCACAACCAAAGAACCCTTACATATCTACATCTTAGAAAGTTAATATCTCCAAGAAAGCCTTGGTATCTTCTAATCAACATTATGATTTTATCAAGTAAATAGAGAAGACCCTCACTCAAATATCACTCATAGATCTTATCAAAACATTGCTTGAGCATCAGGAGATCCTCAATCATATTCTATATAATCTAAAAGTCCCATGATATATTGAAACCAATTAGTTCTAAGCATTGGTGGGTCATTTATATCCTTCATAGTAAATAATATTTAGTGCCTAGGACATGCCTCTCATTGGCCCACATCATAACTACCCTTTATTAATAGAAATATACATATCCAATCATCGCATTCCTAAGGTACTCATAGATGGAGGGTCTGTACTAAACTTATGTAATCTAGATATCTTAAAGAAATTTGGGCATTCTAAGTCTTATTTGGGGTCTAATTTGATCATGATTAAAACATATGATGGAAATTAAAGGCTATTTATAAGCACTATCTACCTTCCTATTGTTATGGTACCCATAGTACATCAAACCTTGATTCATATTGTGGATGTTGATTTACCATATAATGTATTCTTGGGTTTCTTATGGATTCATGAGATGCAAGTAGTCCCATCCACTCTTCACTAATGCCTAAAATTCCCTCACTTTAGTATGGAAGTCACCATTCCCAGGGAAATCAGACATTTTCATAGCTACTAAATGGGTTAATCTCAATCCTCTTACTACTATCCAAGCATGAATAGTTACACTCTAGACCTAACAATGACCAAATATATGTGACCCAATGATCTAGTGCCTATTTTTGATCCATCACCTAAGGTTATAAGACTTAAAATCACATCCATGGGATATGATGAATATGAATATAAAACCTTCTATGCAGGTGACATACCTCTTTCCCCACAAAATTATGGTTTCTTAGATATGATGAAGACCAATCCTATCAGATATCAATTTAGCTCAATGGAATTTTCAAGTGTAGGACTATTATTATAAGTATACATTGATGAGTCTAATAAATCATGGCTAATTCCAGAAGATGAGGCCCTCACATCTCATAAATAAAGATACCCCACCTCCAAAAAAATGTTACAAAATATGCATTATCAACAAAAATGAATAGGGAGACATGAAAAGGTAGGATTGAACCCATAATAGTTTAAGAACATCCAAAATATCTTGTATTAGGGTAAAATCTTCTTGATAATAACTTAAATAATATCATTATGTATATTAATTTGATCCTTAAGGAGTCTCTCTTCAATGAAGAAATCGAGATGGGTCTCCACTTATAGTATTTTTGAAGAGCTTACTGCCATAAACCTCTTCCATGACACCATTATTGACATCATTAACATATCCCTCCATTACCCCTCATTAATTGACTATGATCAAGGTTAGGATCCATCCTTTGAGATATTTCAAAATGGTGAGGCTATCTAAGAATTTCTAGGAGCATGATATTTCATGCCTTTTGATGATCATAAAAATGGATTTCTATTAATCTTTGCCTATCATCTTAATTTAGGGAACAAAAAGTACCCCTTAATCACATTGAATAATAGGAATATAAATAAGAAGATCCACTCAAAAGTTAGGAATAATTTACACATATTTTAGCTAAATTTGAATCCTATACCAAAATTGACATAGATCTCCCAGAAGGTTTTGCTTTAGATATCCTAGATCAATCATTGCCTCCTTATCTCCAAGATCAGTCACCCTCTCCCATTGAGGAGGTGATTAAAGCCAACATCATAACTTAATAACATCCTATAATAGTCAAACTAGGGGTAACTCTTTTTCATGAGGAGCATCAAATCATTAACAAGTTACTCAAGGAATTTATAGATATCTTTGCATGTTGTTATTCTGATATGTCAGGACTTGATCCCTCCTTAATTTTGCATCATCTAGTTATTCATCCTAATGCTAATCCAATCAAGAAAAAATTATGTAAGATGTACCCTAAAGTAGCCTTACTAGTCAAGGAGGAATTACAAAAATACTTGAAAGTAGGATTTATCTGACTCATTGACTATTTTGATTAGATTTCCAACATTTTTCCTATCGACAAGCCACAAGGAGGGATTTTGATTTATACTAAGTTCTGAGATATCAATAAGGCATGTCCTAACGATGACTTTCCCAAACATCGACATGATCATGGATTTAATAATAGGTACCAAATGTCATCCCTTATGGATGGCTTTTGGGGCTATAACCAAATCAAAATCACACCTAAAGATAAGCATAAAATATCCTTTATCACTCCAAGGGGGACCTTTTATTACCAAGTCATACCCTTTGACCTCAAAAATGTAAGGGCTACCTATTAGCAAGTCATGAATGTTTTATTCAATGACGTGATGCATAACAGTGTGGAAGATTATGTTGATGATATTTTATGGAAGTTATCACTCTGATATAAGCATCATATGGTCCTATGAAAAATCCTTGAGTAGATGCATGAATATAAAATTAGACTAAATCAGAAAAAATATGTATTCAACATTACCTTAGGCAAGTTATTAGGGTTTATTGTATCTAGGAGAGGCATATAAGTAGACCTAGCTAAAGTCAAAGGCATTATGAAAATGCCTCTTCCTCATAATTTGAAACAACTAAGGAGTCTTCAAGGTAAGTTTTAAGCTATTATAAGGTCTATCTCTTAGTTCTATCTCTTAGTTCATAGATAAATGCCACCCATTCACCCATCTCTTGAATAAGTGGACCCATTTTAATTAGAAATTTGAATGTCATCAAGCCTTCAATAATCTCAAGCAATATCTGACAAACCCACCTATATTATCACTACTAGTTATAGGAAGACCCCTAATCCTATATATCTCCACTACACCTTGTGAAATAGGTGCTCTAATTTGCCAACACAATGATGACAACAACAAGCAGACAATTTATTATCTCAAAATCACATTAATTTCATACAAGATAAACTATAATCCCATTGAAAAAGCTTGTTTATCCTTTATTTTTGCTTCATAAAAGCTTTGACATTATATGTTAAATAGTCAAGTTCAGTTCATTGCTAAAGTTGATTCCCTCAAAAATCTGTTATCAAAATCAGCTCTCATAAGATGAATGGCCAAATAGATCATTATACTTAGTGAATTTGATATATAATATGGTCATCAAAAATCCATTAAGGGACAAACAAAAGTGGATTAACTCATAGAGGCACCTCTTATGGTGACTAAACCTCTTTTTATAACCTTCCTAGATGAATCCATAATGAATACCATAGAATATAATGGCTAAAATTTATATTTTTATGGATCTTTTACCATGCAAGGATCATGAGGAGGAATCCTTTTAGTAACCCCACAAGGAGAAGTTATCTCTAAGGATTTTCAATTGGATTTCTTGTGTACCAATAATATTTTTGAGTATGAGGCTTTAATTATTGGCCTTCAATTAGCCGTCTAATAGAACATCTATAACATAAAAGTATTTGGTGACTTGTAACTAATAATCAAGCAAGTCAATGAAGAGTTTCAAACCAAGGATGAGAAATTAATCCCCTATAATCAATTAGTAGATTAGTTAAAGCAACATGTTTAGTCTATTACATTTGAACAAGTGCCAAGAGGGAGTAATAAATCAATTGATTTCATGGCCACTATTGGGTCTCTAATTTAATTTCCTAAAAACATACTTGAAGTGAATTTATTCATTGAGAATTTGATCATACCAACCCATAAATCTATGGTTACTCTACAAATTTGTGTTATTCTAGATCCCAATCTTCCTTATTGTAATAACATCTATAATTATCTCCATTATAACATCCTTCCACCAAACCTCAATCACAATTAATGTAAGGCCTTCATTCATCATACCTCCCATTACACTATCGTTGGTAGCATGCTCTATTAGAGAGGTTATGATGGGACCTTGTTGAGATGCCTAATCTTGAAAGAGGTATCTCTTATGATCAAGGAGGTCCTTGATGGTATCTATGGTGACCATGTTAGTGGAATGGCCTTATTTAAGAAATTACTTAGGACTAGATACTATTTCCCTACCATGGAACAAGATGCTTGCCTATATGTGTGAAAGTGTGTATCCTACCAAAAATATGGTAATCTTATCCATGTGCTACATAAAAATTACAACCTATTATGAGTCCCTGGCCATTCTCTATACGGGGCCTCAATTTTATTGGAAAGATAAATCCAACATCATCTGATGGCCATAAGTTTATTATTATAGCTATGAAGTATTTTTAAAAATGGGTAAAATCTATGCCACTTACCTACACCATAGGTCTCCATATTTCTAAATCTATTTTGAATAAAATCATTTTCCATTTTGGAATTCTTACTAACATCTTATTAAATAATAGAAATCTTTCAAAAATCAAGAATTTGGGGTCTTGTTCAAGTGTTATTACATCAATAAACATTTATCTACACCCTATTACCCCCAAGGGAATGAATAGACTGAAGCTACAAATAAGAATTGTATCAAAGTCTCAAGAAAATAGTCAATGAGGTAGAAAGGAACTGGTACCTTCAATTATATCCTACACTCTGGTCTTATCCAACAAGTGTTTCAACACTCACTAGGGCCACTCTGTATTCTTTGGTTTATGGAATAGAGGACATCTTACTTATAAAAGTGGAGTTCCCCTCTTTAAAAATTTCATTGTAGGGTATTATCATTTACCACAATATTTGAAAAGAAAGGTTACAAGAATTATAGCTTCTAGATGAAAAATGTCAAAGGGACCTAACTAACGTATAGGCATATCAAGATAGATTAAAAGGTCAATATCACAAGAAAATCCAATCCTAAGAGTTTGAGGTCGATGATATAGTCATGAAATAAAATTAGAAAAATACCAATGTGGATAGGGATAAGAAGCAAAAATTTGAATCAAATTAGCTCAGGCATTATATAGAATTTGGATTAGGATCTTATAGGTTAGCTGCACTAAATGGAAAAGTGTTTGAGGAACCAATGAATATAATGTATTTGAAGTGTTTTTATACTTGATAGGCTCCAATTTACCTCTATATATGGGTTCCCACTCTTAGGGTCACACCCATTTTCATTTCACACCTCTCTTTTCATTCCACTCCATTCTCCCATCCCTAACCCTAGTCTTACAAATGGGCATCTATTACAAGTTTATACACTAGTAGGAGATAGATGTATTACAGTGGAGAAAAAAATTTGCTTGTCATGTGATGGGGATGTTTGTTTAATAAGTCTTTTGGAGTCACTTTATCCATTTTCACATATATATTCCATCTTGTCACCTCCTCAAACATACCCCCATCACATGCTTTTTGATGATTATGTCTCTTATTAGCCTCAAGATAATCGTATCCCCATTTTTTAATCATTATCTCTAAGCCATGGTCCACATGTTCTCACTAACTTTATCCTTATGGAAGGGTCAAAAATTGGTTTTACTTTGGGTTTTGTATATGTTATGCCACTGAATCCTGATCGATTATCCTAAACCCATATATATTTGTTTTTGATTTGATTGGATCCTTGTCCCAATATAATATTTTGGGTATAATATACCCTATATAAATACCCCATGTTGTCATTTAAACTATTTTGCACCATCATTCTACTACTCTAAATTGATACTATCACCTATCCTTAGTATATTTTGTTTTGTGTGTGTGTGTGGGTGTGTCTAGTGTGTGTGTGTGTGTGTGTTTTTGAATATGTGTGATTGTTGATTAATCACTTATCCTTTTATATATTAACTATATTATCTTGTTTACCATAATGGTCTTGTTATAGTTTTGTATATATTTTATCTTGTTAACTTCATGGGAACAAGGATGGTCTAGGTGACTCCCAAACTAGTTTTGGGTAAAGCCAATTCAACAAATGGATTTACCTTACACATAATGTTTTGATTGACCTTTGACTTCTCTCATTTTATTGGCACAAATTTATTCATTGGTGAAATATTAAACTGGATTGCATACATATCAATGGCTGTAAAAAAATTGTCATCCAACCCATTCCCCTCCTCGCAATTCTATCAAACATCCAATCCTAACCTAATCATTATACCATCCTATCCCACCTCCTTGTTGTAAGAGGATTCTTACCCTATCCCAAATTATAAGACACAATAATTAAACATGGGTTAATTTTTAATTAACACATTGATTCACATTTTATTCCATTTAACCATTTCAAAACAACACATCTCATTAACATTATATCATAAACATCCATAAAAATCCATTTCATAAGTTAAATATATTATCCACAATATCATAAAACATTATCATATAAATATCCATCCATCTAATCTATCATATCATTAATTAATCTCTAACATCTATTTAAAATACCCATTAACATATCCATCATCATCTATCTACCATGTCTATCACATATTTTTTAATCACATGCATACATCAATATCTAAATACCCACATCATATCATAATAATGTCATCTCCCATAATGCAAACATACACATATACAACATCATAAGTAATCCAATACATATACAAATATGTCTATCTCATCTCATCATGTAAACATCATAAAAATAAAACAATACATCTATTGAATCCATCTAACTTATAAACAAATCCATCACATCAACATCATATAATCAATGCATATCACAAAACCATAAATAATCATCACATCATAACACATCACATCATCCCAAAAAGTATCATCATATATAATGTGTGTGTGTACACACACACACACAAACATATATGTATGTATGTATTTATGTATGTATGTATGTATGTATATGTATATATATATATATACACACACACACATATATATATACATATATATATATAGTGTACATATATATATATGTATGTATGTATATATATATATATATATGTATATATATATATATACATATATATATATATATACATACATACATACACACACACACAATGAATGTGTGTGTGTGTGTGTATTCCATGTCAAAATATATATACAATATAAGGTCCCTATGGGTAATAGTGTACTACAATAACATAATCCATCTATATATAAATGTTGACTATGCTCTTGGGGGTCCTTTGGGGAACTAATGTACTAAATGTGAAGAGTTGGCTCTAAATTTATGTGCATGCTGCTTAACTGGCACTACTACCTCATATAAGTACCTATAATACTACACCTCTTGAGTTAGCCTCATTATGTTACACATAACCCCATCCATCCCCCTTGCTAGCATGGCTATATCTGCCTTCTCTTTGGCCCTCTCAACCACCTATACCTCTCTTGTTAAGTCTCTAATCCATGTCTGCATCTAGGTTATCTATACTTTATAACCAATAATCTATGTGTCTGGACTCTAGCTCTGAAGCATAATTAATTGATCTTGTAAGGTAGTAACATGACCCTATAATCTAGAAACCTACCCTTATGCCTATGTTAGCTACCCATCCCATTCCTATAATTGATCCTAGAGTTGCCCTTAATCTTGGTAATCTTAGTAAGCCATGCTTATATCTACGACCTAAGCCATGCTAATAAGGATCTATTATCCTCTGTCAATAGTGTCCACAATGGTTATACACCATCTCCAATCCCACTAACTCCATCTTATGTAACTTATGCATTACTGCCCCCAACTTGAGTCCCACTTCCTCCAACTTGAGTTGTTGTGGCTACCTAATCTACATCATCCCCATCTACCTCCATGACATTTAGACTTCCATATCCATCCTAAGAATCTTATGCTAGCATCTTTACTCTATTTCTTCTACTACCTATGTCTATGACTATAAGACTCCTAACTACTCCCCTTCATACCATAGCCCTATGTTGGAGTAACCTGATTGGTACTCTCTAAGCCCACCATGAAGTATATATTGTTATCACCCTTAGCTCTATTAAAGGAGTTTTAAAATCCCATGGGACTAGGGAAAGTCTATCATAATCTATGCATGTAAGGGATATATCTATTGGCCTACCCCATTGTGGCATCTCTCGATCAGTCTTGGTAAAAATATGATTTTCACCTAGCATATCCTATGGTATCTTGAACTATCTCTATATATGATTAGGTCAATATCGATATATGATAAAGTCTCTCTAGCTTATTAAGTAACACTTGTTAAGCATATACAAATTCACTTCAGCCTCATCCTCCCAAACAAATTAAATTCCCATATAGGGCATCCATGTGATATGCTCTAGAAATAAACTATCAAAAGCCTATCTATAAAATCTCATATCCTTAGCTTGGCCTCTTTACATGGATTAAATACTCAAGTACCTAAAGGTTACTGGATTGTAATGTGCCCCTATCTCTTGATCTAAAACAATAATGATGGACCCAAGCTCAACACTCCCCTATAATCCCCCAAATGTAAATCTTGATATATATGAAATAATGCCACTAGATCCCATGCAAAAACCACCACATCTCCTAATCTAAGGTGAAATCATTGACCATTCTTTTCAATAAGAGGATGCCAATCAAAAGAGACTTCACCACTAGCATTAATCAGTCAATAACACCCTTGTGTAGACATATATCAATGTCTACTCACCAATCCCACACACCAACCCATAATCCTCCTACTAGTCTCTATAATTTCATAATAAGAATATGTGATCACCAATAAATCATGTCCCTTATCATCAATAATAATAGAATCTAATAAACCTCCTCTAATGTCACCATCATCTTTTTGGTCATGAAATCAAAGGAAATAATCTTTGAGTGCCATCGCTCCACCAATGTCATAATTAGGGAAAGATTAATCCACACCACTAACATCATAGAAATGTAGTGCATCCCCACTAGTTATAACACCCCATAATCAACAACAAACATCAATGCATCTTATGAAAAATCTCAAGTTATTATAGTCAAGATGCCATCATGCCTAAGTCCTCCTACACCAATCACAAAACCTATTATTCACTCTATTCCATCATAATCTCTCTCACCTAACAAACCTACAACATGTTTCCCCTTACTAAAATGAACACCCCAAACCCTCAATCCATACTAATGTTCTTGACCTAATCCTAATCAATTCATCCCTAGCCAAATTCACACTTCCTATCCTAGTGTTTCAACCTACCTTGCCCTCATCCATTTTAATATGACTAACCTTAGTCCATATTAACCTAACTCACAACCCCTTCCATAACACTATTACATTCCCAATACCATTCCCAACTCCTACTTATTAATCCCATTTACCCTTCACATTCATTATCTAAATTGAACCTAATTAACCCAAAAACTATTCTAACTTACCTATTCCTACTTCATCCTCACTCACTAATTTTAACTAACCTTATATAATTCCCTAACCATCTCTAACCCCCCTAAAAACCTTAGTCTATCCTCCTATCCCCCATCCCTTAGCCATTTTCCCCACCCATGGAAATATCACAATTTATGAGTTTTCCCTAACCAACATTCTTATCAATATGACTAATCAAGTCTTGTATTTTTACATAACTATGACTCTAACCTCATAGTTGTGAAAAACCATGTATCACTAACCCTTGATATTATGATATCATAAGTTGAGACTTATATTATTACAATACTATAATTCTACAATTGTGATATTACAATACCTCAACTCCCCATGCAATATTCCTAGTCATGAGTGCAATAATGTGACTAAGGGAACTACCCTTAATCATGGTATTGTACCCATTATGCCTTTTCCCTAATTAACATGAAATAAATGAAAAATTTCACCAAATTTTTGAAAATTTCATAAGATATAGGTTTGTAAGTCACCAGTGGTCTAGCATCCTCAAGCCTATAGAATTCTTGGACTCTCTCAGCATGGTGTGAAGCTCATGGGATCAAGTCCATGTTTTTTTTCTTCGATATTTTTTTACCAAGGTTAAAAGTTAAATAAAATGAACCCTTTTTCACTCCTTTGTCTTATTTGGCCCCCTTCACCCCTAACACCCATTTTCTCTTATCCTACAACATTAAAATCCTACCAACTTCACCAATTATCTCAGTTAATCCTTGATTATCCTCCTTAAGTCATCAAAGGAATGGTCTTGACCCATCATCCATATTAATCCTAAGCCAAAACTACATTGGCTTGAGGTAGCCTAAGACTATGTAGGTAGCACCTAGCCATGGTCTTGTGCCCAAGGATAACTTAGACACTATTAACCCCCAATCCCTATCCCATATTGGATTAATTTATCAATAGTCATACATCACTTTAAGATATGTATCTTTAAAAAAAAGTGGCTTATTATCATTAATAAACTCATTTGATATCCATTATAAGATTTACAACCCCATGTGTATTTACTATGGGAACCATCACTAGCTTGTAACCTATCTCATCTCTTTATTTACCAGATAATGTCTTCATCCTAGGAATTCTCAACTTATCAATCAGTCTCCTTTCTAGAAATTGATCATTTGTCTAAAACCCATCTCTTGAGAATATGCTACTTTCTCCCATAGCACCTATGCTTGGGGAATTTAAACCATAGATATATCAATACTTAGGGCATCCCAAACTCATCTCATTGTTTTGGTCTTATCCCACCCCCAGGACCTTTTTTGAGTGACCATCTAGGTCATTTCTCCCCACATTCTCCCTTGAGGGGGAATCATAACTACTAACACTATTTAACACTATTTCCATACATGACTATGGTTTTTATTTTAAATACCATTACTTCTTCCATCATGTCCAATCGTAATGCCCTTTCAAAAAGGGAAAAATATATGTACCTAAATCTACTTACCTTGATAATTATACTAATTTTATCTATGACTATATTTATTATCTAATTAATTAAAATCCTATTTCATATTCCCTCAATTCTACAAACCTTATTCTACCCTTACAACCTGGTATTCCCTAAATGTAGCAGTCATTTCTGGGACAACATTTGAAATATTTTGGTCCTACAGACCAAAATTGTATCTTCCATTTTCAAAAAAAAATCTTAGACATTCAGATTCCTCATTTTCAAAGCTTCTCAAAAAATCTACAGACTTTGCAAGTCAAGTTCAATGGATTTTACATGTTAATTTCTACAGACTTTGTATCTTCAGATTCTATAGGCAAGTTCATTTATATAGGTTCAAAGGCTTTTGCAAGTGTTTTCAGTCAAAAGAGTCAGTTTTCAAACACTCAATCATTTTTTGGAACTGTTTCAGTGCCTTGGTTCAAATAGAAATATCCATCAGCAAACATAAATAGGTTTAACATTTGTTTCATCCTCTAGTTCAACGTCTATAGGTTCAGAGCCTAAGTTCAATCAAAAATGTCTATTGGCAAGCATTCAAGCAAAATGAACTTAAACTGTTAAACCATTGAACCACTTTCGTTCAAAGGTTCAATGGGTTAAAAGTTCAACAAGTTCAATGTCTTTGGCAAGAGTTAAGCACTTTATCAAGGTTTAAAGTTCAATCACTTGAATTGGTTCATTACCTTCAAGGACACTTGGCCAAATCAAGCTAGCTTGAACCATTGAACTATTGAACTATTGAACCACTTTGGTTCAAAGGTTCAATGGGTTTAAAGGTTCAATGGGTTCAAAGTTCAATGAACAGGATCAATAAATAGGTTCAACAATAGGTTCATTCACTTGGTTCAACCATTTGGCTTATTGGATGGTTCATCAGCTTTTGGCTCAAAGGGGCTCGACGTGCTTCATTGAACCATTAAACCAGTTTAATAGATTATTTTAATATTTTGGTTCAACATCAAAGTTCCTATTAGTTCAAAGGCAAGTTCATTATGTTTGGTTCAATTTTTAGTTCATTGGCTTATTCCATTCATTAAACTATTGGCTTGAACCATTTTTGGTTCGACTGATTGGTTCAATGTCAAAGTTCAAAGGGACAGTTCAATACAAAATAAAGAGACTTCTTGAAAGACAAGTGCCCTTGTAGAGAATAATTAATCCATAAAAGCACCTATCGAAAAGATCATTTTTCAAGTAAGCCGAAAGGTAATTCTTTCAAAATGTTTAAGGCACATTTCAAATTAGCTAAGGAATTTTCCTTGGACTTTTGTCTAAAGGAATTCCTTTAGACAAAAATTTCAAAAATTTTCTAAGCAAATGTAGGCAAAGTCTAAAGACCAGTCAAAGACTTCACGGAACAAATTTCTGTGGACTTTTGTCCACAGGAATTTTCCTCAGGCAAATAGTCTGTGGGACAAATGTTTGTGGAAATTACCTGTGGGAGAAAACACCCAGGGAAAATGTCCATGGGGAACGTTCATAGGAGAAATCTTAGGGAAATATTTCTCCATGAGAATTACCCATAGGAGAAAGCCTGAGGATTTGCCTGCGGGGATTGCCAAGGCAAAGGGCCACCGAAGGACCCCGAAGGGTAGGTGCACTTGCGGGGGACTCTCGATGGCCAAAGTAAAGGGCCCTTTTTGACCCATTCAAGGATCAATTCTTAAGGCCCGAAAGGGTAAAGTCAAAATCCAAAAGAAGACCAAGGGTGACACCCCCAAAGACGTCAAATTCAAGATAGTGAACTAACTATTAAGATCACATTGACGGGCATGTAAACATCAATTTTAAACACAATGAAATAGCCATTGATCCTTTGAATTTATAGATCCAAATGCATTCCCAGAATTCAAGACCAAAACTAGCTAAAAGTGAGGAAAGATAGAATAATGGATGAATCCAGGACCTGATTCAATAACAAGAAAAGGAGGAATGATGAAGACAAGATCAGACCGCCAGATGGACATTGAAAGTTGCAATCTTTCAATTGTGTGGCTTGTTTATCTACATTGAAAAGATCAAAAGGGTGAAACGCCCCAAAGTTCTAGCTTGTCTTCCTAACAGTTCCCAATGCATCATGATGTATTATTGTTCCCAAGTCCTTCTTGAAGTGGCTATATAAGGTACTTTCTTTCATTGTAAAATTATCTTCTTTTTGACAATTTGAATGAAACTCTACCCAAATTGAGAGGCATCATTGAGACTTTGTGCTCAGCTTGTTGATCATATTCTGTTAATGAAAGCAAGGGATTTTTTTAGACTTTGTGATGTGATATCTTTTCTATTTCATTAATTTAATAAGTAGGATTAGTAAAATTAGTCAGGAAGGTGTCCTGAAGAATCAACTATGGAGAGACTTTGTGCTCCCATAAGCTGCCTTCAGTGTGTTTTCTTTATATTGATGTGTAAAGCACTTTGAGAAGACTTTGAGCTTTCATTGACCTTCATATATCACTCTTGAGTATTTTAGGTGTAGACTTTGTGTTGTGTCTCGATTTGCTGGTTACTATACTCTCAGTTCATTATACTTTTATTTCCAGGAGTATTCTTATGGTTGGCTGAATAGTTCTTCTGAAAGAAGAGGAGAGCTATCTGTCATTCCCTTGAGTTTTTCCTTTATTTTGTATACATCATCTCTAAAGAGAGAGAAATGGATGACTTGTCCTACCCTTGAGTATTATTTTTTATTTATACATATACATAGCATATCCACAGGGAACCTCCCCTTGATGAGAGGAGAGAAAAATCTCCTTTTGATGTGATAAACTTACACATTAGGATGACTAATCTTCCTACTTTGGCTGATAAGACCTATTTTGTTTACCAGTACACTGATAGACAAAATATTCAACCAACAGTTTTTGGCAACTCTGCTGGGGATATACCCATTATCCATTTATAGCCTATTTATTCACCTCCACACTCACAGGGAAAGAACGCATAGTTTAAAGCCTCAAGCTTTAACTGAAGCAAGGTCAATTCTTTTCCACTTTTGTTTTACAATCTGGCAGATTTAAGGTATACATGAAGCCAAAGGGCTAAAGGTATCATTGATCCTGTGTTCAAGCTGGTATAACAAAGTGATTTTAATCTATTTACTTCACCATCTCATCTCCAATGAACCAAGAGCTTCCCTCCTACTAAAGCCAGATCTCCATTACTAGATGAAGTATCTACTTCTACTATTGATAAAGATATGCCTATAATTACCCCTTTGAGATTCTTTATCCCTCTTTTTTAGAATCCTATAATGGTAGTTCAAGGCCCCTGGGGTAATGATTTTGGTCCTCTCAATCTTATTGCTCCTCTACATGAGCTTCCACATAGTTCTAGGAAGAATTTCCCCAAATTCTATGGTGATGGGAAAGTTCATCCTGATGAACATATTGTAGCATTCAGTATAGCTTGTGGAGTAATCAAAGTAGAATTTAAAGATGTATCAGTCAGGCTTTTTGTTGAAACACTACAAGGTTCTGTTGTAAATTGGTTTTACCATCTATAAGCTCGATCTGTGACTGATTGGAATACTCTAAAAGCTAAGTTTGAAGCTAGATTCAAACCTGTAAAAGATGCACATACACTTCTGGCTCAACTTACACAGATGAAGAAAAATCTTCATGAGCCTATGAGAGATTTCATAGCTAAATTTGACAAATTGAGAAACAAAATCCATGTAATTGCTAGACCTACAGGTGAGAATCTCAAATGTTTTTCATTAATTCTTAGCTACCTAAAGTCAATTTTCTCTTGAGACATGTTGGCCAAATAGATGTCACTGTAGCTCAAATTTTGGCCATTGAAGTAGAAGATGATCTCATCTTAATAAGAAATATAAGAAGAAATCCAAATAGAAATAGAGCTTTATCATCTTTTGAAATTGCATCTACAAGTACCACATATCCAATGGTGTAGAAATTAGCAAATGAGCTCTTTGCTCTTAAGAAGCAAATGGCTCAAGGAATGTCTTCTGCTCCTACATACAGAAGGACATTCCCAAATTAGTCATATTAGGGTAATGTTGCCAAGAACCAAGGACAACAAAATCGCCTTCCTCCCCCACAAAGTAAACTAGCCCTGGAAGCTCCTCCAACCAATTCAGCAATGGGATACCTTGAAGCAAAATTAGATTTTTTTTTTAGCTTGAATTGAATCAGGACAATGATGCTAATATCATTGAAGATAGTTAAGAAGAATCAGCTGGCAACTCCTATAATGGTTTCTTGAATTACCAGGATGAACCCAGAAGCAAAGAAGAAGCTTCAAATGGATCATATGCAGTGTTTACCAAATCTAAAAACCAATTAGTCTAGCAAGCTAATAAAGAGAAGATAGAAGATCAACCACAGCCAATAGTCACAATTGACAAGCATGGGATAGCTCTACCTTTTCAATCAAAAGATTTGGTCATTACTCAAAAGTTAAATACATCTGTTGTGCCTTCCCCTTCTACTTCTAATTCACAAACTAGCCCACCTCATATCTCTCCTAAAATTTAGAAAGTTGAAGTACCTTTCTCTATACCTAGCTCAATTCAGCCATTTGACATAATTGATCATGTCAAAAAGACAAAAATAGAGATCTCTGAATTTGAATACTTACAGTCTAATCCAGATCAACTAAATAAGCTAGTTTAATATGTTAAAAATTAGACCGTCCCTGTAGGATAAAAGGCTAAAAAAGTAATTCTTGATTCTCCAAAGAATACACCTATTCCAAATAATTTGATCATTACTCCTCCAGCTACTCCTAGAAAAATAGAACTCTTTTATGTTTCCCTGTTAATCAACGGCCACAAGCTGAGTAACTGTATCATAGACTCAGGCACATCTGACAACGTCATGCCTGCTAAAGTCACTGAATCTCTTGGTCTCACATTGACCAAGATGTTTGGGAGATGTTTCTCCATGGAGAATAAGCAAGTACCATTGCTAGGGCAAATCAAAGATGCTCGATTTGCATTCATAGCCTTTTCAGATAAGAGGATCAAAATGACTATATTAGTGGCTGACATCCCAACATCTTATGGCATATTGCTTGGACAAAATTTCTACAAGGACGTGGGAGGAGAACTAAACATAGATCTATATGAGGCAAGGATCCCTATCCAAGGCATGATGAAGAGATTACTTCTTGAAAAGGAAGCAAAATACGTAGTTACCAAGACATTAGCTCCTAAAGCTCAAATCCTTTTTGAATTCGTAGGTATGGGTAACTAATTTTTATATACAGATGAAGAAGGGCCCTCTATCTCTAATGAGGGAAAGTCTAAAGTAAAGTCAGTGTCCAATGAAATTTGGACTCTAGAATTTGATGGTAGTTATTCCTCTACTAGTTTTAGAGCTAGAATTGTCTTGATATCTCCTTAAGGAGATATATTTCCTTCATCCTATAAATTACAATTCAGTAATACTAACAATATAGTTGAATATGAATCACTGTTGTTGGGCATGAAGGCTGCTCAAGAAAGAGGTGTCAAGTTTCTTCATGCCAAAGGGGATGCCAAATTAGTGGTCTATCAAGTGAGCAATCTATGTCAGACCAAGAATGAGAGGCTACGCTACTACCATAATTTGGTTTGGGACCAAATTGAAAGCTTTGATGCTTTCAACATTTCTTCCATTCTAAGAGAATCCAATGACAGAGCTGATGCACTTGTTGTTTCAAGAACTCTCTTAGTTCCTCATTCAAATTTTAAAGAAGCCAAGTATACCATTGAGCTGGTCTATAGACCAAGTGTTCCTAACAATGCTGGTCATTGGCAAATATTCAATGATGATCATCAGATCATTGCTTTCTTGGAATGAAAAGACAATTTTGAATAGCTATATTTTGAAGGCAATGAATCTCAAAAGTCTGAATCTATTTTTGAATCCAGTTCATATGTAAATGAAGAGTTCCTACAGCTGAAAGGAAATAAAATTCCTAAAGGCTTGGTTTCTCTTGAGAAGCTATTTGACAAGCATGATAGATTCATCAAACAACAACAGATAGATTCAAATTTCTCTCAGGGGTTTGACCAAGTGAATCTGACCAACAAAGAAAATTCCAAGATGGTCAACATTGGTAAGTGTTACACACTTGAAGAAAGATTCAAATTCACTTCTTTACTCCATCAATACATTGATGTCTTGGCATATTCATATGAAGACCTAAAGTCTCTCAGACCTGATGAAATTCACCATCATATTCCTCTCAAGGCTAATTCAATGACTTACAAGTAGAAATCCAGACAATACAATCCAAAAATTTTAGGTACTATTATGTCTGAGATACAAAAAATATTAAATGCTAGAATTATTTTCCCAATCCATCATTCTACATGGATTGCGAACATAGTACCTGTAAGGAAGAAAAATGGTGAAATTTGCATTTATGTAGATTTCTGAAATCTAAATCAGACATCTTTGAAAGACAATTACCCTTTGCCAATCATAGACCAAATGCTTCAAATAGTAACAGGATCAAAAATTTTATCAGTGTTGGATGGCTTCTTTGGTTATAATCAAGTTGAAGTTGCTGAAGCTAACCAACACAAGACTGCATTCATCACACCTTGGGGTACATTTACATATAAAAGAATGCCTTTTAAATTAATAAATGTTGGTGCTACCTTTCAAAGAGCTATGGGCATGGCTTTCAAAGATGAGATTGGCAAATTTATAGTGATATATCTTGATGACTTAACTATATTTTCAAAGAATTGATCTAATCAAGTACACCACTTGCAACAAGTGCTGGAGCGCTGCTGCTAGAATGGTATTTCCTTGAATCCTAAAAAGTCTATTTTTGGACTGACAGAGGGGAAACTCCTTGGACACATTGTGTCAAAAGAAGGCATAAAGATTGACACAGACATAGTCAAATATATTTAAGATTTGAATTTGCCTATAAGTAAAAATGATGTTCACTCTTTCTTCAAAAAAGTGAATTTCTTACAGAGATTCATCCCTGAATTTGCTGAGAAGACAAGATACATTGTGAACATGATGAAAGGGAAGACTACATTTAACTGGACTAAAGAAAGCAAATTAGCATTTCAAGATATCAAGACTACCATTGTTCACACCCCTACCTTAGTTTTTCTAGATTACCACAAGGATTTCATCATTTACAGCTATGCATCTGAGCATACTCTTTCATCAATTCTTGTCCAACAAGACAAAGAAGGTATGGAGTCCCCTATCTCTTTCATGAGTTTCCCTCTCAAAACTCATGAAATGAAGTATTAAAATATAGAGAAGCACACCTATGCCATGGTAAAAGTAGTCAAACACTTTCACTTCTATATTTTGAATTCACATACTACTGCCTTAGTTCCTGACAGTACAGTCAAGTCTATATTAATTCAGTAGGAGTTTGGCATAAAGAGAGGTAATTGGATTGCAAAGATCCAAGACTTTGATCTAGATATCAAGCTAACAAAGCTGGTTAGAGGTAAAGGCCTTTGCCAATTAATGGCTGACAATAAGCCAAAAGATACACAATGTGAAGAAGCTGAAGTGGAAGATGCGCCAAAAGTCCTTTTTGTCTCCACTACCAATGAATGGTACTCAGATATTGCCTATTTTTTGACTTATGGTGAATGTCTTGCTTATTTTTCTTACAAAGAAAGGACTATCAGGTTGAAAGCTACCAATTTCATCCTTTGGGATAATGGCTTATACAAGAGAAGTACAGATGGAGTTTTCCTTCACTGTATAGACAAAGAACAGCAAACCCAGCTCTTGAAATATTTCCATAATCTAGCCTATGGAGGATATTTTTTGCCCCTATGACTACTCACAAAATTCTATGAGCTAGGTATTACTAGCCAACTCTTTTTCAAGATGCACATAAGTGGGTGAGGAAATGTGAACTTTACCAGTAATTTGTTGGAAGACCCAAGTTGGCTGCCCTGCCTCTCAAGCCAGTAATCATAGAGGAACCTTTCTAGCAATGGGGACTTGATTTTATTGGGAAAATAAACCCATCTTCAAGTGTTGGACATGATTATGTCCTTATAGCAACTAATTATTTCACCAAGTGGGTAGAAGCAATCCCAACTAAGCATGTTACTTCAGAAATTGTATGCAACTTCCTGAAAGACAATATCATTTCCAGGTTTGGAGTTCCACTCAAAATTGTTACTGATAATGCACCTTGTCTCACCTCTCAAGAAATTATGCAACTCTATTTTCAAAATGGAATTATGCTCTCTCATTTTTCTGATTATTTTCCACAAGGGAATGGACACGCTGAGTCTAGCAATAAGAATTTGGTAACTATTATCAAAAAGCTACCAGATGATAATCAAAGGACATGGCACAAAGCATTAGTTGATGCTCTATGGGTAGATAGGATCATGACAAAGAGGGCAATTGGTATGTCTCCTTTTCAACTTCTTTATGGTATTAATGTTGAGATGCCAATCACTTTAGAGTTACCAGCCTTGAAATTGGCAAAGGCCATTGAAGATTAGACATATGAGAGTTCTCTTGACAAAAGATTCATGTGCCTAACTCAGCTATAGGAATAGAGAACCATGGTAGTGGATAGAATTACTGATTATCAAAGCCTGGTAAAGAAACTCTTTGATTAGAAGGCCAGAAATTGTGATTTCTAGATTGGGGATCAAGTCCTGCTGTGGGACAAAAGAAGAGAACCAAAGGGGATGCATGGAAATTTTGACTCCCTTTGGAGAGGCCCATTCATAATTCATCAGTACATGGGTGAAAATAGCTTTCTATTGAAATATCAAGATGGCACACTCTTTTCTCCACCCCATAATGGGCAGCATCTGAAATGCAACAAATCTTGAAGTATCAGATCATTGCCTCTATATATATACATATATACATACATACATACACACACACACACACACACATATATATATATATATATACATACATACATACATACATACATACATACATACATACATACATATATATATATATATATATATATAGTTTTAATTCTATTTTGTTTTGTTTATTTTATTTTTGATGCCTTTCATGACTCTGTAACCCAATGGCATACTTGAAGACACTAGAGATTCTGAATTCTACTGCTTTCAATTTGTTTTGAAATTGACAAAAGTTCCCCAACTGGAGCTAGCTGTTGTTCCCCAAAAGTAGCAGTCATTTCTGGGACAACATTTGAAATATTTTGGTCCTACAAACCAAAATTGTATCTTCTATTTTTAAAAATTTGTCTTAGACATTTAGATTCCTCATTTTCAAAGCTTCTCAAAAAATCTACAGACTTTGCAAGTCAAGTTCAATGGATTTTACATGTTAATTTCTATGAACTTTGTATCTTCAAATTCTACAGGCAGGTTCATTTATACAAGTTCAAAGGCTTTTACAGGCATTTTTAGTCAAAAGAATCAGTTTTCAAATAGTTAATCATTTTTTGGAACTGTTTAAGTGCCTTGGTTTGAACATAAATCTCCATTGACAAACATCAATAGGTTCAATGTTTGTTTCATCCTCTAGTTCAACATCTACAAGTTCAGAGCCTAAGTTCAATCAAAAATGTCTATCAGCAAGCATTCAAGAAAAAAGAACTTAAACCATTGAACCACTTTGGTTCAAAGGTTTAATGGGTTCAAATTTTAATAATTTCAATGTATTTGGCAAGAGTTAAGCACTTCATAAAGTTTCAAAGTTCAATCACTTCAATTGGCTCATCAGCTTTAAGGACACTTGGCCAAATCAAGGTAGCTTGAACCATTAAACTGTTGAACCATTGAACCACTTTGGTTCAAAATTTCAATGGGTTTAAAGGTTCAACGGGTTCAAAGTTCAATGAACAAGTTCAACAAATAGGTTCAAAAATAGGTTCATTCACTTGGTTCAACCATTTAGCTCATTGGACGGTTCATCAGCTTTTGGTTCAAAGGGGCTCAGCATGCTTCATTGAACCATTGAACCAGTTTAACAGATTGGTTCAATCTTTTGGTTCAACATCAAAGTTCCTATTGGTTCAAAGGCAAGTTCATTATGTTTGGTTTAATGTTTAGTTCATTGGCTTGTTCCATTCATTGAAGTATTAGCTTGAACCATTTTTGGTTCAACCGATTGGTTCAACGTCAAAGTTTAAAGGGATAGTTCAATACAAAAGAAAGAGACTTCTTAAAAGACAAGTGCCCTTACAGAGGATAATTAATCCATAAAATCACCTTTCAAAAAGGTCATTTTTCAAGTAAGCTAAAAGGTAATTCTTTCAAAATGTTTAAGGCACATTTAAAATTGGCTAAGGAATTTTTCCTAGATTTTTGTCTGAAGGAATTCCTTTAGACAAAAGTTTGAAATAATTCTAAGCAAATGTAGGTAAAGTTTGAAGACTAGTCAAAGACTTCATGAAAAAAAAATTTGTAGACTTTTGTCGATGGGAATTTTCCCCAGGCAAATTGTCCGCAGGAATTTTCCATGGGACAAATGTCTATGGAAATTACCCATAGGAGAAAACACCTAGGGAAAATGTCTACGGGGAACATTCACGGGAGAAAGCCCAAGGAAATATTTTTCCATGAGAATTACCCATAGGAGAAAGCTTGGGGATTTGCCCATGGGAACTACTAAGGCAAAGGGCTGCCGAAGGACCCCGAAGGGCAGGTGCCCTTGCAGGGGACTCTCGGCGGCCAAAGTAAAGGGCCCTTTTTGACCCATTCAAGGATCACTTCTTAAGGCCCGAAAGGGTAAATTCAAAAGACAAAATAAGACCAAGGGGTGATGCTCCCAAAGACGTCAAATTTAGGATAGTGAACTATCCATTAAGATCACATTGATGGGCATGTAAACGTCAATTTTAAAGACAATGAAATAGCCGTTGATCCTTTCAATTTACAGACCTAAATGCATTCCCAAAATTCAAGATCAAAACTAGTTGAAAGTGAGGAAAGATAAAATAATGGATGAATCCAAGACCTAATTCAATTAACCAGAAAAGGAGGAATGATGAAGACAAGATCAGACCGCCAGATGGACATTAAAAGTTGCAATCTTTCAATTGCATGGCTTGTTTATCTACATTGAAAAGATCAAAAGGGTAAAATGCCCCAAAGTTCTAGCTTGTCTTCCTAATAGTTCCCAATGCATCATGATGTATTATCTTCTTTTTGACAATCTGAACGAAACTCTACCCAAATTGAGAGGCATGATTGAGACTTTGTCCTCAGTCTATTGATCATATTTTGTAAATGAAATTAAGGGATTTTTTCAAACTTTGTGCTGTGATATCTTTTTTATTTCATTAATTTAATAAGCAAGATTAGTAAAATTAGTTAGGAAGGTGTCCTGAAGAATCAACTGTGGAGAGACTTTGTGCTCCCATAAGCTACCTTCAGTGTGTTTTCTTTATATTGCTGTGTAAAGGACTTTGAGAAGACTTTGAGCTTTCATTGCCCTTTGTATATCACTCTTGAGTATTTTAGGTGCAAACTCTATGTTGTGTCTTGATTTGTTGGTTACTATACTCTCAGTTACATTATGCTTTTATTTCCAGGAGTATTCTTGTGGTTGGCTAAGTAATTCTTTTGAAAGAAGAGGAGAGTTGTCTGTCATTCCCTTGAGTTTTTCCTTTATTTTGTATACATCATCTCTGAAGAAAGAGAGATGGATGGCTTGTCCTACCCTTGAGTATTATTTTTTGTTTATACATATACATATCATATCCATAGGGAACCTCCCCTTGATGAGAGGAGAGAGCAGTCTCCTTTTGATGTGATAAACTTACACATTAGGATGACTAATCTTCCTACTTTGGCTGATAAGACCTATTTTGTTTACCAGTATGTTGATAGATAAAATATTCAACCAACACAACCAATAAATAATCCTCATTAGACTATTAACTAATCCTACTTACCTACTAACCTACCCATTAAGCCACTTGCCAATTTAAAAATATATTTTATTCACCTACCCATCTACCACCTTAATAAACTAGTTATTCCTTTTCCCCTACTACCTAATGGAGATTATAGAATTGGATAATTCTAGAATATCCTCTAATTTATCCCTCCTCTTCTATAATTCTCTATTCTAGAGGATTCCAAGGAATTAAAAATTCATTGGCCATTGATTTTAATGCCTTAAAATTATATTTGAGTCATTCATTTCCCCTTTCATGGATATATAAACAAGCAAACCCCTCAATGAAAATTAACTTGAAACTTCGAAATCTTGAATCCTTCTTGCATCCATAACCATTCTCCTTACATTCATATATCCCTATCAAAGCCATCATCCAATCAATAATCTATTGAAGCCATTGTCAAGCATAGTTAAGCAATCCAACTTTCAGCATATTTTGCATTCAAAATCAATTTGGAAATCTTGGAGGGGAGATAAAAAATGTAATATGATGGTAAAGAATCTATTTACAAGAATATGATTTTCTCTTGATCATCTTTATTTGATGTTGTTTATATTTTAAGTTTTTATTGCTAAAAATAGTAATATAGGGAGAATCCAAAATTTAGGATATAAGTCTATTTGCATACCAAAATGCTTCCCAATTCCCCTTTAAATTGGAGAAAGGATTGAGAAACGAAATTCAAAGAGAAATTCACTTTTAATAACAACGGATGAGGTTAATGGTATGTCAATTTTGTAACTGTGTGTTCTATTGTTTTCTTTCATTGTTTCTCTATCTTGAGATTGAATTGAGTTTAGAAGAGGATCATTTGTGTTTTGTTCCTTATCTTAGTTGAATTAAAAATTTCCCTTCATATAATAATGAAAGGGTTTTGAATTGTATTTATTCAATACCTTTTCAAAATAATCTCATGAAGGGTTAACTTGAATAAATAGGCTGACCTGTATATATCAAAATATTTGAAAATTTAGTGTTTTTAATGTACAAACACTAGATTTATAATCAGGATATTAGTATAAGTGCTAGTGTATAGATATTAACATTATTGTCCTAGAGAATAAAAAGTTTATGAAGATTTGTAATTGATATTTAATGATATGTATTAGGTTTTAAGCATTCTATGGCATAAAGGTGATATGGGTAATTAAAATATTAGGCTCAAACCATAAGATAAGCATTTAGGCACAATGAGATGGTGAACGCAAGCCTTATGGTAGTGGGAAAGTTAATAAGTGAAGGGTAAATCCTATAGTGATATTTTCAAGTGTGCAAGGATTATTTATCATGGAAAATACTAAATTGAGTATCTACATTATCACTTATATTATGTAGGGTTTTTTAAGGATACCTCAGTAATTCCCCTTCCTTGATTCCCCCATTTGTATTTTATATCCATTTGTTTTATTGTGCATGAACTAGGTTTTTTCTATTTTAGTTATTCTATGTCAAATAAATTCTTGTAGGTTATTAAAAAAATTTATCAAATGGACCCATGAGCTCACATATAATTTTTTTTCACATAATCAACTTTGACATGACCAAATTCATTAAACAAGGCCATAGTGTGCCCTTGTCCACCTATCATGGCCCTATCCTAATTCATCACATAATAATATTTTTTGATGCATCATAGTTAACATGTCTTCTCAATTGGTTCTGCATTATATATATTCCTACATAATAAACATAAATTAGAACAAAGCTATGGTTTCATATTCTATTATTTATTGTTATTTATATTTCATTTAAAATTCTATTTTTAACATTTAGATTCTATATATTATATAGATATAAATTAATATTTAATAGTTTATTTTTTTATTACACATAATTGATAAATCTATAATAAACACACATAAACTATCACTTAAGCCCAATAAAACGAATATGGAAGGGGTAGAGCTTGTGGATGGAAGGGAAAAGAAAGAGGTGGTAGTCATGTATGGGGAACATGTTTAAAATGTAGTTCACTTGATCATTACCAAAGGCAGTGTCTAAATGTTTGAACTTATACCAACTATAAGGTTCAAGGAGGGGGACACATCACAGAGAAAAAATGATAGCATTGACTTGTGTATAAATATGATAACTATAGAAGTGAAAAATGGATCCAAGATGTTCACAAAAAATAAAGACTAATCAAGAGGTCCATGTAGGCACAACATAGATTATGAAATATGTAGGGACATCAATATATCTACAAGAGGGTTTGGTGGGGAGGGGGGAGGAGCAAGGGGTGACAATGTATGTAGAGAAAAGAAAAACAAATATTTTTTATAAAATAAAGAAAGTATTAGAATAATCATTCGATGCTACTAGGAATTAATCACTCAGTAGGAAAGTGAGAGGTTATTATAAACCTCCAAGGAGAATTGAAAGCTATGATATATCTTACAAGGTCTCAAAATCATCATGTAAAAATAGGTGAAGTTAATCTAACCGATGTATACAAATTGATTCAAGTAATTTCATTTCCTAGAAAAATGAATGTGTAATACCTTTGATAAAGACCTAGGTTCAAAAAAGTATGGGTGAACCCAAGACAACTAAAAATAAACCATTGATAATAAATAAAAATTATGAAACACACAACCCTACATATGACTAGAAATAATTAATCAATGTAAAAATAAATAACTTTGAAATGGAGAGTAATTTTTTTGACAATGGCACAAAGGTCTACATTTTGATTAAGGATTCATGTATCCAAATGAGGATTCATTCATTCCTCTATTCCATGATTTTTTTATATGGATAATAATACAATGAAAAACCTAATAAACACATTGAGAAATTCATAGCTAGAGATTATGTATTCCTATTTGTATATGTATATAATAAAATATGGTATTAAGTACTTGATAATGAAAACACTTCACATACATTTACCATGCATGCCTTTCATTGACAAATATGATCATAGCTTGCCATATCACCCTATCTTAGTGCTTTATATGGGTAAAAATATTTCATTCTACTATTACACACCTATGTGATACTCATTATCTATTTCAATCCTACATATTATCCACATAGACATACCAAAAGGATCAATTAAATGCTCTTTAGGTTTATACAATCACAAAGGTCAATATTTTGATGAAGGATGCATGAATCCAAATGAGGAGGCATGCATCATTATATACTATGATTTTTTTGTATTTAAATAACAAGAAAAAGTAATAAC